>JARYHS010009186.1:73193448-73456479 GCA_031002005.1 Vandiemenella viatica | reverse complement strand
TTTTTTGTGATGTAATACTTTATCAGAAAAAATAATTGAATGACTGAGACTTTTCCAGAATATCAACTGTATAAAATACAAAGTCACTACTTCCAAACGTCGCATCATAGTGACGCGCTGCCCCTGTGGGAGGCCCGAGAACATTTTACGTATATAAAAGATAGTTTATAACATGATGAATAATACCACCACGGTTCGGAGAAAACTTCTACAGCGTTATATTACCTGTTCATTCATTACAGCCTAGTTCAGTTAGTCTAGGGTGCAACACATATCTTCAAGAAGGAAGGATGCTTTCTTGTTAATGCAATAGGACTTATGCAGATTTCATCATTATGTAACGAAGTACCGGCACGTTCATCTCACTCACGAGACATATGTGAGCGTGACGAATCTAGTTGACGACTTGACAGATGAACCCCATTGTTTCACAGTCATTTAGCAACATTCAATCACGAGTAAGGCGCATCATGTCCCCAGTACTGTGAATACAAATTTTGTGAGATACAGTGATCGCAAAATAACAAATAACGTCCTTAGTTACTTGGGAAATCTCTTTCACAATTCGCTTGATCTTTTGCTAGCATATCAAAAATTACGTGTCCGGATATTATCTTCTGTTGCAAAACAAAAGTCGTTGAAGAAATGAAATGGTGTCTTTGAATTCTATATCTAACCTGCTGTTGACCTCAATTTTAATCCCGTTAACTGTTAACGTACACATCACTGCCTTAACCAATGAGTTGAGTAAGGATAATTCTTCAAGCTTCGCCTGAATTACAGTACTATGCTATGTGGAAAATAAGAGTAATTTCAGTACCGCTAGTGGTGGGTAAATTAATGGAGAGATTGATATGCAACCTCATTAGAAATATATATGAGGAGCGAAAGTGGTTTTCAAGTAGGCAACATGACTTGAGACAAGGATATTCATGTGAATCCAAGTTGGTGGGATATATGCAAGATATTTCAGATGAAATGGACAAGGGAGGCCAAATTTATAGTGTAGCACTAGATCTTTCAAAGGCTTTTGACTGTGAGCCATAAATGGAAGTAAATAAGGTAAAAACTATTTGAGTGAATGAGAAAGAGATTTACTGAGTAGAAGATTTTTTAAAAGGTAGAAAACAGAAGTTAGGGTAGAAAATGCAGTCTCAAAAGAAGTGGAAATAAAAATGGGAGTGCCGCAGGGTAGTGTATTGGTACCATTGCTATTCATTATTCTAATGAATAATTGTGTTGATTGTTTACTATCAGAAATTAGATTGTTTGCAGATTATATAATGCTGTATAAAAGGATCAAAACGGTAGAGGACTGTAAACAGCTGCAGGGTGATCTAGGACAGGATATCAAGTTTGGTTGGTTAAAATGGGATGAAGATAAATGAAAGAAGAGTCAATTTATTAAATACACAAATAAAAGCTAAAGTATGATTACGATTGTAAGATGGGGAAAAAATTGTTTGGCTTACATTTGATAACAAGCTTAACTGGGCAGGACAGATTGGTCATGTAGCAGGAAAAGCTTTCAAAATTCTGCACTTGTTGGAGTGAGTGATTGAGGGGATGTATGGGAGAATTAAAGGAATTGGGTTACAAAACTTTGGTCAGACCATTGCTTAAATATGGTAGCGTAATATGGGAACACACATTTTGCGTATCAAATACAGGATTTGGAGAGGATGCAAGAAAGGGCTGTTAGATTTGTTTCTGGAAATTACCGCAGAAAGGGTGAAGAGGGTCACGAGTGTACAAGTCGTATATTGGTGATGAGGCATGTAAAGATATTGGTAAAAGAATTAAAAGTAAACTTAATGCATGGAAGGGAAAAAATGACCATGACCACAAACTGGCATTCGATTTCAGGCACAACGGTTTAGGAAAATTCTCTTTTTTTGATAAATGAATCAGGAATCGGAATAAGTTACAAAGAAAAATAATGAGTAATTTACCAAAAACGATGAAAGAATTTAAAGCTAAAATTTGCAGAGGGCAAATGTAGGTGAGTGCAGGAAAGGGGGAAGATGGGCGTGTAGGCAAATTGCCACCGAAGCGTGCGCTCCATAGCAATTTAATTAAATATTTTTTTATAAAGTATAGAAATTGTAAACAGCAAACACACACCATGAAATTTTTTCGTATGAATGTTTTCAACAGTTCTGGGTTCGGAATCCATTATCATCATCATTAACAGTTACCGGCTACTGACTGGGTCTGCTCTGTACACGAGCGTTTCCATTTTCTTCTATCTTCCCATTACTTGTCTGTCACTAACTTGTTCCAGTCCTCTCCTCTATTCCGTACACACTCCTCCACTCATCCATCCATCTCTTACTCTTCCTCTGTGTTGTTTGCCACGATTCTTCATTTTCGGAATTTTCCTCAGGATTCTCTGTTCCTCCATTCTCATAAAATTCCAATAGCATCATTAGTCTAGCTATCTATGGTCACAATACCGAGTTTAAATCTTTTTCGATAAGCCTGTAGTTAAACATTTAACCACGTATTCACTGGTGGTATTTTGATAAATTTGCACTAATTTCAGACCAATTTCAGAACAAATAAATGTTGACTGTAGTTGCTTGATTGCTTTTGTGTTAAAATGGATCGCACAGAATGAGTACGTCGCCAGAGAAATATAAATAGTTATATATATATATGGCCTTCGGTCTTTTCGACCATTTAGAAAGTTCCAATTTGTTTACGTTTGCAACTGCTGAATCAGAATTTCACTATGATATTGTGGACACTACAGTGAGGACAACACAAGAAGAACACAACACTTATTAAAACCACCCATGCCCGAGGCCGGACTGGAACCGGCGGCCCTTTCAAATAGTTATGTTTGGTATTGTGCAGTACATTAAAGTCCGTAGAATACCCTCTAGGATTATTGCACGCTATCAGGAAGTACAACCGGACCTGGTTTGAATCATGAACCCTATGAATATTCTGTAATATGGGAAGAGGGTTTGATTGTTTTGATATTTGAATTCATTAGAACAGGGTGGTGTTAGTGGTAGGCCGTATCTTTAGCAAACAGCGTATCTGGAAAATAGAAAGCAATGTGTATCCTTTTAAGATGTTAATACTGAAAACCATGTAAACTGTGAATGGGAGCATCGGAGTTCAATTCTTGGCCCTCTATTGTTTTTAATTTACATCAATGATCTCCCACGCATAATAGTTCATAGTGAATATACGGTGCTTTTTGGCGACGATACTAGCACATCACTGAAACACCAATTAGTACAAAATCTTGCAAACACAGAAAATAATGTTCTAAAAAAATTAACTGACCCTTCTAAGGGACCGTCCTGATTGCGGTTTCCCGCATTCACCTAGGAAAATGCTGGTACGGTCTCCAAACTCCTCATAAATTACACATTTGACAAACGAAAATACACTTATCATACAGAATACAAGTAACACGTTTCGCAGATAGATTGCAAGTCAAACATCCCACCGTAAGGATATATGCTCCAAATCTAACAAATATGGTTCTAAATATAGTGGGGCTATGTACCCGAGCAAACAGGTAGCTGGTATCTACGTAATCCCAGTGGCTGTGATGAGAAAAAGTAGCTTTTATCTACTACTAGCCCGTACCCGCGACTTCATACGCGTGGATTAAGAATTTTTTTGCCAGAATTAAATATAGAAAGTTTTTGGTAACGAAGGATTGGGCCCAAACAATATCGAGTCGGAATAAAATGACAGGAAAGCGAACACTATATCATTGTACCGTCGAACCTGTCTCTTGAAGAGAATCAATTTCCAACATATTTCTGTCACCATTCGATAAGGTCTCAAAATTTCGTGACTACAACTGTTAGTCATACTGGAAAAAATATCCTGTGTCCTTCATACAGATTTCCTTATAAAATTCCATCACAACGATATAGTCATTTAGTCGTCAAAACGTAACAAAAAGACAGAGACTTACTTCCGTATTTATAAATAATATTACTGTGGTTCACACTCACACACTGACTGCGAACAACACCTGAGGGATCATTATAACGTAAACAAGTGTACACCTTCAACATTGCAATACTACCTACGATTTGCCTCGCATTGCACCCCTAACTTTTCTAATATCTACAGTTTAACATTCAATCCGAATAACCTACGGCCCAGGCCTGACTCGTACGATGAAAAACAATTTTTAAAAATCTTAGCCTCCACGGAGACCACGACGTTCGTAAGCAAGAGCTTTAACCACTAAGCTGCCAGTCCACTACACGGAAACACGGTACGGAGACGATCATATCCAACGTGTCTGTCTATCGCCGTATTTCGAAGTTATGAGACAACATGTGTTATTTATACAGATAATTTTTCAACCAAATGTAGACAGTATTTTTCTCCTTGTTTCAAACGATAAGTGTGCAAAGTTTCATCGAGATCGGATGAAAACTGTGGATTTGTATGAAGAACAAACAAACAAACATACATTCATCTTTATATATAAAGATTTCGCTAGTGCTCTCTAATGCAGGGTGTCCATCATGAATCTGACACCTTTCATTTGGCTGCCAAAAATCAACGAATGGAAGTAAGAGGATAACATGAATTGCAATATGTAGATAAACTGAGGAAATTCTGTTGACTATTTTTGAAAACCCGCGTAAGAGGTTGTAGGTGGCGCTGCAGTAGCTTAGCTGAAAATGGCGTCACCGCAAGAGCGAGCACTAGTTATTTGGTGTACGCGGAAACAAATTCAGTGATTCAAGTGCAACGCAACTTTCGCCGCGTGTTCAAGAAGTCCACCATCACGAAACACCATTAAGAAATGGAAACAGCGCTTTTTGACAAAGGGAAGTGTGAAGAAATTGAATGGTGGCAGTAATGAGCGCGTATCAGAGGAGCATGTAGCAGCAGTGAGACAGGCGTTTGATCAAAGCCCACGCAAGTCCATTCGACAAGCGGCACGAGTACAGTAGATCCCGAAGTCCACTGTACATAAGGTACTGCATCACTCTCTTCGGTTTCATGCATACAAATTGCAGTTGCTTCATGAACTGAAAACAGATGACGGTGACACGAGGCAAGTATTAGCTATCGAATGTTACATCACACTGATGAAGGCCCAACATTTTTAACTCTCATTGCTTTTTCTGATGAGCCACATTTCATTTATCGGGCAGAGTCAACACACACAATGTACGTATTTGCGCATCATAAAAACCTCACTGTATTGTGGAACACATTCGTGGCAGCCAGAAATTAAATGTGTGGTGTGGATTTATGTAAAATTTGACCATCGGCCCCTTTATTTTGTATAAAAAATAGTTACTGGCAGTACGCACGTCAACATGTTGGAACAATTTGTTGTGCCTCAATGCATTTGCAACCAAACGTCATCTTTCAACAAGACGGCGTCCTTCCGCATTGGAGCCTGATTGTTCGAGAATTTCTTGACACCCAATTTCCCGGTCGCTGGATTGGACGCGGTGGATCGACAAGTTGGCCACATCGATTACCGGATATTACCCCTCTAGACTTCTTCTCGTGGGGATATGTGAGGGACAAAGCGTATACAGGCCGCAAAATTCGTGACCTTCAAGAGCTTCGCGGCCGCATACTAGATGCTGTCATTTCCGTTACGCCTGAGATGCTACAGAAAACCTGGAAGAAACTTGAATGTTCTTCGTGCAACGAGACGATCTCATGTAGAGGTGTACTAATTTTTTTTAATAAAACTTGGCGAATTCCTCTTGACCTTGCATGCTTTATTTTCTTTTTACCCTAAGCAGTATGAAATATACAGCAATCTCAAATGTGTCAGGTTCATGGTGGACACCCTGCACTTAGTAGAACTGTATGTACCCTAATACCGCGTTTATTGAATTTTACTTTGTTTTATGTACTTCCGGTAAACGTTTTCATTGAGGGAAGTAAAAAATATTAAATGGAAACTACGGAACTAAACTTTGCGACAAGTTTTTCTTAATTTCTCCGCTTTCTAACTTGGCAATAAAATGAAACAGACCTTAATTTAATTCTGTTGCCATGGCCTTTTCATCGTTCAAAACTTCTTGGAAATCTAGTTAGTAGGTTCTGTGTGAGTCACGTTCATCAAAGGCGACTAACAGACAATTTTTATAAAAACAGTTGTATCCTTCTCTGTAGCTTATTAACAGTTCCACTAATTCTTTTTCTTCAAAAATATCTTCAATGTGCAGATTTTTTCCTATCGACCGTCTTAATTTACTCATATAGATGTAGATACCACTTTTGTAGTTACATCGGCATGATGATAATACTTTGTAAGAGATGACAGAATGGTTTAAAAGCGAAGAAACACTGCTGAGCTGTGGCTCATTCAGCATCAACGAAAAAGAAAAAAAAAAAACTAAGAGAAACATGAAGCTACGTTAACACCCTCCTGGACAACCAGATGAAATCCAGAAAAGAAAACTTCATTAAGTTGAACTGATAGGTTGCTATCTTCCTCCATTTAAACTACAAGGAAAATGAAACTACATTCTCGAGTTATTTAACGTAAGGAATTTTTTCGAGATAGAACGATTGGTATTTAGTTCTATCAGAAATAATTACACTTATTTGTTGTGCAATTTCCATTATTTCGAAGCTGGAGAAAGTCTTCAAGGAAGTTTCGTTTGATGCCAGATAAAATAATCTGACTTCTTTCATACCACATTTGTCTTGATGCATAACTTAGCTGAACGTGGAAGCGATTGGCGCACCACTAAATCGTTTCCCCGTTTTGCAACTCCTCTGTGCCTGTTGCGTAAGCGGCAGCTGGCTGCCTGACGTATATTAATTGCCGCTGAGGTAAAGATCTGCCTGCAGTTCTGCTAGTCCGAATTCACTAAGGGCACATTCGTGATAAGCCACTACCGGGCTCATACGTACTCGAATAAAGATTCGTTGCTTCATTTTCCATCGGGGATAATACAGCCGTGTTATAACGGGCCTCAGACCAAATCAGTAGCGTAGCTAGGTCAACAAGGGCCCCGGTGCAAAAAAATTATTTTGGGCTCTCAGGCCAGATGGCCGACTTTTTTTTTTTTTTTTTTTTTTTTTTTTTTTTTTTTTTTTTTTTTTTTTTTTTTTTTTTTTTTTAGCTCTACCCAGTCTAGTGAGGGGCTCAGAAGACTTGGTAGAGCCTAGTCCTGTGGTAGCTATGCCCCTGGACCCAGTCCTTTTATGAAATATTATTTTAAGAATTATCTACAGCAGTGATGTCAAAGATACCCCGCGGGCCGCATCCGTCCCCCGGGCCCTATCAATACGGCCCGCGATCGCAATGTGACACAGAAAGAAGAGTCTTTTTTTTTAGAGCTTTTAGACTTCACTCGATTCCTCTACGGAAGTTTTTAAATCTGGCCAGCTTACATATTCTAAATTTAATATACGGCCCTCTGCAAAATTGAGTTTGACACCTATGATCTATAGCAAGCTGGGAGTTGCGGTTTTTACATTTTTCGTGTAATTAATTGTGAATTTGTGTAAATTAACATTGTTTTTTGAAGAAAATCTGTGTAAATGGTATGTAACACGTTCAAGGTTTGTAATTGTAAAGTGTTAAGGTGAGCCACGATGTTTGGAGAACATTTTTCAACTGTTTTGACTGGTTTATGTTGATAATTTTGTGTGTAAATACTTTTAATTTTTGTTTCGGTATATTTCATAGTGATTGTGAATGACTATGATTAATTCTGATAGTTTTAATGTGTTTTTTATTGTTAGTTGCATTGTCACCGTTCGAGACGGTGTCGGATTAGACACGTAGCAAGAGTTAGCTAATGGGCGACCTTTTTCTTTTTTTTAGCTCTATCACTGCCCTGGACGGTGAAAACCAAGGGCCTCTTCTTCACATTGGCTACGGGCCCCGCGCTGTTTTAGTCCGGCTCTGGTTCGCTAAACATCGGTTGTGTTTCTCTGTGTTAATCTGGATTTTTCTGTAGTTTCTATGTAAACGAGCGACAGAGACGAGTGTTCAGTTGTCAGTCGTTGTCAGAACGTTTAATCGCTGGAATATTCGTATGTGTACGCTTTAGTATATTTGGAAAGTCTGGTGCTTATATTATCTTAGGGATCACGGAGAAAAATATTAATTTAAAAGCGATTCGTGCGTTGTTATTTGGAGAACTATTCGATTCAGTCAACCTGTGGAGTACGAGATAATTTAAAGGAAATAATCGTAAAGTGACGACAGGACGAATTGGTTAATTAACTTGTTACCTATCACTGTCTACAGATCTGCAACACTAATCTCATATCTGTTAAATGTATAGTCAAATGCATGTAAAAAATTAAGACTTTTCCAAATAATAAAAGTTGGTTAAGTTTGATTTTTTTTGTCCGTAGAGGGATCAGTACACATAATGTATTAAATTCACAAAAGTTGATAATTTGTGGTTCTTAAATAGAGTTGATAATTATTTTTACGAAATTGTCTTTCAAATAGGCTATATATCAGCGTTTCTCATTGCGATCCCCAATAAAATATTAAAAATAATTCTAAGCCCCACTAACTTAGATGTGTATAATTTTTTACCAAAGATTATATCATCAAACAAACCTACCTATTGTTTTCAGCACATCTACGATAAGACCTACATAATATGGCCATTCACTAAATTCTTAAAGGAACGTTGCTCTCTTTGATGCTAGCTGGAAATGTAACGATGCAGTCATACCCACACAGTCTGGAAACATAAAATTTTTGCCTGGTTGTTGAAATGTTGGCGGCTTTTACAAAGTTTGATTTAGAGGCTTTTAACTTGTGCTAGTTCATAGTCCTCTACAAAGGAGTACTGAATCCATTTTGTCTGAATTATATGAACAATTTTGCAGTAAAATATTTTTTGCTATGTTATTTTTAATTCGATTAGAATTAAATTTTTAATATTCCGAGAACCATGAAACATTAGCAAAACCCCTCTATTCATTTTTCTTTACTTAACATTATTACAATAAGTATTATTATTGTGCTCCTACATTATTTTTTATTAATTATAGATATGTTAAATATTTGCTTAAATGACGGTACCCTGTTGTATGCAATATCCAGGTTTCCACAGATAGTAGGTTGTATTGCAATCAGAGTAGCTTTAGTTTATAGTGTTTAAGAATTTTGTACTGTAGTATCTTTGGCCCGCAACAGCTGAGCGTATTAGTAAATGATTGCTGGGCGGGCGAGCGAGGCGGCTTGTTGAACCGCGTAGATAATGTCGCGTGACACGAATTTGTGCTTACTGTAAGGATGCCGTAATAGTTTATGTTTGTCTGGCTGTTATATGAATGTACATAAGTGGTTCAAGTAGCAGAGTTTATTAAATCCGTTGGTATTTGATCAGAACAGAGCATTTTAATTTGTGACAATACCTTCCGTTTGTTGGTGGATACATAATTAACTATATCTATTTTTAAAAAATTTCTAAGCTCGGAAGTGTTGAGTGATGACAAAGAGGTCCTAAGGAATCCAAAAACATGTAATCATCACCGATTAGTGTTGCAATACTATAACGTGACCCGCTGTCGCCACATTAAAATGTGCATTCTTTTTATATAAATCATAATGTTGGAGTAATTTACATAAATCTTTGGCGACCACCTAAATAGTTTTTTTTTTTTAATTTCCTAAAGTAGGCAAGATTCCAAGTGAGGACTGTAATGCAATGATGAACATTCACTGTATCTTGTTGCAACGAATATTAAAGAATTATTGAGCTGTGTAGGCTTGAAGCTAATAGTGTCTTCCCGAGGCACGTAGGCAGGAAGTCAGGGATAAAGGGTTTAACCGGATTTCACCTTGGGGTGGGGAGTCCACGACAGACCGCTGACCTGATGTAAAAACCCGCCACCCGAATACGTTCTCACCCCGGCGAACTTAGCCGAATATGTTCAACCTCTGCTATACACACGGGGCCAATAAGATATCGGGGATATCACGTGACATTAGGTGCCAACCTGAAGACCCAATCCAAATGAGCATATAACTTAAAATCCTGAGAATTTTCTGTTAAATGTGATTTTCGAGACTGCAAGGGGCTGAGCCAGAAGTTTGCTCGCAGAGAGAAGAGCGACGAGCTTCATTCGATTCTAGGCGAGTCTATTCTGTGGTGGACTCCGAATGTTGGCTTTTCTCGCTAACTGCTGAGTCCGACTCCTGGTGTCGGAAATCTGACGCTGCCGGCTTGATGGAGTGGCTTCCGCAGGGCGACACAGCCTGTAATGCGATGATGCGCATTACCACTAGGATGTGCCAGTAGCCACCTTGTGAAACAAGTTTCACATACCGTGGGTCATCTCCGAACGCCGCAAACATCAGACGGAGAACTACAATGGTAACTTATTACGACCAAGCCATCTGATTGTGCATTCCGTGAAACTGAACCCTTAAGCGTCTTCGAGAGGATAGATTCATGTTCTAACTTTGTAACAAAAAACACCCTGAGCTAGCGGCGTAATTTGCCAGAACTAGTTATTTGCGAATGGCATATTGTTCATTCGTGGCGCCCATGATTTTTTTTTAAATGTAAAGTCACAGTATTATGATACATATGTCTGAGATCATCATAACTTGTATTGTACATTGTTTCCAAATATCATTATTTCTTGCATATTAATTCTGAGATGGATTTTAAAGTAAATACACAATTGTTTGCTTGCTCATGACGGCTAATTGTACCTCTGAGCGTTGCTTTTATGATTTTGCCAATTCGTACTGAACCCTAAAATTAGACACCTTTGTAAATTATGCGCAGTGTAAACTAAGTTAGTTGTTAGATTTCTGCAGTTCTGAACTACCTATTTTGAAGCTTCGTGTAAAATATATGAAATAAACCACATGATTTCATAGCATATATTAGTTCACGTACTTCATGCTGATGTCATTGTTCAAGAATACGCATTAAATATGGCCTGGAAGATTCAAAACAGAAGAAATTCTCTCAAAGTTACCAAAACCTTAAGAAGGTAAACGAATGAAAGTAATATTCAGATTTGTATTGAATGTTTACTAGGCAGGAGAGAGGTACTTCTTGTATGCTCCCAGTACTCAGGATCCAGACGGCTCGCTCAGACGATGGGTGCCAAGCTGCATGCTCGTACCTGCAAGTCAGCTGATTGCTTCGCCAATGTCGCTCGGGAATCTGCTTACCCGAAGAGGACAAGGGACTCGGAGCCAGACTGTACCTGTGGGGAGTCGAACCATCATGTAACCATAGCCAGCTACATAACGGTAACATCAACCATCTCCACCCCAACGAACACTACGCGCGTTTTTTAATATTGATGGCCATCTTCTACCAAAAATTCTTAAAAATTCGTGACTCATAGCCATATACTAATCAGTCAATGTTCTGCAATTTTGTTTTTTGAATATATGTTTGACTTGCCCAATTGCCGTGGAGTTGCTTTTTCTTTTTTGCTTATGGCTTTACGCCTCGCTGACGTCGAGATCGATAGAGGTGGAAAAAGAATTGGAGTAAAGTATGGGAATGAATTATGAACCATCCTGGCATTTACCTGGAGTGATTTGGGCAAACCATGGAAAACTCAAATCTGGATGGCCAGATGGGGATTCAAACCCACCTCGTCCCGAATGCGAGGCCAGAGCGTTACCACGCGCCCACCACACTCGTTCGTCGATTTGCCTTCCAATCAATAAACAAAATCACTGATTTCTATCATTTCAACGATTTTGATAAATGTAATGTTCCCAGTATTCATTTTCCGTAATTTTTAATTATGAAAACACCTTGGTTTGATAAAATTATGCGCTGGCTATAATTAGAAACTAATGGATGTTACAAAAACTATGTTTCCTACGTAATGAACTCTAACCGTTTAAACTTCAAAAGCGCGGGAAGAGAAAAAAATATTATTTTTGATTCGCTATACTTATATGAAATCCTCCATAGAATCCAGTTTTAAATGTTTTGGAACAACGAAACACACGACATGCACAAATTTGAAGTACCCAACTTCTTTCCGTGCATGTATTGAAATTGTTGAATGAAAATTGCAAGAGATCAACCTACATTTCCTGGTTTTTCAAAAATATTGTGCGATTGGTTTTGTTTGGTTCAACGTCAGCCTTTCTGGAAGAATGTTATCTAAATGGTAAAAAAGGGGAAACATAGTGACAGACAGATGCATAATCGAGGGTCAGCAATAGGCCTCATTTGGCCGTTGGGTAAGAAAGATTAATTTAAAGCTACAGCGGAGATTTAGCATATACATACACTATAACGAATTGTTTAAATTCTTTGCTTCTATCGCATTTTGTTGAGATGCAACTTCTCCATTGCGGATGCTCCTAATCTAGATGAATATTTGAATCTCTGTGATGAACAATTGTGAACATGTTTATTCTGATTCACAGTTTATTTTGTGAAATTCAATGCTCGTTCCAGATCTCAAAGATTTTAATACTTCCAAGTCTGCTTAAAACTCTTGATTTAGGTCCTTTGTATGTGGAACCTAATGAGGAGAAGGTTATGTGCTGTTACATATGAAACACAATTTGGCTCGCGAATAATTCATATCTGCATATTATTCACACTCGCAGAAACGCGGAGGCAGAACACTGACTGCAGGTACGGGTGTCCCAGCTCCCTGGAGGTAGCTGGATAACAATACCCAGAAGTGCATGTGGGGATCAGTCGGGAAAGACCTTTTCTGAGCTATTATAATAATAATAATTCCGTCTGGTCGTAATAACCTGGTAACAGGGTTTCTATTGGCTGCGCATTCCATCCCTGCTATAGCAACTTTAACCTAACACGGCAATCCTACCGGATACAGGTGACCTACAGTTTAAAATGGAATCCAAACCACGGAAACGTTCTGTACTTCACACTACACAGCATGCCGTTGAATGGTGTCGTGACAATCGCGCACAGTGACAATCACGCACAGTGACAATCGCGCACAGTGACAATCACGCACAGCGACAATCACGCACAGTGACAATCACGCACAGCGACAATCACGCACAGTGACAATCACGCACAGCGACAATCACGCACAGTGACAATCACGCACAGCGACAATCACGCACAGTGACAATCACGCACAGCGACAATCGCGCATAGTGACAATCGCGCGCAGTTTAAAGGTCAGTACACACTCTCCCCTCTCCTGTGTACTTTATTATTTACGAAACGCAGTATTGACGAATCATCATCACACTAAAGCCTTGCCAGAGGTGAATGTCAATTTTAAGGCCTGAAATAATTACATACAACGGAGCCTGGGACTTGGACCGAGGACCTTCAGTACCCAAACCGTGAGCCGTAACACTGTGAGTCACCAGACCGAATATACAGAAAATGGAAAATAAACATTCAAACACAATTAAAGAAACGTACTCTTTTTCTCTACAATTTATTTTTGCTATCGTGAAACACAAATGTAATCTTAGATACGTCTGCTTACGGGGTGCATTTCAAGAAAATCTGATGATCCTGGAAGTGAGGTTGAGGAGAAGAAAGACACTTTTGTAAGTCAATTAATAACATCAAAATAAAATTTGGTCGTAAAGGACTAGAAATTTCCGCAATCTACCTTGTGATATACTCCTCTGGCGGTACAAATTTCTCTTGACAGTTGACTGGGCTGGCATTTCAGTTACAAATTCGTAGCTTTTATTATGGAGATCTCCTAGTTCCTCAGAGCAAATTTTTGGAATTGAACCATCTTCCGCTCGAGCTCTCTTCTTTGCCTCGTGAAGTTTCTGATGTACAACGCGTGCGTCGTCATGGGGTCCACATATATGCTCTGTAACATTCAGTATGGCAGCATCCTTACTCTTCAAAATTCCACGACATTGTTTTGATCTTTCTTTGAGACAGCACCACGTGATCGTCCCATCATCTTTCTTTCTAAACTCTCGATAGCTGTACCCGTCATAATGCGCACACGGCTATCCATGTGTAGTTGAAGTAACTTCCATGATTAAAACTGTGATACTCAAGGCAGCAGTGAATGCGAACAGTGGTGTGCGGTCCGGTTAGGAGGGGATGGGGGTTGGAATTACCGGAATTCAGCATGCTGTTGTAGCGGTGACTAATTGGCAGCTAAAAGCAGGTAGCAAGAGACGACCCGGTTGTGCGCGATTGTCACTGTACGCGATTGTCACTGTGCGCGATTGTCGCTGCGCGCGATTGTCATATATTCCAAGGACCTATGAAAATTCCCCCCGAGACAGTAATTCGAGATGCGGACCTTTCGATTCCCAGTCAGACGCCTTAACCGCTCTTTTCTGTGCGGGTCCAGAAGGATTTGAAATAAAGCCAAGATAAACAGAAACAATTTATCGGCACTTGCTGGCGGCTTCGAAGATATTTGGATAATTACAAGTGACTTAGGACAGAATATGGTGGGAAATAGTGGAAACGAATGGCTGCGTTTGATTTTTGTACTTGGAGAAGTGAAAATGGAATAGCGAATAAGATGACAGTATTGCTCGAAAATAAGCTAAAAATTTCCCTATCGGTCCCCGAGTTTGGGTTCAGGAAAAATGATCGGACGGCCCCGATCGAGAAGGCAGAAATCCGAGTTTCCTGCGGAGAAGCTAACGCTGGGAGAGGCATTCGATCTTTGGGTCTTCCACTGGCGTCTAATAGCTGGTTTTAGAGTTCGTCAACGCCCGGCGGACCGCTCCTGACTCTCAATAGCTGTTCAACCAATTTCCTATCACGCCTGGACATACAGTGCCAGGAGCAACGCCGAATGGAAGCAGTTCGCCACCGGCAGTTCTCCTATCACAAATAATAGCGGGTCGGATCCGAAAACTTGCAGTGGCAATCTGCTGTTAAATCGTCCCACTGCCGAACGTCGCCATCTATGATCGGTAAAGTACACAGTTTGTGCTACAACAGTTTTTGACCAGAACTCAGGTTTCGAATGGCCAGTAATGCCTGCGAGATATTTCATGTCCTCCACCGAGCTAGACATGAATTACTAAGACGTTTTGACTTCTTTTTTTTTTTTTTTTTGGTGTCATCAGTCTCTGGACTGGTTTGATGCGATCCTCCATCCCATCGTATCTTGCGCTAGCCTTTTCATCTCAACATATCCCTTGCAAACCACATCCTCAATTATCTGCTTCATACATCCTTCCTCTGCAGTTCTTACCTTCGACTGTTCCCTCCATTAACAAATTAACCAATTCTGCATGACTCAAAATATGAGCTGTCTCTTCTTTCTGTATGACACTTCCACAAACTTCTTTCCTCACCCATTATTTCCAAAACTCGTTCGTTTCGTACTTTTCCCGTCCACATAATTTTCGGCATCCTTCTGTTGCGCTACTTTTCAAATGCTTTAATTTTCCTTCTGTCTGGTATTCCTAAAGTCCATACTTCGCTGCCATAAAGTGCAGTGCTCCCCACATAGAGTTTTAAAAGTTCTTTCTGACTCCTAGATCAATATTTGAAACAAAAATATTTCTCTTATCATGAAGGCTATTCTGCTTTTAAACATCATTTCTGTTTCGACCATCGGTTGTAATTTTACTTCCTAATTTACAAAATTCACTAACTGCTGCTATCGCATCTGACCCTGTTTTTATATTTAATTGGTATCATTTCTGCTAAATTTCATCACCTTTGTCTTGCTTTTGTTTATATTTAGTACAAAATCATTCTTCAATAGTTTGTTCATGATATTCAATAACTTCTTTTGCTTTAATTAATGTGTAAAGTAAATCACATGTATAATTTGTTTTATTTAAAGAAATATTGTTCATTTTTCTTTAATTTCTTAAAAGGAACCAATTTTGTCAATATTTGTTTGCAAATTCGCGGGTCCTTCATTATCTAGAGTGATAAAGTTAATTACCCTATCCTCATTAAACTAACTTTTATAGATATAAAAAAAAACAATGATACATTTCAGCGATTCTCAATCTGTGGTCCGCAAAGATGTGACTAATGATCTGCTCCAAGAATATTAAAACTTTTATTCTAACTGGATTAAAGATATTATAACAAATATTAAGTTAGCAAAAATTGTTCACCAAGCACGGTATCCGTGCTCGTATTGTATAAGGCTTTAAGGGAATATAAGCTATTAACCGATAAGTCAAACTTTGTAACAGTGATAAATATTTTAAAAAAATTTTAAAACATACAAAAATTATATTTGAGTCTGTTCTGAGTTTCCTGAAAGGTTTTGTAACAGCCTCAATGGTGTAAAACAAAAATTTGAATCCTCACAACTTTTATAAGAAATGTATATTGGTTCGCTAATCATTTCAAGCTTATCGACCTTTAATTATTGAAGAAAGCACAGTACTGCTAATTGAACTTTCAGGAAACAGTCAGCTTAAAATATATGGCAATTCCGTGAACTTGATCTATCTCGACTCTGGTTCTCGCCTCCAGCGAGAAGTGACTATAATTATTTATCTAAAAAAAGCGTCAAAAATCTTTGTACAGTTTTCAACAACCTCTTTGTGAGGAAGGGGTTTCATTGCTCCTTCAGATAAATGCAAAATATATAAACCGATCTAGGTGCGTTCCATTCATAGATTAAATTTGATAAATACTGATCCAGATATTCAGGAGCTCTGCAAGGGGTGAGTAAAAACACAATAATATTAGTCTTTTTTTCTTTACAATACTTTATCCATTTATAGTTTTAAAACATTTTTATTCATTTGGTTAGTAAATATTAAAAATCTGTTCGATATGTACTACATTACTGATAGTTATTTTACAACTTCATTATTGTGTTCCCGGAGGAATCCGAAGAATGATTTTATGGGAATTAAGTCATTTTGGTGCAATACAATATTTCGTAAATGTTAATAACATACTCATAAGTAAAAGTAAAGCCCATACAAGTTATTAGTCCCAAAAAAATATTTTTAACATTTAACTACTCCTCGCGTTGAAGAAAATGGTGAAACGCTTGGTTACTATATATTCCTATGCGTGATGCATTAGTGCGAACCTCGAATTGTTCATAAACTTTGTTCCCTGTACTTTCTCTGCAGTCACATATTCCTCAGCAGGGTAAACCACACACCTGTGTGCTAATTGTTCAGGGTCGCGAGTACAAGTTATAATTACGCTTACACGTACCTACTGCACATTGCAAGAACACTAGCGCTCTCGGAGACTGCCCGTAAATCCGGATGTTAGATGCGGTTCTACTGACTACCACAGTGAGGCACTTCGTACGACCTTAATTACAGCCGCAAAGGGAAACTGTGACCCGTTTCCATAATTTGTTCTCCTTCTGCGAAAAAAATCCTCTTATCTTATTACACAATTTCCGCGTAGTTTAATAGTCATTTTAAAGGTTCGCTGATTTGGAAGTCGGCGTTGTGTTGGTTCGAAACTGATGCAATCCTATCTTATGCAGAAACATTTTCTTACTTAAGTAATATTTTAAGAACATTAATTGTAAGAGGTCCCTAAACCAATTTTACAATTTAACGTTATAAAATGTATGTAGTGAAAACATATTTGGTGAAAAATTATTCTCTCAATAATTGAAGTATCGGGAATGTTAGACAAATCGCTGGAACTGAGAAATGAAGTGTTCTTACAGAACAAAGAAGAAACGTGTGATACTGAAGAGAATTTAACAAGTTATATGACGGAATATAAACAAGGCAATGTTGTTTAATCAAACTATTATTCCATCTAAGCGGAAAAAACGATAGTATCTACAGCTATGACCTAGGAAGCTGACGAATTGGTTAAAAAACTTTTTCGAAAAAAAAGTGTTTTTGAATGGTAAAAAATATGTTTTTTTTAACTACCGAGAAGATTTGAAGCAACTGTTTATGTCAGGTTTATACGTTTTACTGCTCGTCTATTTTTCAAGAGAATTAGCTACTGAAAAACTGGGTATTGAGTAATTTCAATAATATTAAATACAATACTTTAAGCTTAATTTGTGTGCTGAATCAACGATCTGCAACTGTCGTTAGATTATTGTTATCGAACAGTAAATATTGATAATCAAACCCCAACCAGAAAAGCTAAGAGATGTAATTTAGACTATAATGTATCACAAAAGCAATCAGTAGTAAAAAATCTGAAATCTAATATGATTAATGTTGTAATCACCAATGAAATTTGGATAATTATGAGGTGTAAGTCTCCAAGAAAAACTAACATGTGTACACTTTTAAATTATACAGGCGCAACCTTGTTGATATGATGGTTACGTCCACGTCGAAGAAATTACGACTCAAAAATTTTCTATAGCTACAATAAATTCATAAAAAGTTCTGTTAAGTATACACCATGTTAGAGTCTGTATGTGATGATATAATATATACTTCTTAAATGAATGAAACTTATAATAGTTACGAAACAATAACAATAAAAAATCGTAACCCTATCGATAACTAAAGGCAAATATAAGTTCTTTCTTTGCTTATGGCTCGTCGCCGGCTAAGGTCATTAGAGGCGGGATGGGACTGAGACAAGGAACGGGAAGGAATTCAGTCATGGCCTTTTTGAAAGAAGCATCCCGCCTTTCGCCTGGAGTGATTTGGGGAAACCATGTAAAACCCAAATTTGGATTCCCGAACGGGGATTCGAACCAGCGTCCTCCCGAATGCGAAGCCATCCACCATGCTCGGACAAATATAAGTAATCATAAACTCTAGTATCTGACTACTGAACTATGTACATTTCTTTATCCTTTCGTTCAGACACTAACAGGTTAAAAATACTTAAGCATACTTATGACATTCACCTGTTTAGATCTTGTACCGAGTTAACGTGGCCACTCAGTAGTTATACTAGCTGTTAGTTCTCTTAGTTATAAAGTTTGAAACAAAATTATAGTGTCATATAAAGATAATGTCATTGCCATGACCTTGTGGCAACGAAATACTAGCTCCCTCATAAAAATTTTATATGTTGACACACTCTAACCATATTTTACATGTTGGTCACTCTAAGGTGAGCTTCAAGACTCATCGATCACCACAGCCAGGAAGGCATAGAGGGTAACGAAAAAGAAGGAGTTTGCCTACTACCTTATTCAAAAATCTATCTCGGCCTTCACCTGGAGTGATTTTGGGAAACCATTTAAATCCGAGAACTGGAAAGCCGGACGGGGATTTGAACCGGCGTCCTCCAGAATGCAAAGGCCTGACCATTATTGCTCACCCCCTAGAGTGTGAGAAGATGACTCAGGCAGTGTGTTCAGGAGAAATCCTATCCAGTGACATACTTTCCAGTAGATATGACAGTTCCAAAGCGTACGTAACAACGAAAGGATTACCTTCGTCCACAGATACTACCAACTTGTTTGACAAAGTGGAAAAGACGATACTGAAAGACAGGAGAGAAACAAATGAAGGTGTTGAATTGTGGTCTACTTTAAACATCGTCCCTCAGCAGCTGTATTTCCAGTAGTGTCACGATTGCTCACTCCAATACAGAAGAAGATTCGACATAGGACAGAGGACTAGAAAAGAAAACGGTAATTAAACAGTGAAAATGTAGCCATTAATTAGTGACCAAAAAGTCACTGCTGGAACGGTTGGTGATGCTGAAAGTTTTCCGAAATTGTGCGCTAGTTAGCTCGCTTTGTGAGGAATTGAGAGTAAGAAAGCGAAGAATGGTAGCAAAGGTGTGCCACCATACGAAACTAACGCATCAACCTATTCTGCCACTGTATACATTTCGAAACTGGCATTCTTAAATCCAGCTTACATATTTCCCTGACCAGGCACCGAGTTACTTCTCACTCACTCCGAGGTTAAAACGTTCGCTGGATGAAAGACAATCTGACCACCAGGGATGAAATCATCCTTGAGGTGGAACAGTGGCTTGAGGACCAAGTAATCTGTTCTATAAGCTATACTTACGCAAGATGAGTAACATCCTGCAGAAATGTGTCACCACGCATTGTGACTATATAACAAGAGAGTAATTTCACCAAGTTATTAGAGCTTTACAAAATGTTTCCCTCTACCTAATAGCAGGGAGTTTTTCAAACTAACTTTTAAATAACCTCAATATTCCAACTGTCCAATATTAAGAGTATTCTAGCGTGACATTATATTCTTTACATGAATAACAGTTTTAGCATAAAACATTTTTACTGTCCAAACTATTGAAACAGAATTAAAATAATATTCCTAATATAGTAACGCTAGTAATAATCTTTCACACATCCATCCTTACTCTACAGCCTAAACACAGTGAACGAAGTCTTTTGTTGGATATTGAAATTAAATACTTAGGGAAGTATATAAACAACATAGCAAAGAGATTTTATTAATATAGACGTATTTACAATACATCTTCGTAGATATTAGATGTGTCAATGAAATCATCTTTAATTAAATATTTTTCATTTTGGGTAACTGATACAAGAATAGTGTTTGTATACCAATTAAAAATCAGAACATTAGGGGTATCTCAAGCAAACTTGATGAGTTGATTATATCTATAGAAGAAACCCAAAAATTATTGAATCTTAACATAAATATCGTATGTCTTACAGAACATCATCTGAAGAATTCGGAAATATGTCTCCTCCCTTTTATTGGATATAGATTAGCTTCATGTTTTTGCAGGTCAGATATGAGAATGGGTGGTGCAGTAATATATGTTAGAGAAAATACTGAGACAAAATCATTAGATGTAAGTAAATACTGTATAGAACAAGATTTTGAATGTTGTGCAATACAGTTAGAATTAGAAAACAAATATCTTATAGTGCTGACTGTTTATAGGGCTCCCACAGCAGACTTCAGTAAATTTTGTAATAAACTTGAAGTGGTTCTAATAAATTTATCACGAACTAAAAGGGAAATTATCCTCTGTGGAGACTTCAACATGAATTTTTCTGTAGAATGTAACCAGACAGAATATCTTCTAGGAATACTTAGATCATTCAATCTCTATCAAACTGTAGATTTCCCAACTAGAAGACAAAAGATAGTAGTACCATAATTGATAATATTTTTGTAAAGCACATTAAATTAGAAATATATGGAACAGTTCCAATGGAAGATAGTTTGTCAGGCCATAATGCTCAAATAATTACTTTAGTTGTTGTGGGAAATTAAAATAACAAAAGAAAGGATTTGTCAGAGTTAGGCCATTAAAGAACAATTCAATAAAAATATTAAATGATGAACTTCTCAATGAGGACTGGAGCACTGTTTTTAAAGTAAAAGGTGTAAACAATAAATTCAATTACTTTCACCAAAGGTTTTTAGAAATTTATGAATGGTGTCTCCCTACAAAACTAGCTCCAATTGGTTAAAAACGAGTAAACAAAAATTTGGTTACAGTTGGTATTAAAACATCTTGCAGACACAAAAGGGAGTTGTATGTAAAAGTTAGGAATACTGATAATATGCTTCTCAGACAACATTACAAAACTTACTATAGAATTTTAACCAAAGTAATAAAAGAAGCTAAACGTTTGGCCATAAACGATGAGATTAGTAGTTCACATAATAAGATAAAAAGTGTTTGGAACATTATTAAAAGAGAAACAACTGTATTATCCGTTGAACATAAACCTATATCTATAATCATTAATGATAAACTTGTAAATGACCCCTCTTATGCAGGAAGTGCTTTCAATAATTACTTCTTAACAGTTGCTGAAAAAATAAAAGTAAAATATATTGGGAATATGGATGCTATAGCAATACTTAAATCCTTGTCACCAAAAACAGCACCTATGTCTTTATTTCCCACCAGTCAAAATGAAATTGAAAAAATTATTAAATCCCTCAAAAATAAAAGTCATTTGGTTATGTTGAGGTTTCAACCCATGTAGTGAAACAAAGTAACACCAGCATTAGTAGAGTTATTAGTCATATTTGCAATAGTTTCTTTCGAAGAAGGTATCTTCCCTGACTCACTCAGAAGTCAATAATCAAACCGCTTTATAAAAAGGGTGACACCTCAAAGATTGAGAATTACAGGACCAATATCACTTCTACCAGCATTTTCAAAAATCTTTGAAAAAGCAATGTACAGAAGGGTGTATGCACATCTACGAAAGAATGACCTACTCAGTAAAGTACAGTTTGGTTTTAGACAAGGCGTTTCAACAGATTCAGCAATTTTTGCTTTTGTAAACAACATACTGGAATCAATGCATAAAAAATTAAATTCCCTAGGTATATTCTGTGATCATGCTAAGGCTTTTGACTGTGTTGATCATGAGATTCTGCTAGGTAAATTAGACCACTATGGAGTTAGTGGTAAGCCAGGACTCGGTTTTAAATCATACCTGGAAAATTGAAAGCAATGTCTGTTACTGAAAGATGCTAATACAGGAGATGTTATAAACTCAGAATGGGGTATAGTTAAATGTGGTGTGTCTCATGGTTCAATTCTTGGCCCTCTGCTGTTCTTAATCTATATAAATGATCTCCCACATATACTAGGTGATAATGAATACTACCATATCGTTGAAAGACCCATCAGCACAAAACCTCGAAAACACAGCAAATGATGCTATAAAGAAAATTAACAGGTGGTTTAATGCCAACAAACTAATACTTAATGCAGAAAAGACACAGTTACTTCAGGTTGTTACAAAAAATAAAAGAAAGGACAGCTATAATGTGATATCAGAAAGAAAAGCAATCAGTGAAAGCAGTTTCACAAAATTCCTGGGTGTATATATAGATAACAAATTGAACTGGAAACAACATATTCAACAACTTCTTAAAAAACTGAATTCTGCAACATTTTCACTGAGGATAATATCTAGAATAGCTAATATAGAAACCAGAAAGTTAGTATATTTTGCATATTTTCATTCACTGCTCATTTATGGCATCTCATTCTGCGGAAACTCGTCACAAGCACAGAGGGTATTTAAGTTGCAAAACGTGCTATAAGAACTATTTGTGGAGCAAGCCCACAGACGTCGTGCAGAAATCTATTTAAAAACCTGGGTGTACTAACAATGCCAGCACAGTATATATACTCCATACTACCATTTGTAGTGGAAAATCCTGAACACTTCAATCTTATTGCTGACATACATAGCCATAATACTAGGAATAAATATAATATTCAATGTCTTACCAACAGAAATTAAATGTTATCTACAAAAACCCAACTATTTTAAGTCCAAACTGAAAGAGTTTCTGCTTCGGAACCCATTTTACTCTGTGAAGAATTTTCTTCTTGGAATTTGGTAACTAATAATGACTGATAAAATAGTATATATGGTTTCTGGAAGGGGAAGGTGACAAAGTTGTCCACAATTACTAAAATGATATATGGTTTTTTTTTCTTTCTGTTGAATCTTTTGACAAATGAAGTAATTACACTGTTTACAAAATTTCATTCATATATAGTAACTAACATGGATAGCATGCACTCAAAAACTGCTGTGAAAAATTATCATAATAACAGGTTTTTAAGTAATTGACAGCTTATGAGTTGTTGGTAATATAATTGATATTGTTTATAGGTGTGTGTACTGTTTCACATAAATAGCAACTAACATGATATAATATGTAGTCGCAAATTACAGTGAAACTTATCATGGTAACTGGTTGGTAAGAAAATAACTGGTTATTAGATGCTGGTAACAAGTATATACACTGTTCCACATAATAAGTATTAATTAACTCGGGATTGTATGTGTAGATTACAGGAGATATTGGTTATACTAATGGGTTGTAGCTAACGTGTCAATATATAATAATATTATCAATTATATAGTAATATTGACATTAAAAATAAGTGTATGTACTGTTCCACATCCCCGAGATTATTCTCACATGGGATCAAAGTGAACATATCTATTTTTCTATCTAACTTGGGCTGACCCCTGAAGCTACCACTACACAAGCAACTGTTCTGCCCAGGTGGTTGCGTCTCGCCCACACAGGCGCTGCAATAAGGTAGTCTATGTTCCAACCAACCACGCTTGAATTCTTAAGATAAATTTTAAACACAAAATGTGATCTTACGTAAACTGACTATGCTATCTCAGAAGAGGGGAAAAAATATATCCACTAATGCATTATTCATCGATGTATCGACGAAAGATTTCTTTGTATTAGCAGAGAGTAAAAGAAATTGACAACAGAAATATGTATATAGTATACTTATGTATGGTCTCAATGACTGGGTGACAAAGTTACTTACTGCCAGTGCAATATATCTCTCAGACACCTAAATTGAGGAGTCTATATTTTCTTCTTGGTATCCCAAACAAGGAACGTCCTAGAGCATTTAATATTAAGCCCTTAAAAATTCCACCTGTTTCTAAATTCGAATCTATCATCACTTAAGTGATTTAATTACAACGTTCAGTAGATAAGTAGAAACTACCAAATATTATAACTACTTATATAACTACCGTGTGATTAACGTATTACTGTTGTCATCAGGGTAGTGAAAAATGTTAACGTGTTTATACCATAGTTTAAATTGGTGTGAAGATGTGGTTAGTACCTAATGTTATATTAGCCTTCTTACCATGCAAAGTAATCAAATAATTTCGTTTAAGACAAAAGTAGAGCTAGCCATACAATTATAATAGTGACGTCTTGTTTAAAAGATATAAATACCTTAATTATCGTGACATAAAGAATTCATAATATTCAGTTTCACTGTTACAAACACAATCGTATAAAAACAAATCAAAAGGGAGAGAAACAAACTTAAAATGGAAGCATGGAGAGTTTTTAGGTAGAAAACGGTAATAAGTGTTTGAGCTGAATAAACACACGAGCGTTAATTGAAAATAGCAATTTTTCTCTAATACAATTTTCATTTAATTCACTGAATTCAGAAAAATATAATTTTAACTCCAGGTCATCAAATATAAGCAGCATTATTAAATAAACGCTTAGGCTCTATTAAGACATCCTTTATTGTAATATGGATTTTGATGCAATGTGTAAATTGTAATTTTGTTCTGGTCTTAAACTAAGTGGCAGCATTACGATATAACACAAGAAATTTAGCGGAAATTAAAAGCGAAACCACAAAGTTTACATCCGCATGTGAAAGCAACCTGTCGCTTTGTTTACCAACGATGCTAAGATGTATAATTGCTTGCATAACCCGCAGGAGTCGCTTAAGCGCACATGTTCATACTTTCGTGCTACACGGCAAAAAAATTTCTATCCAAAGGTACATCCTGTTAAATTCTAGGTGACAGTGATTCGATTTTAGGAACTCCTTTTTTTCAAAATAAACTTTTGTTGGAAGTATGCTGTCATAGGTCAGATACATATTTTTTAACACCCAAACAAATGTGAATGTACGTGTAGGAACATTAGGTTATCTGCGGAAGAAGAGAGTTGTCGATTTATTTTGCTTTCAAAATCTATTCACAAAAGAATTAAAGGAAGAAGAAAGGAGGCAAGACGGAGAGTTCGAAGATTCACGCTTGATATAAATAATGGAAGGGAAACCATATAAGACAAGAAAATGTGTGGAAATTAAATAGTCAAAATTCAAATATATTCTTGTAGTAAGGAGTATTTTTGCAAAGGGGGAAGGAGGTAAAAGAAAGTAAGATGAAACCTATAGGCAGATAAACAAATAGATTAAAGCGTTCTAAAAATTCTCTTGAAAGAATAGGGAGATTATTTTCCGCAATTTTTTCGTCTTTGTTGGGATGTAAAAAGATAAGCCTAGTTTTCAGAGTAGCAGTATAGAGAAATAACCGGAAACCTATCAGTGGATGGCAGTAAATAAAAAAATATTAAACTTACTAACACAGTTTTGAATACAGGAATGTGACGTTTTCAGAACTCAGAAAACTATTTTTGGAATTCCATAATTTCTGGAAGAACTGCGTATACTGTAATAAAACAACAGTAAAGTGGAAGTATAGAAGATGAAAGAACAACTAAGAATTCACCATCAAAAGTGTAACAAGATATTGCCAGATCATAACACAGTTCAAAGTTTCTGACGTACCAGAGACATTACATTAGATGTCACATGCCCATAATACAGATTCTAACAACCGAAGAGCTATGAAATAGATATTCCTGAGGATGATATTGCCAAGAATAGTTTACACTGAGTTTTACCTTGGGTTTCACCAATCATGGCTTGGTATTACAATGACTGTGATAAGTTCAAATTACAACTCGAAGAAGTTCAGGCTTATAAACGAAATAAGTTTCTTACTTCTAGTCTGCATTTGTTATGTATTTCGCTTAACCAAACCAGCAAATTGTATTTTTTTTTTTTCTTTTTTAAAAATTGGAAAATTATTCTCTATGGCAGTGATGATCAACAAGTGGGCTCCGGACCATCTGTGGTCCGCGAAGAATATTAAAATTACAAATGCTGCTTACGGTATGGATATCGTAACAAAAATAAATTAGTAAAAATTGTTCACAAAAATTGATTCAGTACTCGTGCTGTATGAGACTATAAGAGAGTATAAACCAAACTTCTAAAAGCCTTGAATATTTGAAAGAACAGGCAAAAAACTTGTGATTCCAATAGATGACTTCATTATTACTATAGTAAATACACTTCCAGTTAGCATAAGAGATAATGGAATTCCTTCAAGGGTTAAGGTAACGACCATTTCATGAGGGAGGCATTGTGGTTGTATGTTTTAAGGGCCCGAAAATTGTTAATTAATAATATACACGTAAAAACTCAGCATTTCATAGAACTTAAGAGTACGTAAACAGTATTCAATCTGCAAACATAACAACGCTAAACTATCTACATCAGCGTATCTTAACCTTTGGTTGGAAGACCACCTATTGAGGTAACAACCATAGTCATAATAAAGTCTAAAATGATTTTCGTGAATAAGATATTAATACACATGGTCAAGCGTCTACAGCATAAATATTAAATAAGTACATAAATAATTAAGTAGGCTAGGTTATAAGATGAATCGTAATGTAATGATTATCGCTGAGATCAGAAATTCTGTATTTGGTTGTTATGGAAAATAGTGTTAAGTTTGAGTCTGCGGACTAGAGAATTTTTAATTAAATGAGAAAAGGAATGGATTTATAAATGGTTACATGCAATGTTGAAAATAAGATTTTGTAAAGTAGAAGGAACGCGAAAAGAATTGTTTATTGTGAAACAGATTATTTATTAACAACAAGGCAGCTTTCGTTCGTCATTATGGTTATGAGTCAAAAATGCAATACATCTAATAAAAAAATAAGTAAAAAGATTATCTTGGAAAATTGATTTATCCGTGGACAGGTCATGGAATGGTGAAATTACTAATAGAGCAAGAGAAATAATTACAGAGGATACCTTGCAACCTGTGGTATTCAAATCCGAGATAGGTGGTCAAATGGTAGAAAATTAAAGAATTAATTCTATCTAAATTAGAGATATAACAACCCAAAAATAAGTTAGCAAAAATTGTTGACATAAAATTGATACAGTACTGATGCTGTATAAGGCTATAAGGAAATATAAGCCATAAGTATAGAAATAAAACTTCCTAAATTCCATTAATATTTTAATGATCAGGCAAAAATTCTTGTATTTTCAGGATATGAGGATATGACTACATTGTTACTATAATAAAATAAGTTTCCAGTCTGCATCAAAGAGAACAACGTTCCTTTAAGGTTGAAGTCAATAACTTTTTTTTATGATATCCTTATGTAGGTGCAGTACGTGATGATGGATTTTTTATATATTTTTTTTTTAACCACGGTGTATGGGTTGTAATTATTTAGATACAGTCATCAGAGTTTTGAGAAAAACAAGAAAAAGATTTATTTGAGATCATACACATATTACTGAACGTGACTTAATTCAGCGAATATCGCTGCCGCGTCGTCTTTCTTTGTACACTACTGGGAAATGATTCTTTGATCTACTTAAAACATTTCTTTAACTCATTGGATAATGAAAAGTCGTTGGAAAACCATTTTCCACAAGCCTAGTAAAATTCATTGTGCAGAGCCACTTCACATCACACTTTGAACTTGAAATAACACTTCAGCGAGCTCTATAATTAAAGTTGTACCGAAATTCACTTGACAGAACAAAATTAGAATTATTTTATCAACGAGCGGTGAGGTTACACACGGGCGATTCTAACCAAAGGAGCTTTATTTCAAACCTTCAAAACAATACGGACTGTCGCTGCCTTGGAAAATCTCGGGCAACATCGGTACATGAATTTGAATTTAGATACGGCATGTCTAATGTTTTTTTTGTAAATCGTAAAGTGCCATCGCGTGTCGGCTAGTTCAAAAGCGCCGGTCGCCTGCAACAAAAACCTATGACTTCAAGTCACACGCATGCGCACTATTCTCAGTATATAGGATATCTAAAGTACATAAGGAGATAATTAAATAACGGAAATACATATCCAAATGCTGTTGTGTGTTTTGTACCTTATTTAAGCTGTGACAAATAATATGAATGAAAAGCTACGTGGCTTGGCTAGGGAATTTTGCACAGAACTCGGCGAAAGATTTTCACGAAAACATTTCAAGCTGAAAAGAAAACTTAAGGCGCGTTCCCACGGCGCGTGGGGGCAGTACGCGCCTTTCATCTTTTACCGCCTGGTGGTGGGTCGAGGCG
The DNA here is from genome assembly GCA_031002005.1 of Vandiemenella viatica. Taxonomy (NCBI): domain Eukaryota; kingdom Metazoa; phylum Arthropoda; class Insecta; order Orthoptera; family Morabidae; genus Vandiemenella; species Vandiemenella viatica. The sequence continues at coordinate 73,427,977 of JARYHS010009186.1, read as the reverse complement.
CGCCGTCCCTACTAGTACATGCGGCAAATATGAATTGCGTTCCCTACCACGCGCCGAGGGACACACCGTGGGAACGGAGTTTTACGGATGTGCTGCTCTAGATAGTATACAGTGTTACGAATAGTTTACCCGATTCAAAAGCAAGAGTTAATCATTTAAAGGACACGTGACTTCAACTAATTGCAGGAAATCAAGAATCAGGAGCGTGAAAGTCTCAGAACTTCCAGCAGAGATTGCTGAATTCTATAGGGTCGTGCCATTATATTCTACACCATAAAAATTGACCGGAATAGTGTTGATATAAATTATGATTGCAATGAAAACTTCACAGGTATACCACCAGATTGTGGCTTAAAAATATCATTTTAGACTACTAGTTCCACTGTCTTGTTTAGGTGTGAACCGAAATGTACAACATGAGATCTGCGATCTGCTGTATACATGTGAAATACTGTGGCTATTAAAATTGCCGGTAGCAGTCATCCGATCTGTGGTGCTACGTCACAAGCGGTACTCGCGCTCTCTTGCCTTTCAGGTACCGGTCAGCTCCGAGAGGTAGGAACTGGAGGCGTTGGTGAGGTGAGGAGTGGGGGCAGGCAAACATGACTTTGAGCCGCCAGTGAACAGGGTATAGTAGATTTTTGCTTACTTATGGCTTTACGCCTCGTCGACATCGAGGTCAATAGAGGAGGGATGGGATTAGGCACAAGGAACGGGGAAGGAATTTGGCCATGGCCTTTTTGAAGCAAGCATCCCGGAATTCGCCGGGTGTGATTTGGGGAAACCATGGAAAACCCAAATCTGGATGCCCAGACAGGGATTCGAATCCGCGTCCACCAGAATGCGAGGCCAGAGCGTTTCCGCTCTCCCACTAGGCTCGGTGGGTTTAGTGGAAAATGTGTTTGTATGACTATGGTGGCTGATGTACGTGAAATGTGTTGTTTGTGTTGATCAAATCAAAAGAAAGGAAGGAATTGTATATATATATATATCTATATATATTATATATATATATATATATATATATATATTAGCAAACAGGCCCTACATTTTTGGAAAATACCTGTTCCCCCTGCAATTTTAAGGTCCCCATTCCATGGAAAAATCTCCACCAACATTGTTATATTTCCCATGCACTGCGGAGAGGTTTGAAGCATAACGCAGCAATGTGCTACAAATTTTGTTGTTTAGGAATCATGTTGCATTAATCTTTCGGGCAAGAATGGATAAGGAAAAATTAAATTCCAAATTACGAAAATTAAAATAAAATGTATTTCTACTGTCACATGCTAATACGACTTTGAACAGTAAAATATTAATTTCTTACTTTCACGAAAACTAACTTACTCAGATATGTCCCAAATATATGCATTGATTGCAAGGTAACAAGCATAATCTGAAGAAGGAAGAAGTACAATAAACTGTTTTCCTTATGCCCAATACTGTGCGTACCACTAACTTAAAATTCTACATTGAGAACAACGGTGTTGTTATTCGTCAACTGAAAGACCATGTTGCTGACATTGTATACTCTTTTAGATATGTCATGTTTGATGAATTTTCTGCTGCTTGCTAAATTCTGCATATAAATACTATGACTTTAACGGATCATTAATTCCTAAAATTAGAAATTCTGCTTTACACCATACGTTTCCTGCAATTCCACTCCAACGAATTGCCAGAAATTTGTCTCTACAAATACCTTCCTGAGGTAAATGGCCTATGGATAAAACGGTTTCATAACAGAAACATGGGATGAAATTGAATAGTTGAAATTTTGTGGTTACTTAAATTGGAGGCACGGATGTTGTGGTGTCCCAGTGGTTAAGGCGTCTGTTTGGCGATCGGAAGGTCCCTTCGATTATCTATTTTGGTGGAGATTTTCATTTTGCTATAACCCGACCTTCAGCCATGTCACAATTTGCTGCATAATGGGAAGTATACAAACACGTTTGCGCGTTTCGCATTCCTCCTTAAATTGTAGATCCACTTAACCCAGTAGGATTTTCAAGTTAGGTTAGGTAAGGAAGATAGGAACCGACCGCCCTACCTCCCATACCAGACTTAGCTTTTCCTGATTTGGTAGTTTCCAACTAGACTCCGGATTGAGTACCATGCTTAGCTTTTAAACTGAAGTTAATAAATTTTTCAGCAGGGGATATAGCAACCTCTTGGAAAGAACTGCGAATGAAGCACATGATATTGCCGAAATTCTCCACTGGAATCAGACGGTAAGTTTTATAATACTGCGAAATATTTACATTTCACTGACTATTTTGTAAGCTTAACAGACTAAGTGCTTCAAGAATTATACATAAATCCTATAGTTATCGTCTAACTCGGTTCTTCTATACAATTTATTTACGGAACGTTGGATCATTACATCTGTCAAATTTATTGCTGATAATGATTATCAGACGATTAATAATTTGAAATTTTCAGTCATTTGCTTTAAAATTTTAAATCCTCTTAGCTCAAACGTTTCCTTGTAGTTCTAATATTCTTGATTTCCTATTCTCCCTTCTCAAATTTGTGAATGAATTTAAAAGTGATGCAGATAATATTTGATCCCTTTACTCAACCTTGTCGTTATTTCTGAGGCAAGGAATGGGAAGTAATTTGGCCTTTTTGAAGGAAGCATCCCGGCATTCGCCTGGAGTGATTTGGGGAAACCATGGAAATCCCAAATTTGGATTCCCGGACGGGGATTCGAACCGCCGTCCTTCCGAATGCGAGGCCAGAACGTTAACCACTCACCCACCACGCTTGGTCTGGTGGGGCTTTGGTTGCAGGCACCTAACACAGCGCCATCAGTCGGGACAACTAACTCGAAGTTTCTGTGCAGATAGTTCGGCATCCTACCGCAAGGAGCGCTAGCTACCAAGTACGATACCTACTGCCACCTGATGGCTAACGTTCATATTCTTGATGACTACTGTGACACTTTGTCTTAAACAATTTCTTAGAGGCAGTTCTTAATTCTCTAGCAGATCATTACTTTTTGAGTTAAAATGTTTGCTGAATTCTTGAACCGCAGTGCGTCCAGTACTTGGTCAACTGTAATTATTAATTATTTGCGATGGAAAGTAAAAAAAAGAATACTAGTTTTACAAAGTAAAAACAGTTATTCTCGTGACTAATCTCATAAACAGGACCAGAATACATTCAATTCTCTATTAAAACACAATAATTGCACGATACCACTCCACACTGGTAATACCAGAATAAGCTGAATACTATATAAATGACAGGAATTCTTCACGGGTCTTCTGCCGGATAAGATATTTTAAACACGACGTTTCGGCAGTTACCTCCGCTGCCTTCATCTGGTGAGCTGTCATCGCGAAGTAGCTGCCGCGACGGTTCGACACCGAATGCATTTTTTTTTATCACTAAACAAACCCACAATATTATTGAGAATACATATCAAATCATACAAATTACCAATAACTTGAGGTATAAATTCAGTTTCTTGTGTAGTAACCTTCTTTTTTTTTTTTTTTTTTGTTTGTTCAGAACTTTTCGATGAACAATTAAGGTTTCTCTTGTTGTTACCTTTAATGTTCTGTCCCTTTTCGTCATCAGATGAAATGTCCACAGGTTCACAATTTTCAGGTTTTTCTACTTGTATCTCTTGAGCTGGTGGTATTTCTGTATCAGAACAATCTGAACTGGAAACATCTGGTGAAGGCATAATTTTAAAAAAAATTATACACTTCTTCCTTTTGTCGAACCGTCGCGGCAGCTACTTCGCGATGACAGCTCACCAGATGAAGGCAGCGGAGGTGACTGCCGAAACGTCGTGCTTAAAAGATCTTATCCGGCAGAAGACCCGTGAAGAATTCCTGTCTACCATACGCCGGGAAAAACTTAACTGTTACTATATAAATCTTCAGTGAATGTTACTGTCGCAATTTACCACTGAATCTAAATGTTGATAGTAAGGTGATGAAAAATGGTTAGCGTAAAATAGAACTTCAAAGATTGCAATCAACTTATTCAAGCAATGACGCTGAAGAACTAAAAATAAAGTTCTGAATATCAAATTTTATGATTTTTTTTAAAAAAAAAAGCTTTTATCCAGGCCATTGCATTCACAAAATTCTGCCTTAAGTAATGCTTATATAAATTAATTTAAATTGTTTGGCATTTATCATAACTATTTTTCAAAGTGCTTCTTATAAAAGATCTCATACTAAAAGTCTTCAAGTAAGAGAGGAATAAGTAGATTTGATCAGTATAAGACACCACATCGTCATAATGACTTATTATACTGAAGCACTTAGGAGCAACAATCTGGAAAAAGAGATGCAGCAAGAAGTTAAAAACGGTGCTGTTTCAACTGGATAAAGCTCCAAGTCTTGTCCCTCAATACCATGTCTGCATTCATGAGTATAGGCTACGATTGATACCACAACACCTTTGTTCGCCCGGTCTGGCCTGCACATGTAATTACACTTATTTACACAACTTAAATATTATCTGTCTCAAGTCAGTTTTTCAAATACGTATATGCTGTTTTTTTTATGATCAATAATACTCAAAATGAGAGAAACTATCTAGGATATAACGGGGTAGACAAGAATTCTTAAGCATGAAGATATACCTTGTTGGTTTTGATATCACTCTGTATCTCAGACCTCTACATACCAAAATCTGAAAGACAATTCATGCTTCTGACATTTTAATGATTTAGTTGCTCCGAAGGAAATTGTCTTACACATCTACGTTTGCATATTAAAAGGGCGTAATTTATGTCATTCTCTGACATTGCATTAGGAAAAAATTGAATTGTATCGAGATGGCTGTTCGCATTTCATGAAGAGTGGTTCTGCAGTAGCTATGACTCAGGATACTTCCACCTATGGAAGATTCAAAGATCAAAATTGATAGAATGAAATTGCACAGTCCTATTAAAATAAGGCACTCTTGTACATCCCACGCAAAGTGTCTGAAAATTAAACATTGTTTAGAGTTTTGTCATGAAAGAGAGAAAGAAGAAATATGTCTCTGGTTTATAACTGGCAAATCTGCTTTGACATTTGTAGATAAATTATGTCCTATTAGTACTTTGTTTTATATATATATATATATATATATTTAATTAACTTCGGTGGCAATTTAGCATCCTGCTTCTGTATTTCACTAGTTTTTAATTTTAATTCTTTCAGTTTTCTGGTGGTGTTTTTTTTTTAAATTTTATTAGTTATCAAGTTCATTTAGCTAACACAATTGTAGGAACATGTACATAGAAACTGTGTGGAGATTGATTAATGTGTTTCGTGCGACCACAAAACTAAAATGATAACAAACGCAATTGTTTTATTTTGTAACGTTACTTATCTTTACAAGAAAAAGGAACCGATCTGAAAGAAAACTTTAAAAAAGAGTGATTTCTTCTCAATATGTAAACTCAAATTTCAATATCACGCTCACCACATTTTCCCGGTCCATGAATCTATGACCATTGATTTTACCTTCTCCCGTTACCAGTTCAGATCATGTAATGCCAGAACTCTTCACCCCATGCGTAACATTGGACTACCCTTCAGTCATTACCACGGTTTATTTCAAAATACTTATTGGCTACTCAATATTTGAAATTGTTTCGTGGCAGAAAGTCAGAAAAGAAGGTCGCCACCATAGCCTCATTGATCTGTAGTAGTAGATATAAAGTTCCACACTCCCTATTGTTATAGAACTTGATAGTGAGTCAATTATTGATTCTACAAATTGAATCTTAGCCACAGTTTCTGAGCGTCAATAAAATATAACATTGTTTGTTAGCTAAGAGGATATTATAATTAGTATGAAATATAACATGCATTTATTTATATAAATTATTTTAATATGGAATGGGTGGTTATCACTCTAGAGATTGGAAAACACACGAATTTACAAACAAATATTGTCATCTTTATTTTCTCTTTTTAACAAATCAAAGTAAAAGAACTCTTTTCCATCCAACAAAACAAATGACAAACGTAATTGAGATTACTCATTCATTATTTACAGCAAAATATCTTAGCAATTCATGTTTGGTCAAGTTCAGTGGAGGGCACGAAATATCTCATAGGCGTTACTGGGCGTTTGAAAACTGATTGTTTTAAAATTATTTTTGTGTTTTTATTTTTTTATTTTTCCTTATGTCTTTACGTTTCGTCGAGGTCATTAGAGGTAGAAAGAACTGGGGACAAGGAACGGGAATAAATTCGGCCATGGCCTTTGGAAGGAAGCTTCCCGGCTTTCGCCCGGAGCTATTTGGCGAAACCATGGAAAACCCAATGTGGAAGCCTGGACGGGGATTCGCGTCCTCCCGCATGCGATCCCACACCGTTACCGCTTACCCACCACGCTCAGGTTGAAAACTGAGTTCTGTCAAAAAGCTGTAGTGAGGCAACTATGTTCCATTACCGTTAATAGGTAGGAGCGATGAGCCGTAGCGTGATTCAGTGGCAATTTGTCGTAGTATGATCTCTGCTCTGATGCATGCTGGACACCTGCAACAGGTAGATTGTGTTACGCCCACAGCGTCACCCCTGGCAGCGTATGTCGAGTCGTGCTGGGAAGGTGGTTGAACAGCTATCGGCCATCAGGAGCGTTGGCGAACTCCAAACACAGGCCAGCGGATTCCAGTCCAAAACCAAAGTTTGAATACATTTCCCAGCTCCAGTCTGTCCGCAGGAAGCATCGTATTGCTCCCTTCTCAATCGGCGCCGCCCAATCGTTCTTTCCCGAAACCAAACTCAGGAGCCGATAGACAGATTTTAGCGTAGCTTCCAGCCATACCGTTGTCTTATTCGCTCTTCCGTTTTCACTTCTCCAAGCACAGCAAAAAACGCACTAATTCGTCGCTGCTGTCTCCCACCATATTCTGTCACACGTCATTGTAACTATCGGAACATCTGCAAAATACCCATGCCCTCAGGAAGTGGCGATAAATTGTCTCTGTTAATACAGCCTTACATTAAAACCTCCCTGGGCATTTCGCAGCTCATAAAAGGTCTTTCCCGTCTAATTACACTAGGGACTTCTGGGATTTTTATCCTCCTACCTTCCATGTAGCCAGGTCACCCGAACATGTGGTCACTGTTTTGCCTCGCGTTTCTGCAAGTGAAAAACATGCAGCTATTTCTTATGAATTACTCTTGAGCCCCTCTAATTATCTTGATCAGATATAACACTACATTATCAAGTACTATAAAATACAATGCCGTTGGTAGCGCCATCTCCTAGCTTCTGAGTGCTTTCCTCCATAGAAACAACCAACCCCTAAGTAGTCATTTCTAGAAGGTTTCCTCTGGGCTGTTAGGTTCTATGTAATACTCACAGTTGTATCTAAACGTGAACTTTGATCATATAGTGAACAGTCAGTCACTATACTGAGTGGCTTAAGTGGCCTCACCCAGAAATCAATAACGGCAGTTGTTGGTGTTTAGCTTCGAATCCATTTCCTGGCGAGCAACAACATAAATGGATTTCTCTTTCTTTAACTATTACTTTTCTTAAAATAAATTAACGTATGATCATATTTGCTACTGCACTTATAATATCTCATCAAGAATGCAGTTGACATTACATATTCATTAATATAACGAATAGAAACCATGGGTAATTAGACCGTATGCTCTTCCTATAATCAAACGCTAGGCAGAATAAGAGAGAATGAGGGAAAAAGATTGTAGCAGTTTCGAACCTTTATTTCAAAACACAATTTGGAAATTCCTTAAGAGCCTATTCAACGATGAATGCAATGTAGAGCAGATTATTTGTAGACGCACAGTTGAATATGTAACTTCTTAACTCCTCTCAAAATTTCCTGCTTTTTTTCACTAAATTTCATCTTTCGTACCATATTTAACTCCATTTCATCTTCATCTCATGGTTTCAACTTTCTTTTTCTCGTCCGTGAAAAGAGTCGTTTGTTGACTTGCCGATAAACAGCAAAATTCACAAAAAGTCATCAGTAAAACAAGGAAGTACTTATCTTTCCTCATCTTAGAGTTAGTCAACAATGAAGATTAGACGAAAAAACCAACAAGAATGATACTGCATCTTGATATTGTACTGTAAATGTTTTAGGAAGTTACAAGGATAAATACAAATAGAAGAATAGCAAGAATTGGAGGAGGTGTTTGTAGTGTGAGGAAGATTCAAGGATTAATAACCTAAAAGCCAGATTTGTTTACAAGAAAATCTTTAATTCTGTGGTAAAAAAAGTACAAAAGTAACAAAACGTAACAAAAACAAGTAAGAAATCTAGTACTATATACAAAAGTGTTTACACAACCACGTACAACTTTTAAAACATTCAATTTGCAAAATTAATTAAACCTGCAACACACAAGACACCTCGTATCAGACACACATTGAGTGGTTACTGCCATCGAAATCATTTAACAAAGCGGCGGTTCGTAGGCAACGTCATCGGACGAGGGAGCCTGCCGTTGACCCCTCCGATCTACTTGCCGTACTGGGGTGGCGGGCTGTTGTACAGACCAGCCTGCTGGTCGGGGTAGCTTGCAGACGGAGCCTGATAGCTGCTGCCGGGCTGGTAAGCCATACCCTGGTCGCTGCTGCCCTGATAGGAGGTCGGCTGGCTGCTACCAGCCTGGTAGGCGTCGCCACCCTGCTGGCTGCCTGCCTGGTACTGTACGTCAGCCATGTAGCCCATAGCGTCGTCGGCAGTGTACTTGACTACCAGGTTGCGACCGTCTGGGAGCAGCACCTGGTACTGTCCCATCACTGTCTTGCCGTCGCTGGCCTCCTGTTGGCTGTAGTCATTGCCGCTGGGTGGGTCCTTCACCTCGTAGTGGAAGCTGTATGGCTGGGGCTGCAAGCATTAGGGAAAAGGTTAATCCAAGAGTGTATCATGAAATTATAATGGACTTGGCCTATAAGACACTGTGGTTCGAGCAATTGTAGTGAACGGGTGAGAAGAGGTGGCGTGTATAATTCGTAATGAGTTATTATTCACCAAACCACTCTCAACATGCTGTAGAGTGAAGGTAAACAATACTTTTGATAACAAACTTAACTGGGCAGGACACATAGGACAGGTGGTAGGAAAAGGTTTCAAAGTTCTGCACTTGTTGGAGAGAGTGTTGAGGGGATGTACGAGAGAAGTCAAGGAATTGGGTTACAAAACTTTGGTCAGACCATTGCTCGAATATAGTAGTGTAGTATGGGACCCTCATTTTACGTATCAAATACAGGAGTTGGAGAGGGTGCAAAAAAGGGCTGCTAGATTTGTTTCTGGAAATTATCGCAGAATGCAATAAGTGACGGATATGATAAAGGAGCTGGAATGGGATTCATTGCAAGACAGGAGGAGAATGAGGAGGGTCATGGGGGTGTACAGGGCATATACTGGCGATGAGGCATGGAAAGATATTGCAATAGGTATGAAAAGTAGTGCATGGAAGGGAAAAGATGACCATGACCACAAGCTGGCACTCGATTTCAGGCACAAGGGTGTAGGAAGATTCTCTTTTTTAGGTAAGGGTGTCAGGGATTGGAATGAGTTACCAAGAGAAATGATGAATAATTTACCGAAAACTTTGAAAGAATTTAAAGATAAAATTTGTAGAGGGCAAATGTAGGTAGGTGCAGGATAGGGGGAAGATGGGTGTGTAGGGAAATTGCCACCGGAGCCTGTGCTCCATTGCAATTAAATTAAATTAAATTAAATTAAAGGTGATGCACACGTCGAATGGAGTCGAAAAACTTGAATCCCCCTTTGGTGATATTTTCTAGAATAGGCATGAATGAGATGTTACAAAGTTTCACCAACTCGCTTCTTTCATATTCAGTTACACAACACAAACGATCCAACCACACTTAACGGTTATACTACATTCATATCGTCACCAGGACTATCATTATATCTACATACATTTATATATTATATACTCTTCAATTCACAAAATTGTGGGTGGCAGAGGTTGTTTTGCACCACAACTAATCTCTACTCTTTGGATTCTATTCCCGAATGGGACAAGGAAGAAAGAATTTATATAAGCATCAGTGCGGCACCTTATTTCTCTAATCTTATCTCTCCTGTCATTGCGACCGAAACAGAAGTGGACGAATAATTTCATCACACTCATACGTTCAAACAAATCTAGGTCTACTACAAAATCAGTCTAATGAACCAATTCTGTGAAGCTTTCGTAAGCATTGTGACTATGGTGATCAACTTTATTTACTTTTTCACTTTTACTTGGAAACTATGAAAGCCTATTATGTTCAGTAATTAAAATTCAGTTAATACATTAATACTGCCATATCGTTGCTATGTAATTAATGTTACGTTAGATTGTAGCTACGAAAAAAGGTGTAACTCACCGTATATTCAAGACGGAAGTTAGAAACTAAACAGTTTTTTTAACAAAGCAAGTAAAGGAAAACGGCACCACCCGGTGCCAAGAATTATATATTGTTGGATTTAATAGTTTTGCCTAGTACGGCGAAAAAATACGAAATTTGTATCTAAGCATATTTCAGTGTAGAGAAACAATCTAGAATTAAATTTTAGTTAACGGTATAAAATAAATGGAATTTCTTAATTATCGGATTTATATCCACTCAGTTTAATGGCCAACGTTTGTGTATGGCGTTCGGTTATTAGATTCGCTTTTAGAAGTTACTGAAGTGCCAGACAAAGCCTTCCTGCCTCTTTTGACGGTAAGTGGAATAACTAGTTTTTTGGACTTAAGTTTCGATAAGTTATGCCTAAAGATACTTAAATTATCTTTGCAATGCTGGCTGCCAATAGTTCAGGGCAGTGTGCTGAGGTTTTTCAAAGTATAGTCTGCATATAACCAGATAATTACTTCAATGCTTCCAAAATTATACGTTAAAATCATTGCCAATGAATAGCGTATGATTTCCAAAATCAGTTGAAACAATAAAGCAGTTAACATTTTACCCTTAACGTCACCCATAATTATTACATATATTATTTTCTAAAGTTTTTTTTTTTTTTTTTTTTTTTTTTACGTGCCATCTTTCTCCCTTCATACTTAACCAAAATCGATAAATGATGTATCATTTTAAAGTCCCTGCTTTAGTAACTAAGAAAGGAATTTTTCGATATTCAACCGTAAATGAGAAAATTTGAAGAATCAAGGTCACGGGTATGCGATAGTTCACAGTCAAACTGCTAGGGTTCGCTAGCGTCGATAAGAAGTGATCGCATTACCGCCAGATAGCAGCACCACATACCACAGAGATATTGATAAACTTAATGTGTTTTCTAAAGTAAGGAGCTTTTCAGATACTTTTGTTTCTGTCAGGGAAACATTTCATCATTTATAAGATGATGAAAGTATTTTTCTAAGGACCTGTTTCAGCTGACATATAGGCAATTGCAAAAAATCAGGTGGATCTTCTTTCATCCTATTAAAATCCAGTAACCTCGGTATTCATCACATATCAGTTTTTATTAGACATATAAATAGGCGAAATCGACCTACTATTTATTTACCAACCAAAAACAACCGGCCCAAACTGTTTTCTTGCAGTGAACATTGCTTTATCATTTTTTTCTTTTTTCGGTGATGTCAGCAATAACTATTTTTAAGCTTGATAGGGAAGTTAATTAATCGTAACTATAATTATTTAAACATCAAGTGATTTTCTTTCAGTTTGAGAAATAATACTGGTAAAAATTGAGTAACAGTTGTTCCAGACAGTGATAAATATTTATATAAATGGTATAAAGGTTTTTCCAGCTTTAGCTTAAATATTCACAATTTACTGATCAATGTGTGTTTTGAGTGCATTACCTGCTGCTCGTCTGCGCTTTGTGGCTGCGCCTGTGGCTGTTGGCCGTTACTCCCGTAAGTCGCCGCCACCCCAGCACCCCCCGGAAACACTTGCTGTCCACTGTACTGGTCCTGTCCCGTCACCAGCATCGCCGACATCAGCATCACCACCGCTGCCGAGACCTTCTGGAAGAGAACAATTAAACATTTATTTCTAAAGTAATTCCTTCTTCTCTGTGTTGTTATCAACTAGCACAATACTTTTATTAAATATTTAACTATCAGCTGCGCAGCGTATTAAGCGCCCACATAATTTTATTGATGAAAACAGTTCAGTAGGAAATATTTGACGTTACCAGGAAGTGGAATGAAAGGCTGTAGGTATCTGAGCCAGCTATTGTTATGCATTGACAGTGGCAACATAGGTGACAGCAGGGCTGGGGTCAGTTTATGAATAGAGGCCAAGTACGGCGACCGAAGCTGTTGACAGGCGGGGCAGACTCCCTTACAATTTTCGGAATGGAAAAGGTTTCCGCGAGCTGACAGTGGACGTTCGAAACGAATCGTGATCTAAGCAAAGTTTAGTGGATTAAGTTAAACATTGGTTTTCGCACGAAACAACAGTGTGAGAGAGGGATCGCAGATCATACAACTTTTATAAGTATTTGTAATGCTGACCGAAATGCTAATATGTTACATCAATGTATTTTGTATTGTAATTCATCAACTTTTACTGGATAATAATATGTTCGTCATATTCTTTGATTGCGATTAACGTTCAAAGTATCTCTTCTTTCATTTTTCTGATTGTTTAATAAATGTATCGTTTGTGATATTTAATTTCATGTTTCCTAATCATTTAAAGAAATCTTTTGATTTGAATTAGATGCATTTGTGAAAACTAGCTTATTAATTATTCCAGTTTATTTTATATATTATTATTTTTATTATATTAACTTGATTTGGAGAATACAGCAGTATACCTTTCTTAAAGAAAAGTACCAATGGGAGCTCTGTATTCATATTTCTTCCCTATACCATTTTTGACTAACAAAGTACACCCAGATATACCACGCAACCGAGAAAGATATATTTTGATTATATAATTTAAAACCAATCACAACGCACTACTGTGGTCGAAAAGAAATTTTAAATGCTGCTATTAAGTTCGCCTTACTGTTGTTAGATTAATGGACAAATATTATCATCTTGACTTGGGATAATGTAATTTTTGTGCTAAATACTTTTGGGTGAATGAGAACCAAAATGAGATTGGGGTCTCAACTTAGAATTGTGACTGAAATTTTTTGGCGCACTGTTGTGCCATAGTGTTCACAGGTTTCCAGTCGAATAACATAGCCAAATCATAATCTTTTCTGATTTTTTTCTCCTTCAAATCATTCGGCGACTTATGTCACACAGCCAACTCAAGTGTGATTGTTATGAGTAAACAAGTGTTCAGTTTCTAAAGAACATTATTTCCACTAAGTAGTACACACGACATATAAACAACCACGTCCTCGGGCGGACTCGAACCAACGACCCCGGGCATGCGGATCCCGTATTCTAACCTTTACGCTTCGGTCTTCATCTGATGATACCACGAGTTAGTTCAACTGTCCTAAAATAGTGGTAAATATCAAACAGTGGAGTTTTGACAATATTCGGCTTAAACCTCGAGAACACTATGTTGTAACCTAAGAACTGAAAAGCACTGATGCTTTCACGAAAAAAAGAACAGATTTAATTAATCTTTAAACAGTCTGAGTATCTCACCCCCATGGAATTTAGCTTTTATAGTAAATGTGAATTACTTTTATTGCGATTGTAACAGATGAATTCTTATCAGAAATCGGTTCAGACGACTTTCCGAGAAATGCAGTGCAACGTGAAAGTAAAAAAGGTGTTACAACAAACATTATGTTACGACGACCAGTGAAGGCAGTTATGTTTCAAAGTGAAAGTGTGAAGAAATTAGCAGATACTGCGTGTTTATAGCTGTGTACATATTACTAATTGTGAGCGTTAATTATGTAACGTGAGAAGGTGCTGTTTGCTGTTCGTTTACAAATGGTAGCAGATCCTGCAGTGATAGTTAAATCTTTAAATTCCATTAAGTTAATTTGTTTGGAAGAGAAGGTGAATAAATTTCGTGCACATTTGGGTTGTGATTAAAGTCTTATTTTTCTTACTTTCCTATGACCTAAATTATTATGAGTGTACAGGCTGATTTTCCACATTCCGGTCCTAATTTCTTACACTCAGATGTATAAAACAGAGAAGAGTTTTTTCTTTAGATCATACAGCAGCCATAATCTTGAAAACTGCTTTTTATTTTCTTATGACCGAAATTTTTATCGGTATTCAGGCTGATTTACTATAATCTAATGGTAATTTATCGTACAAACCAGTCGAAAGACTGACGACAGCAAAAGAAAAAAAAAATTACCGTACTCATATAAATATGACAGCGTAAGAAGTTTTCTTCAGACCATACAACAGCCTTCGCCTCGATAGTTATGAAAAAACTGCTACATCATACTATTATTTGGAAAATTAATAAAAAGATACTGAAAGAAGTTCAGCATAATGTCTTAAGTAAGAAAGATATGGGTACATACACATAAGCACTATGCCGGTACTGAGCACGCAACTCAGTGGGACCAAAAAACACAACCATCTATCAACATCCCCGGAAGTAAAAATAATTGGTAGTTGCCGATTTATACGCTGCTAAAGTGATGAAGTAAACAGTACTATAGTATTCATAACATATAGGACCTAATTTATCCATCGTAAATAAGTCAAGCACTGGAAGAGTCGACAAAAGGCATAGTGTAGGTAAAAGTCGTGGATATGCTTGAGTTAGTGGATGGTTACTAACCGACAATCACTAGGTAGGTAACAAAGTTTTATCAACACATGTGACATTTACTAGCAAAAAGAGTCTTCATGAAAAAGAGACATTTTTAGTTTCAGATATTGATCTAGGACTTAAAAAGAACTATTTAAAACCATATATGTATGGAGCACTTTATGGCAGTGAAGCATGGAATTTAGGAATACCAGAAACAAAGGAAATTGAAGCATTGGAAAAGTGGTGCTACCGAAGAAAGCTGAAAATTTAGTGGACAGATAAAGTACGAAATGAACGAGTGTTTGAAATGATGGACGAGGAAAGAAGTTTGTGGAAGAAGCAGAAAGAAGAGACAGGTTGGAAGGTCATATTTTGGGATATGCTGGATTGGTTAATTTGTTAACGGAGAGAACAGTCGAAGGTAAGAACTGTAGAGGAAGACAGAGATTAGAATATATGAAGCAGATAATTGAGGACGTGGGTTGTAAGGGATAGGTAGACATGAAGAGGTTAGCACAGGATAGGAAGGGATGGAGGATTGCACCAACCAATCGAAAGACGGATGACAGCTAAAAAAAAGTGACATTTTTATTTACTAATAAAAACCATATTATAATCCTTTTTCAGCTCATTCAAGTATTCGTGACCATGTATAATTTTGCTCTGCTTAACCGGCTCCAAGCTCTATCATCTTTAATACTATCAATGATTGATTTTCAATTAATAAAGCAGCTGAAAGCTAACCGATAAGAATTACGGTGGAACGCGAAAGCGTTGATCCAATTCACTTAGAAAGAAAACTTCTTGAAATACATCCGAGATTAAGTGGTTTATTGGCAAAAGTGGATGAGATCACAAGAAAGTAATTTGAAGGGCATTAATGCATTGGATTCAAGACCAATACTTGACTATCCCACCAAAAGTTCGAGGATTTAAAATACCATAACTCATTATACAAGATAAAACTGATTGTTCACTACTCAAACCAGAATAATCTTAGCTCTGCACCTAACATTTGATAACTTTTTACTAAAGCAATTACCTTTTATGGCACGAGGGTTTCGAAATAGTAAGTAACATACCCTGCTTAAAAATTTTACGACACAAAAATGAATAATTTTTTTTTTTACTTTTGCAGGTTGTCATGTTCCATCATACTACTATAGCTATACCGAATCTGTTGGTAGAGTGGTAAGGCTTGGGCCTGGCATTCGCCCGAATCCTCATACAGCCGTCCAGATTTCGGTTTTAAATGGTTTCCCGAAATCGCTTCAGGAGGGTGCCGAGATGTTTCCATTAATGGCTATGACCGTATTCCGTCCAATTCGTGGTCCTCGTCCTTTCTCGGAATATTGATCACGACGTCGAAAAGCTATGAAACCCTAGTAAAAAAGTAAAAAAAAATATTTCCATCTTTCTACATTAACCTCCACGGTCTTTAATTTCTCAGTGTCCACGTGTCTTTTTTTTAACATTTACACCATTTAACACTTGGTCTGTTCTTCTTCATCTCCTACACTTCATCCCCTCGTCTATCCTATCTCTCAGGAAGAAGTCTCTTCTTACATGTGGCTACTTACAGTGTAATATATACATTAATATTGCTCACTTAATTCTCGGAATTTATGAAATACAGTTTCTATGACGAGAACTCGGTTTCTTATAAAAATATTATCCGAGCAACCAGAAACATATTTACAGATCTTCAATGCTCTCGTGCTATGGACTGTCAAACATGATGAAAACGAAAAGGCTATTACAGCTAACTTTTTGTTTGTTTTCACGCCTTGCAAAACTGTCCTGAGAAAGGTGACAGTACCAAGTCGAGCTCATTCACAGCTCGTTGTTATATGCAGAAAACCAGATAGATATTAATGTTGAAACTAAAGCACCGTAAGTCTACTTACATCAGTAATGCACTAAATGCTGCTACACTTTCGGTCATGTTCTATTATGTAGAACCCCTAATATAGGGATCATAAGGGCGATGGTGCAAAAAGCTATTCCGTTGTTCATCACCCATTAATATAGACACACAGAAGATCTCAGTAATGTTTTCAAAGAGGAGCTGTTTGGATAGCTGATTAGAAAATTCTTCCACAAGAATTTTAAAAACGTCTTGTTGCCACAAAAATCTGCCTCTCAAAGGATATAAACTGTTCCTCACATGTAATGCTTTTAGGTGGGTACAAAACAGGAATTTAACAGAATATACGTCACAGATGATGAGAAATAACTCTTCATTTTTGGTGAAAGCTATTAATGTTTTTGTCCTGTTAACGTGTCCTTGTTAATTTCTCCATTTGTTCCGCAGATCACACAACGCATTTCCGAAGTGGTCTTCTAAGATAGGTCTTCACCCATTCCCACCTGTATCATCAGAAAAAAATTTATAACCTGCAAAAGCCATCAGAAATGAACGCTAGAACAGACCTGTAGTAATAGTCACGACAAGCAGCAAAAACCGTTAGTTATCTCTTTGATCTGTCATCCTCCCTCGCAGATAGCACCACTAGACTTAGACACCATATTGACCACTTTGCTGACGCGTTCAGTACATACCTTGACTGCCGCCATTGCAGCTAAAGTGATCCTCTGGATGGTGGAAGTCTTTCGACTGACGACTGGAAGCCTCTGGGCTCTCCTTTATGTACCCCGGCCTAGTCGAGTGGGAGGTGCGATGCTGTAGCAGGGATGCTGGTCACACTCTCTCCCCGACATTTCGTCACCACAGTGTTTCGGAGCCACCTCATGCTATTGCTGCCATCGTCAACTCAAGGTTCCACTAATTGACATATGTAACCTGGTTATCGAGATACGATACAATAGGGACGTGTCTTCACTGCTTAAATCGGATCAGAAGCTTCAGGTGTCGAGGTCAACCAAAATTAATATTTCTGTAAATCATTTTGTCTTTGGTTCGTTTTCAACTATTTTTGTACATTTCCTAGTATCGCGTGATGTGGACTTTTATTTTATTCATGTAATACTGATTTATCATTGCTGTTAAAAAGAGAGCTACAGAGATCATTTAAAATGTCCAGTTACGATATAAGAATTTAATTACAATTCAATACCCCAAGATTCAACAACAGGTTCATTATTATTTCTAGTAATTTATTAATAAATGATGTCAAAAAAGATCTTATTATTATATCTGACATTCATATCCGTTGAAAACCGTCTGGCTTACTCTTCCAAGTAACTGAGAAGAAAATGGAAGGTTTTTTAAAGTTCTACAATTGAGTATTAATCACTTTCTTCAAGGAAAACCTGGATATAAGCAAAAATTTCCATTTGAGTTTATCCATGCAATAAGTTACTAGCAATCATCGAAAGTGTGAACGAAATAGATTCTATCAGTCTTTACACCAACGATGAGATCATTAATTGTACATATAAGGCTACACTGCTACATATGACATTCGCGATTGTTGTAAGATATATATTTTAGAAACTGATTTAAAAAAAAAAAAAGTGGTATTCTGAAGCTAATTGTAAAATATATATATATGTATATATATTCATCGCTGTAATTCAGAGCCAGTTGTCTTTCTGTAGTTTAAATAATACTCAAAAAACCGTATTTACAGTCTTCTTCCAATGCTTTGCCCTATCCCTGGCGTAGGCCGCTCCCATGGAGGTCGCACCCATCCCTGGGAACTCTCTTGGAATGATGAATTGGGATGTTTTTCCGTTGCCTTTCCTAGTGCGTGTTCGTATGTGTTAATGTAGGTGTGTATGTCTGTGGTAGCGCGTGTGTACAGTAGTATAGAGTATTGTTTGTGTTTTATGATATAAGAGAGGACGAAGGGAGAAGATGAAACCCGTTGCCGGGCCATTCAGGCCTACTCTTCCGAAAGACAGTACAGGATAGGCTGACTTAACGTCCCCATCCAAGGGATGAATCACCATAAATACTGCCGTATGCCCTCACTCCATACGCACTGTGGAGAAGTTTAGTATTTAGCTCGAACTTTGGTGCGCTATCTCGTGATAAGGAATTAAGTATCACCACTTCTCCTACCTTGCCGGCCTAATGCCGATGGTGAAAATTTCAACCTCCACTGGGTTTCGAACCAGCTAGCACCGATGGAACAGGAGTAGATTAAACATGTATACAAACTGTAGTCAAATAGTTACACTGTGAGTGATTAAATTCCACCTATAAACTAATTTTCTAGTCATTTCTTTCTGTATACACTGACCATTGTAGTACAACTGTTTCTTAAAGGTAATAAAAAATACATTTTTATATCATCTACAGCTCATTAATAATACGTCTGACAGATCTTTAAAGTTATGATATAAGATTAATGCAAGTATGCACTTAGCAAGAATTGCAAGATTCTTTCATAAGCAAATCCCATAGAATTTATCAGATTTTTGTATTATATAAGTGCAATTCATGTTCTAATTTCGACAACATTTTCTTTCATAAATATGAAGCTCTGAAGCCAGTTATTTTGGAAGAATATTTCTCGTTGACAGATGATTACCAAATTATTTTAGGTAACAGCTCCTTAATATGTAACAAAAATTAAACATTTTAAAATTCGGAGTCTTTTTAAATTAAATTGCCACGATAGCCATTACTAATTACTTTAACATATTGATTCATATCAGCAATAAATAGTTTTACCAAACACATTTTGTCTGTATATTGCTAATTTGCTTATCATGTTCACAGCAGATTTTCGTAAATGTCAGTTTCTTCTTTCTAATGTACTAAGAAGAAAAGAGAAATAATTCAGAATTCTGTGCAGCCATATACTGTAGAAAAAGGTATAGAGTACATGTAGCGAAAAAAAATAAAGAATACCCAAAATATAAATGCAACTCCATGATTAGTGTTTGACTGCTTTTCTGAGAAATATTGTGGCAAATCACGTATATTTAGGATGTTTGGTTGTCCGAACGAGTCTTAGAAAATTATTTTGTTGATCATATCGAAAGACAGCGCCATCACTTTACAGCCCTTGCTTCTTAATGAATCTTTTAGATTAAGAAAGTTTGGCTGATAGATAGGAAACTGTGTAGAAAATGGTAATATTAACGCATCTGTCAAACAGGTATAGGTGGCAGAGTGTATAAAAAGTTCGCTTGGTTATTATTCAGGTTCAATAGTCGCAACAAACCGCATTATAAAAAAGAAACAGTCCAAATTAACCATGTTCTGGTAGAATAATGTAACTGCTGAGTTTCTATATAAAGTATTTATCTGTCATGAGATACAGTTTCCACATCACTCAGTTATCTTCACGTAGTTACTGCAACGAAAAGTTAATGTTAACCAAATTAAATGAATTAATCTTTAGTATAAGTTCCTATAGTTATACCGAAGAATACTATCAACATAATAAAGTAAGCGAACGGTATCGGATACAGGATCTTAAATTAATGAAGTCATACGGGATAACATATTCTCTGTCGCCCCGTTGCCCAAATTGGCCAAGTTGGTTGATTTTGTTCTACTATAAAAACTAGATTCCAATCAGGATATATACTTAACATATGACTAAGAAACGCCATTCACTAAGCCACGTCTATGTCAACCTCCATGAGCCTACAGCTAAGGGAGCGTCCATAAACTGCGTAGCTACATTTTGGCCTGCTGTGAAACCCCCCTTACGTAGCCGGGCGTGGCATTTGCCTCTACCTCTCCCCCCCCCCCTCCCACGTAGCACGTAACTTTTTTCCTCTATTGATAAAAGAAGACATTTTGTACCGTTTTCTCTTATTAGACTATCGTAACTAAATGACGGAAATAAATATTCATATGCTGTTTAGTGTTCTGAACCTTACTTTAACTGTGACAAATATATGAACGAAAAGCTACGAGGTAGGGCTCGGAACCCTCCCCACCCCCCCAAAAAAAGAAAAAAATAGTAGATCAGTTTAGCTTTCTAGCCAACACTTCCCCCCTCCTAGACCGATACGTAGTTTATGGACGCTCCCTAACGTTAACAGATGAGCGCGTCAGCTTCATAACCGGGTGGTCAATGTGACTCCGGACCGCACAGCACACTAGTGTCGCTTTTACTGTAACTAACCGCCACAAATTACAACACACCTCGAACAAAGTCATGCCTCATCACTCGTAATAAGAGAAAATGGCCACCGACAACCCCTCCACCACACTTTGCCTGCAAATTAAGGCTGTAAATTGGCGTGTGTCATCCAGAATGTACTCATAAGTTAAGGATACGATAGTGTTAAATCCTAATTGCACGAGGTTCAAATCACGGTTGCCAGCTTGTTTGCAACGTAAAGCATTACAAAATCTTGAACATGGCAGCATCAACAGCAACGGTATTTCTTCAATTGTATAATGAAAACACAGCCAAACCTGTTGCAAATATTCATAGAATATTTGCAACAGGTTTGGCTGTGTTTTCATTATACAAGTAAAGCATTACGATTGGAATCCAGTACGCTTAGACTTATATGGTTGTTGCGTTAGCAATTCTTCTTGCTACTGAAGAAATATACTGTACCATCACTAATGTTTATTTTACATTTTCAGTATCTAGTACAAAATATGTTAAACGCCAGGTGGCTGGTTGTCAATGCAGATATTACATCCCAAAAGATAAAATAATTATCAGAAAAGAAATCGACAGTAACGCTTTAATTCTAAATTTAAAAAAAACAAAACAATAAAACACTGAGACACTAAGTCAAACCATAATATTATTCATCAAAAATATGAAGAGTGGGAAGAAAAAAATATCTATTAAAAATATCTATTAATTCATGACGCTTCTCGCAGCTAAACCTTAATACGCAAACTACATAAAAGAATATAGTACTACCGATCGTTGTTTATAAATGATTCCTTCTTTCAATTTCGGGTTTATTATTGGAAGTCATGGCTTACTATGGATTCGTATTGAATTATATTTAAATAATAATTAAGTCATGTTAAGTTATATATAAAATAATACTAGCTGGTGCACACGACTTCGTTCTTGTTTGTAAAGAATTTGGATTGACAGCTATCGACATCTAACCACCATAGTGCACGATGGGAGACTCGATGCTATTACCACAAACAAACGCCAGTCATCTGCGCTATGTAGTTCAGGCAGCTAAGTTAAATATACGGACACACATGTCTTTGGTCGAAATCCGAAAATATTCTAGGTCGACCAATTTCAGCCACCATATCTCCCACAGTTACCGCAATTCGGCCAACGTTGTGATCGATGCGTGATTCTGTGCTATTACCACACACAAACACCAGTGATCTGCGGTAGATAGTTTTGGCTGAAAAGTCATAAACCATGACACATACGTTTTAGGTAGAAATATGAAAGTGCCGCTGGTCGACCACTTTCAACCACCATATCTCCCACACACCTATAGCGACCGACATCTAACCACCATAGTACACAATAGGAGACACGATACCACTACCATACATAAACACGAATGGTCTATGCTATGTTGTAGTGGCAGCAGAGTGACATATACGGAGACACATGTCATTGGTTGAAATTCGAAAATATCCTTGATTGGCCACTTTCATCCAACATATCACCTACACTACCACAGTTATCGAAAATTCGGCCAACGTTGTTATCGACGGGTAACTGTGTGCTACTACCACACACAAATACCAGTGATCTGCGGTAGATAGTTTTGGCTGAAAAGTCATACACCATGACACATACGTTTTAGGTAGAAATATGAAAGTGCCTCAGGTCGACCACTTTAAACCACCATATCTCCCACATCCCCATAGCTACCGACATGTAACCACCATAGTACACGATAGGAGACACGATACCACTACCACACACAAAGACCATTGGTCTATGCTATGTAGTTGTGGCAGCAGAGACACATATACGGAGACATATGTCTTTGGTCGAAATACGAAAATGCCCTGCATCAACCAATTTTAACCATCATAACTCCCACATCCCCACAGCTATCGACATTCGGCCAACGTTGTGCACGACAGGAAACTCCATGCTACTTCCACACACAAAGACCAGTGATCTGTGCTAGGTAGTGCTGGCTGAAATGTAAAATATAGGAAAACAAACGTCTATTTTTGTAGTATATATATAAGATTTAATTAAGGAATTAACGATATGGCTATTGAACTATTTATTCGTTTGATAATCAAGAAAGGTAATCATTAGTAATTTTAATTAATTTTTCAATTATGCGTACATATTTCTATATTTTTTAAATTTTACATAGATTACTTCCTTGTTACTTGAAGAACGCCCTTAATTTCTAAAAATTTCCCCTCTCAGTTTGCATAATTAATATCTCATAATAATTATTTAAATTAATTTAACAGTAAAACTACTGATTAATGTACTACCTACTTTAAAGTTCCACCCCTAAAACTACACATGTATACGTATCTTCACACCACCAAACAATGAACTCTCCATATAAGATTGTTTCTACATATCATTGCAACCACGAAACAGTTTTTCTGCCCCGCTGTTAAATTATGCTGAGACCCAATATTGCCGGCTGTCTCTGTAGTCCAGTAACGGGGTCGTAAAAAGGGGGTCTCACAAACATCACATCACGTAGAAGATTTTTTTTTCTTATCTTGTATATATTGGTGAGAGTATGCAGAAACCAAGTTTTCGACCTCCAACACACTCGGCACAATTTTCTGTGGCCAAAAAACATCAAAATTTGGGTACTTTTTTCAGTTTTTCGTCTATAACTCCTTCCTGATAAGTCCTATCAAGAAATATTCTATTTTCAATTTGAAAGAGGATAAAATTTCCTACAACTTTCGTATTACAAACTTTTTTCTAAACTCAAAACTAAGCGAGCTACAGTTCTTTGAAAATCAGCCAAATTTCACACTTTTCCTAAAAGTTGGGTTTTTACCTACTTTGCAGCTCAAAATGACCTGAAACCCCTGTATATATAACCGATATATATGTATTTCTGTATGACATAGTATATATATGTACTATACTTTGATTACTGATGGTCCATTCAATAATCATATAGCATTGTTGGCCGGGAGATCCCGAAGGATTGTTCGGCCGCCAGGTTACAGTGTTATGGATAGGCCGCGCAGTGCGCTTCTTGTGGCTATCTAACCTGACCAAGTACTAGTACCGCATATAGGGAACCTACAGCTTAAGGTGGAATCCAAACCACAGAATCGTTCTGGCTTACTCCATATTACACAGCAAGCTGTGGCAGAGGTAAAGCTCGGGTTAATGGCCTTTGAAAATTACTGCTGAGAACGGGATTTCGATCTTCAGTCAGATACCTTAACCACTGAGCTACCATTTCGTTCTATTACCTGATGGTATTTGTACCAGTTTGAAAAACGGATTTGCAAAACTGAAAACATAATGTTACGGCACAAAGTTTATTTATGCAGTCAAAATTAAGTCATAATAAGTCAAAAATTAGTCATAAATCCATTTCTTTTCCGTTTCAATGGATTGAAACAAGTGTTCCATTTGAATTTGTTCCGTACAACAATGGAAAAAAATTGACGGATACCGAAGTTATGCTGCGCAGAGAGGAATAAAGTCATCTGAAATGATTTGTAGTTTGAAAACATCAGATACTTCAGCAGGCATCATTTTCAGTGAGGAAACAAGTGCTACAGTGAGCAGCAAATGAGAGCAGCAAGAACTGTGTAATGTTGATACTAATGCAAAAACTGAAAATTGAGGCATCCAAGATCAACAGGCAAAACAAGATGCTGCTGAATTGATCGTTGACGCAGCAATTTCCCAAGCAGCAAAATTCGACAGTGTGATGATTCTAAGTGAGTATATTGGCTTTCTCATTTTGCTAATGGGCTTTGGTACCACGAGTTTGAACCCACACACATCCTCTTCATCCATGCATTTGCAGGATGTGATACAATATCAGCATATTTCGGCTATGGGAAAGAAAACTTCTGCTGCATGATTCAATACCAACCATATCTGAAAGTAACTTCTCAGAACTCTAGCCTACAGACAACATTTGGAGAACACGCAGGGGAACAGATCATCTTGGAACGGTACGGAAAAATTGCTTGTGGAACATTGGAAGGCTCAGATATGAAATGATTAAGAAATCTGCCCAAAAAATGCATTCAGACTAGCACGGTTGCCACCAAAATTAGATGCGGCAACGTTTCACTCAATATGCACGTACCACCAAGTAAAGGTTGGTTGGGTCGAGAAACGTACCCATTGCCGTGAGGATGAAGGAAAGGCTCGTCCAATCTTATTACAGTTACAATAATAAATGCATTCAGGAGGACTTCGGTTCGAATTCCCGTCCAAGCATCCATATCTGGGTTTTCCATGGTTTCCTCAAATCACTCCAGCCGAATGCCGGGATGCTTCCTTCAAAAGACCATGGCCGAAATCCTTCACTTTCCTTGTCCCCAGTCCCATCGTGCCACTAATGAACTCGACGTCGACGAGGTGTAAAGTCATAAAAAAAACAATAATAAAAGACGATGCACTTGAGTTTATTTCGAAGGTTGTATCATATTCCTTCCAGAAACCTTGTTCTCCTCCATGCAGCTGTAGCTAATCAGGACTGCATTGTTCAGCTGCTTGCAAAAATTGCTCTCGCCTGCCTCGTGAAAGCGTTCCTGGAATGTAGTAGATGAAGGAGAGGAAGCTGTTCCTGATGCAATGGATGAAAAGACACAATTCATTGTTAAGCCGGGACAATCCAAACGGAAAAGAAATTTATTTATGACTATTTTTTTAACTTATTTCGCAACTATTATGACTTTATAACTTTGCGTCATAACATTATGCATTGTTGTTCGCTCTTTTATCTTCAGTAATAGAGCGATCTGGTAGCTCAAGGCGTCTGACTGGAGATCGAAATCCCGGTCTCAGCAATGATTTTCAAAGGCCATTAACCCGACCTTTACCTCTGCCACAGCTTGCTGTGTAATATGGAGTAAGCCAGAACGAATCTGTGGTTTGGATTCCACCTTAAGCTGTAGGTTCCCTATATGCGGTACTAGTACTTGGTCAGGTTAGATAGCCACAAGAAGCGCACTGCGCGGCCTATCCATAACACTGTAACCTGGCGGCCGAACAAACCTTCGGGATCTCCCGGCCAACAATGCTATATGATTATTGAATGGACCATCAGTAATCAAAGTATAGTACATATATATACTATGTCATACAGAAATACATATATATCGGTTATATATACAGGGGTTTCAGGTCATATTGAGCTGCAAAGTAGGTAAAAACCCAACTTTTAGGAACAGTGTGAAATTTGGCTGATTTTCAAAGAACTGTAGCTCGCTTAATTTTGAGTTTAGAAAAAAAGTTTGTAATACGAAAGTTGTAGGAAATTTTATCCTCTTTCAAATTGAAAATAGAATATTTCTTGATAGGACTTATCAGGAAGGAGTTATAGACGAAAAACTGAAAAAAGTATCCAAATTTTGATGTTTTTTGGCCACAGAAAATTGTGCCGAGGGTGTTGGAGGTCGAAAATTTGGTTTCTGCATACTCTCACCAATATATACAAGATAAGAAAAAAAAATCTTCTACGTGATGTGATGCAAGTGAGAACTACCCCGTTACTGGACTACTGATGATGATGCAGGGTGACGGTGACTTGCAGACTACCGAGCGCTGTCTACCAGCTTCACGTTCTAGGAACGAGGGCCGTTTTTCTCCGGTAATTTTTGTAGGTTACAAGGACCGGAAAATATGATTTTGTTTAACAAAATTTGAGTACACTTGCTGATGAATTTAATTTTTCTTCAACAGACCGGCGTGGACATATGATGGAATGACTCGCATCTGATCTTTTTAATCCTGGCTTCAGCGTGAAGTTCACTTACATACTTCATAAATGAATCTATGGGCCTAGTCCGATTCTTGGTCAGCAGCTGCTCCCAACCTTCCTTCAGATCTCGAGCTACCTATAAGAGATATTCCCAAAAATTTCCCGGTTCAGTTTTAAGTAAAGCCAACGATAATATTCACATTTCTTACTGTTTGCATTGAATGGTTTAATCGAAAAATTTCTAGTCCCTGTTGCACTTTTAAAATAATGTTCCCTTAGTTTTACCACATGTTATCTACACTTCTTAAAATATTACGGGGTGGTTCTCTCTATAGATCAGTTATTTCCCCATCATATCAGATCAGGTAAAGCTATTCCTGAGTTAAGATTCATAGGTCGTATTTTGAAGAATATCAACGCTCATACTAAGGAAACGGCTTATAAAACTCTCGTGCGTCCACATTTGGATTACAGTTGTGGAGTTTGGGACCCTCATCGCAAGGGGTTGATTGACGTGTTAGAAAAAGTACAGAGGAGAGCCATTCGGTTTGTGACTGCTTGCTACATCCGTTAAGAAAACGTCACAGAATTAACACATAGATTAGGCGGGGATTGATTGGCAGACAGACGACGTCGGTTTTGTCTGAATTTATTGGCGAATATGCGAAATTCTTCTTTCATTTACGAGTGCAACGAAATACTTCGTCTACCAACCTGTTTAAGTCGAAATGACAGGATAGATACGCTTAGAGGAATAAGATGCCGTAATGATGCTTATATGTACTCTTCTCGGGCTACATTTGTGAATTGCTGAGTATGGATGAATATGTAGAATACTCTCGATTATCATACAAACAAATTTCACAACAAGAATTTTAATTAGCATACAGGTCATTTATTCTCTTTCAATTACTTAATTACTTGCAACGTGATCTGCTCCTTCCGTGAAATTTTGTTTCATATCGCAACCTTCACGCCTGCTTTTGACAAAATCAAATGGCCGCTGGGTTTACGCTACAGAACTATTTGTAAAATCGCCCCTGGCGCAAATTAATTCATCACCACGCATCATACTGTATGAGTGATACCACTTTTTGCCTTGGCTCAGCTTCAGCACCATCGGAATCCAAACATTTACGGAGTCGGTGGGTTACTAGCAATTAATTGCTACCCATTAAAATTGTCTAGTATAATACTTAAAATACCCACTAAACGTATCGTAATTGTTCTCACCCCATGAATTTTACGTAGTGATCCAGTTTCGAGTAGTAGGACTTAAATTAACGGTATATTAAATAGATCTAGATTAAAGAATTAAAAGTTAAGAATCTATTGAAGATAAACAGACGTACGCCAAATGAAAGATTTCACAAGGATTTCATCGTATATTCAGAAGAAACTACACCATAAAAAAAAAAAAAATCAGTTAATGTCATGACAGAATAATTCGTGCACTGTGTTACGTTATTTCAATAATTTCAAAACTCTAATACAGCTAGACAAATTTTTCTTTTTCAAGAAAGCACTATTGCTAGTGCTTTTGTGGTTTTGAAATCGTCCTCACTTCTACATATAGATGAAATTTTCCTTCCGAAATCTCTTATTCATTCAATCCTATAATTTCTCCTACGTTTAATTAATCTTATCTTGCTTTGATCTACGTTCAGACTAAATTATTTTTTAGTATTTTATTCCTGACATACAGTAATTTGTTATTATCCTCACTGTTCGCTGCTAACAGAGCAATGTCATCAACAAAACGTAACGTATTGATTGTTTTTACTTAAACTCGCCAGATTCAATTTCTTTTCCTTCGTTTATTACTTCCACTTCAATGAAGCTGAATAGTAAACTAACCGTTTTTAAGTGATGCTTATCTCTTGTGATACTCTTCTTTTGTTATAGCTCTCTGATGATTATACAGATTTTAAATCATTCTTCTATGCGGATATTTCAGACCTGACGTCTTTAAAATTTTGAACTGCCTGTCCCATCTCATAGAAATTTTCCAAGTCCACAAATGACATAATACTGGATTTCTTAAAGCCTGATTTTCTTCTGTTGTGCCCAAGTTTTTGCTGAACCAAAATTGACCTTTACCTAATGTCTTCTTCACTTTGCTTTCAGTTCTTCTGCATATTATCCTATTCAGTAATTTTGAAACATGTGAAGTTTTTGTGATCATATACGTATTTGTCATCTCGTACATTCTTCGGGAGTGTGGAAATAATTGTTTTTCTAAAATCATTGGAAACTCTTGCATTTTAAAAATTTTCACTATCTAATAATTTGAATTATTATTGATTGCGCCTTCTCTTTGAGATTATGGCAGTGTTTCGTGAATCTCATCAATTCATACTACGTTGTTCCAGTTCAAATATTACAGATGCCTTTCAAAACAGGATGTCTTAAATCATTGATATAAACTAGACTTGCAACGAATAGTATATTCGGCCATACGCCGAATACCGAATATTCGGCAGACTTCCTGACCGAATAGCCGAATATTCGGCAAAAGTATTCGGCCGGAGTGAGCCAAAATCTGTATTGCTGTGCTTGTCTCTCGCGCGCCTGTTAAAGCAGAGTTACCTCCCACCACTCTGTGCCTGTTTTAACAAGCTTGAAGTATGGCCTCAAGTATCTACGTTGGATTATTAATGACATTACTTTTTTTTTCTTAAGAATAACATCCAGTGAGATGTGAAGATGGAAAAGCTTTCTTACGATAGTTCATAATACGGGATAAACAATTGGTATAACCTTATTAAGACCGAATTGCTGATACCACTTTCTGAACTGCCCCCTACATAGTACGATAGTTATTACTTCGATCAATAATCTTCTTGTATTATGATATGCCATTCTTCACTATATGGATCGATAACAGAGTGCAGTATTTCTGTAGTCACAACATCCTCATACCTCGTTTTTAAGTCTGTGAGAAGGGTATTTAGACTAAATGTTGAATATAGGCCAAAACGTCATCATCCTCAACGTTTGTCGGTTACAAGCTGGAGAACTGGGAAGATTCGTGGTTTCCGTTTTGTTTGAATATATTAATGCTGACAAGAAAACCTAAAATTATGGCCTGAGTTTTATTAAATTCAGACTATCACTTTGTAACCGCAAGCCAACACAATTAAAATTAGCAAATACATCTGTTAAATAAGCCATGTATGGTTTTAATTTCATCTGTACTAAAAGATTGAAATTACTTTACTAAATGCCTGAACTGTTGGAAGTGGGTGGACCCCCGTTTTCATATCGTGGATTCACAAATTTCCTTGTTACTCACACGGAAGTCCCTGTAGGGTCAATATCAACCACTTTGGGAATCATTGCTCTATTTTTTTAGATAAACTTCACCACATTCACCAGATCGCACCGTCACCGTCTAAATAAACTAAACTAATAGCAGTAGATGACGGTGTATCTCACGGACTGCAATATTGCCAACTTGACTTCTGCTCAATGGGAGCTTTTAGAGCAACTATTGAGATTACTACAACCATTTGAAGAACTAACAAAAATCACCCGTTCCGGATATGCATGCATTTCTGAAATTATTCCATATGTTGTTGCTCTGACGCGATATTGCGATAAAACTTCCACATCAGAGCAAACAGCCAACTTAAACCAAGTGAGACTTGTCATACAACAAGGGTTGAACGAACGATTTGAAGACATTTCCACAAATAAAAATTATTTATCAGTAACCGCTTTGGACCCTCGCTTCAAAATGAATGTTTTCACTAGTCAACTCCAAAGAGAAAAAGCAAGGCAGTATATTTTGATCGATTGTCTAAAGGCGAACTGTGAAACAAGCAGCGACGGCAGCGCGAATTCGTCCTCTATTCAGTCCAAGAGGATGACGGAAGAGTCGGGTCAAAGTCAGAGTACACACTCATCTTTTATGGATTGTTTTGAAGAGATTGTTAGAGAGAAAAGTACGATCAATGCAGGGACATCACGAGAAAAAAATGCAGTTGAAACTGAAATTGATGTTTATTTAAATATTAATAGTATATCATGGCACGATAATCCGTACATTTGGTGGAAAGCAAGAAGAGAGAAATTTCCGTGTTTGACAAAGCTTGCAGCAAAATACTTGTCCGCGCCAGGAAGCAGTGTTTATTCGGAGCGGCTTTTCTCTGAAGCTGGAAATGTCTGCGAGAAGAAAAGAAGTAAACTACTACCTGACAATGCAGAAAAATTAGTATTTCTGCATCACAATCTTCCAATCCTAAATTTCAGTTATGATGATTCCAGTGAATAGGTATTTAATATTTTTGTTTTGCTTTGACCATGCACGATTATTTTTTGTAATTGTAAGTTAAATACATTACCTTGCAATGAATCAATCGTTTTATTTTAGGCAACTGTCTAACTAAAAAAAAAATCCTAAGTATTCGGTATTCGGCCGAATAGTACCTAGATATTCGGTATTAGGCCGAATAGTAAAAAAGTGGCCGAATAGGCCGAATACCGAATAGTTGCCGAATATTCGTTGCAAGCCTAATATAAACCTCATATTTTCTTTCCAGCACACTGTTGTTTCGCTGGCCCCTCATATAGTTTCTCCCTGCAATCCTTAAAGCTGTTAGCTCTATTACTCTGAGCTTAAAAGAGGATTCCCGTAGGCTATTTTAATGTTTACACATCTTTTCTACTGTTTCAAAAATTCTGTCTAACTTTCAAAAAAAAAAATATTTTAATTATGTAACACCATTTTCTTCTCCCCGACGCCACGAATTATTGGCAACCAGTGGAATTTCTTGAATTTCCTGTTTATCCGCTGCTGTAAACCAGATTCGTGTTGGATATTTTCGTACCTTCTGCTCTTATCCATTAACTCCAAATTTGTTTCTGTGTTGCATGATTTTCGGACAGCTTCTTTCCTAAAGCCTATTGTTTCTTTACTAATTTTATCTCACACTTCAGTGCATTCCATTCTTCTTTGTTTATTGATTTTTTTTATCGTATGAGATACCCTCAGTTTGTTAACATTATACATTCTTCTTCTGTGTTGCTTCCTTATCTTTTGAATTCCACTGTCCCCTTAGTAATTATTAAATGGTGGTAAGGGTCTACAAAAGCTCCTGGGTATGTATATCACACTATAGAAATTCATTTCAGAATCTCTGTTTAACCCTGATATAACATGGTTGATCTATCTCTGCATCTAGGACGGTACCAGACACATATTATAGTTGCATGATTCTTGGATAGCGTGTTTGTTATTATCAGTATATATTTTTCATAAATTCCTAATAGCCTACTTCTTCGTTCATATCATTCTCCTACTACTGCATTCCAGTTCCTCATGATTACTGGGTTTTTTTTTCCTTCTTCTTCAGATTCGACACACATTTTTCCTATTTCCTCATCATCCTCTTGTGACGTTGGCTTATACGCTTGTACTATCGTTGTTGAATCAGGCTTAGTTTCTCCATCATTAGAACAATTTCGGTAATAATAATCCCATAAAAACAACTCTTGTTAAAATAGGGCAAGTTCGTGCTTGTGCAGTGACAAAGAATTAAGAGATCTTGTTCTGAGCCAAGTCTATAGTTTTCAGTGTGTATTCACTTCATTTTCTGAAACAGATTGATTTCTCTCGATGTTATAAATCATTAATTTAAAATTAAAAATTAGGGGTAGATAAGTAGTAGATATATCGAAATTTACGTGTTTAAGACTTTTCTGATAATATGGTGCTAAAATGTTATCTTTGTACCAAATTTAAGCTTTCTACGGCTACGGGAAATACCTTAGAGTTTTGATGATCATCATTCAGTGAATGAGTGACAAACTCTCTTAAATTTGCGTAAGAATAACATCCGAACTAAGATCAGTAACGAAATAGAATTTAGTATGTTTGCGAAGATAAGAACGCAACAAAATTGAAGACACCAATATACGTTACCAATAATGCCCCAATCTCTGCAAAGAATGGGCACCCCCCTCCCGGCGCCCATGTAAGCACAGGTACAAAGTAAAATTTAAGATGTTAGTTAAACTTGCTAATCTCTATGCATTGACGAAATCTCACGCATATAGCTTCATCCAAAGCAAAGTAGTTAAACTGCAAACATTTGCCAGAATTTTTCACGTTGGTGACTGTAACTGAATATCACCCATATTAGACTTTTCTTATTATTTAGGGATGAAACCATATATATGTACCAAATTATTTGTTGCTAGTATTACTGGATGTACAGTGGAAATTTTTTTGTCGAAAAAGTTTCGAATTTCACGAAGTTCCAAAGTAACGAAAGAAGGAGGTAAAATTAAGCACATAGTTAAATTTAGTAAGCCCCCTCGACAACAAAAGTCTGAAGTGAATAAAATAATTAAGGTAGAAAGCTATTTCACTTTAGGAGTAGGTAAGGGGTAGATATATGGAATTTACGAGTTTTAGACTTTTCTTGTAATGTGAGGATAAAATTTTATCTGTGTTCCAAATTTCAGCTTTCTACGACTGCGGGAAGTACTTTAGAGATTTGATGATCATCAGTCAGTGAGTGACTAATCGCCAGCGATATTTGTATCAGAATAGCATTCGTTGTCTATGCATGATAGAAATTTGAGGCATGTAGCATCAATATTATCTACTTGATTGTAGTACAAAGTTCGCTTCGAGAAAAGTGCCGCCTTTGACTCGACTTGGTGGGTGCACTTCCATGCACCCAGATACTAAGCCTATTGGTATAACCTTCATACTATAGATCAGAAACATAAAGGTAAGGAGTTTGAAACAATATTTTTTTAAAAAAAGCTGGACATGTCGGTCAATGCTAAATAATAGGAAAAATATAGATTAATTCATGACATTATTGTTCTGCATTCCTCTCGCAGCTGTAACACGAAAAGAGATCCACTTAAAAAAATAAAGTGTATTTTTCAACTGACGGGTATACTTCATTTATTCTCTTTAATTCGGATGACATAATTCTGAATTCGTAGTGGGTGTCTTCTAATTGAAGAATTTGTTAATGAACCATCTGGTACCTATACACTAAATCAGTGGTCGGCAACCTTTTAGCAGGCAAGGGCTGTTGATATTTTAAAAAGTATCGGATTTTCGATATATCGATACTTTTTAAAAGTATCAATATCGGGTTTGATATATCGAAGAAAAAGTATCGATATATTTTGTGGAAACAATGTTACAAAACCAAATTGTGTAAAAATACGGCCAAGCATTATGGCTATTTACTCAGAAAACGTTGTTAAATATTCTTCTGAATCAAGTCTTCAATTTCTGAAAGAGAATGCTCTTTCACGGCGTTACGGATTTTTTTTTTTCAAACAAAATTGTAACTTAAGCATTTACATTTTTACTAAAATGAAAGGCGTAATGTGTACGATTTACTCTAAGACTTATAAAACAGAAAGAGATCCCAGGGAAATCTTGGCTTTAGTGAATTTGTAAGGCTGATAAAGCAACAGTAGAGGCATTTATTTAGATAGAAGAAATTAGTCAGAAGCACTAACTGTGAGTTTAAATTTGGTCCTATAAATTTTATTAGATCATCTAGATTTTACTAATTTTCATCCTTTCTTAAATTTTTTTTCCATCAATTAATTTACTGCATGTGCAACACAGGTAATCTTCTTCTTTTCCACCAATAATAACTAGATATCTTCTACAAGGAAAACGGAAAACAACAACTTAAAAAATATCGTCTCCGATATTCATATTTCAGTATCGATATATCGTCCTAAAAATATCACTCATAAATATCGATATTTTCAAAAAATAATATCGATATTTCGATATATCGATATTTTATCAACAGCCCTATAGCAGGCTAAGGCCACAAGATGGCAAAACAAAAGTAAACTCGAGGCCGCACATACACAGTAAAAACGCGAAAACTCAGTTTTCAAATATTGTTAATACAAATGAAGAAAAGTTACAAAATTGGTCTTACATACTAAATTCAGTGTGACGTTTGAGGTAGCATTTGACTGGCTATTTTTTGTATGTCAGCTTTCATGTTAGAAGTTGAAATACATAATATATCTCTCACATGCTCATCTGTGAGACGAGAAGCGTATTAATTTTTTCGATAATTGACGACAGAAAAAGTTTGCTCGCATAAATAAGTGCTTTCAAAAATTGAAATAAACTGCTAAGCAAACTTTTTCAATTCGACAAAATCAGACGGCCAGCTACCATAAAATTTTACCAAATCATTCATCTCGGAAAAGGTGTTTTTTTAGACTCTCATTGGATTGAAGATCAATCACATTCATTTGTAAATTAACTGGGAACATCCTCAACATCGCATGAATTGAAAAAGTTTGCTAAGCAGTTTATTTCAATTTTTGGAAGCTCTTATTTATGCGAGCAAACTTTTTCAGTCGTCAATTATCGAAAGAATAAATACGTTTCTCGTCTCACAGATGAGCATTTGAGAGATATATTATATATTTCAACTTCTAACATGAAAGCTGACATACAAAAAATAGCCAGTCAAATGCAACCTCAAACGTCACACTGAATTTAGTATGTAAGATCAATTTTGTATCTGTTCTTCACTTGTATCCTCATTTGTATTAATAAAATTTGAAAACTGAGTTTTCGCATTTTTACTGTGTATGTGCGGCCCCGCGTTTACTTTTGTTTTGTCACCTTGTGGCCCTAGCCTGCTAAAAGGTTGCCGACCGCTGTTCTATTAATCGACTATCTTAAATGATACCAACTACTTATAGAAATCACGAATAAAAACTGCTTGGAAAAATTTGTTCTGGTGACTGGCATTAGCTTGTGACATTACAATGAGCTAGCGATCCATTATTAAAGAGTATCTGTGCATGTATCGATAAACGACGGAGCGAGAAGCGCTTCTTTGTGCTAGACTCGCTGTAATACAGTCACATTTTGGCTCTCGCAGCAGTAATTTGGTGATAGTGGCTCCGTGTCAAAGTGTTGTGCGATGATGATTTACCCGGGCACTTTTCGATACGTAAAACGCACTCACGCGTCGGGAAAGAGATATTGACTTTTGAGTCCGCAACGTGATACAAGCCAGGTGATATAAAACTGTATTAGCAAATCTACAGCAGCAGTATTTTTAGACATAGAAAAAGCTTACGACAAGGTTTGGCACGCTAAACTTATACAGGAATTACGGACTCAAATGGCTATTAAACACTGCTACATTAAATTCATCGGTAGTTACTTAGCCGACAGAAAATTCTACGTAGAAGTTGACGGACAGAGGTCTTCAATTCTTCCGATTCCAGCTGGAATTCCGCAAGGATCGGTTATCGCACCGCCACTTTTCAAAGTTTATACAAACAAAATCCCGACCCCGCCTTATGTGAATCTGGCACAGTTTGCCGATGACACTACAGAGTACACATCAGGAAGAAGACATGATCTTAACGTTACTCACCTACAACAAGGACTAGATGAAATCAGTAAATGGTGCAGAAACTATAAAATCAAAATCAATCCTGTAAAATGTGCGGGAATCTATTTCACAGAAAAAGGCCAGAAATTAACAAGAATTTAAAAATTTTGAACCAAAATATCCCCTGGGTTAAAGAACATCGGTACCTGGGTATATTACTGGATAACAAATTACTTTTTAGACAACATATCATAGATAGGAAAACAAAAGGACTAGCAATTATTTCCAACCTTTCACCAGTATTACGAAGCAGCAACCTACAGTTTAATACAAAAATAAGAATATACAAATAGGTTATTCTCCCATTTTTAATGTACGGATGCCAGATATGGGGCCTGGCAAGCCAAACCAATCTACAACAAATCCAGCTACTCCAGAACAGATATCTAAGTATGATCCTAAACGCACCCAGATATACACCAATAGAAACTTTACATAACGAGACACATATTCCCTTAATCAATACCGAAATATTTAATCTAACAGAAAAATTCCACAAGAAATTGAACGACGCCAGAGACGAAAGAACTGAGTCGATTTGGAACGGTAATGCCGAGACGTTGGCATAAGTATAAAGTTCCCCTCAGTACTTCTATACCAGCCAACATAGAGCAGCACAGAACATGAACTCCGCAGGGGTTTTTTCACCATTAAGACCATCTGTAGATGGTCATAGCCCTGGTTTTTCCCCTGAAAGTGAAATAAAAAGTGTCCCAATAAATAAACACCCTATCCTAACACCTAGAAGTTATACTACCGAAGGTAGTGGGACTTCAATCACAGCCGCAAAGGCAGCGAAAAAAAAAAAAAAATCATGGGGAGTGTGTACTGTGCGATAGTAAACTAGTGATTGTTGTGCAGGTATTAACTGTACTACTGATTGAATAAACGTATTCTGAATTAAATTTTCCACTCGGAAGGACTTTAATCTTCGGATAAGTGATATTTAATTTCGGTTGGTGGTCGGAGTAGTAGTGTTAAGCATAAACTGTTCGAATAAAAGTTTCACAGCATACATGATATGTGCGTATGTTTTATGTAGCATTTTTCTGTGAACTTGTAAATCCTTAAAATTACAGAGAACTGTAAGTGCATACTAATACGTTCACCATCCAATCGTGGTGACCGCTTTAAGAAATAATAATTTACGAAGTCTCGATGCAGCCATTAGGTGGGTCGAAATACAGTATAGTGATGACCCCACTAATTATCATTTTATAAACCAAGTAAATGCAGTAGTATTATAAACTCTCTGCTTGATTCTTGGTTGGTCCATTCGACGACTCAGCAGCAAAGACCACCCTTTCTTCTGCTGCCAGGTCTCTGATTCCCCTTGGTTCGTTCTATGTATCTTCGCCGTCAATCAAGTCCCTGCGAATCCAGCGACAACTGTTTTCCCGCGAAGTTACCGGATTGACCAACCATATAACAACAAATAATGCACAAAATAACATATGTACTATAAAATAATACTTTATTGGCCAATCTTCCCCTACCATACTCATGCTTTAAGTATTCGACTGTTCTTATTGGTTATGTAAGTCGAGTGTTTCCGGTGATGTATCGTGATTTTTCCACTCGTCTCTGGTAGCTGAAGTATCGTAAATCAGCTTAGTGTCAAACGCCTCTGTGCAAATTAGTACCGTCTTTACGGTTCGGAGTAGGACACTCCGCTGGTTTTAGTGTCTTTTATCGAAACAATATGGGCCGGGAGGGGCCTGGTGCGCGTGGGACTAGCAGAGAGGCTGAAGCCATACTGCCAGATTCTGGAGGATCTTCGGCCTGGTTCGCGGCAGGCACTGCGCCCACGTGGCTCCCTTTGGGCACACTTAATGGGTGGCGAAACTTGCTTTGCCCCACCATGCTCGCTTTTATTGCGGGTAATTTTTCGGATGGCCCAATTCCGCGGTGGGGGCGGATGCTGGGTTGTGGGTATACGGGGAGAGCTCTGCGAGGAAGGTTATATGCAAAAGAGTCTGTACTCCCTTTGAACAGACTCAGTTTGCCTGGAGCCTGTTGTTGTTGACCCTCCCAGCTTAGTGCCTAGCTCTTTAGTCGTTTGGCAGGTACTGAAATTCTCAAAATTCGTTTAAAGCGAAAATTACACTGAACACTGGTTATTAAATTCCTATAACTGCAGTCCCTGATAACTTTACCTTTATTAAACCAATGTGACGGTACCTATACCGTTACGGTATGTCATGATATAATCTAATTGTCTCCGTCTCTCTTCGAGTATTTCCTCCAACTAGTAGAAAAATATCTCTTACGAAGTATATGATTCTTTTAAGCTCTGCTAAAGTTACCGGACTGGTTCCCATAATTTTGAACATATTGAATTTTGTGGACTTTTGTGATATGCTTTGTCAGTTGCTGATCAAAGCTGTGAAGTACTGAAGATCTGGTGAGACAGTAGTCTATAAAGCTCTCATACAACTCGTAAGCATCCTAACTCACTCTTTCGGGTGAACCTGCCTAGCTAGCATAAATTGTTATAGGAGCAGAAGATATCAATAAATATACGAAAGACATGTTTTGCTTGCTGACTACACACTGAACTTCATTTATGGCATCCCTTATTGTCCTATCTCTCCGGGAGCCGAACTGCTGCTGATCCATACCATTTAGTAGCCTGAATTCTTTACTTCTTTTCTTCTTCTTATGATCGCCTTGCCCGTGTCCAAGCGTATGCGGTTATTATAGGGGATGATTACCCCTACATGACAACTCGTGAGAAGATGAAGTGGGGTGGTTTCCCATTGCCTTGCCCAGTGTGACAGTGCTCGTAAGCGTGCATGACTGTGATAGTATGTGTTCAGCGTATTGTTTTTCTTGTGGTTGAGAGATCTAGGAAGGGGGAGGCTGAAATCTGATACCGACTCATTCAGGCCTACCCTTCCGAAAACCACATAGAGTGTGACAGGTTTAACGTCTCCATCTGATGGATGAATTACCATCAACAGTGTCGAATGTCCTCATTTCATAGCCACTAGGGAGAGGTTTTGGATTTAACTGAATACTTTGGTGCACAATCTGGTGATTGAGAACTGTGCACAACGTCTTTTCTACCATGCCGGGCAAGTCCTGATGAAAATTTCCTCCACCCCCAGGACTCACGCCTTATCTAATCAGCGAAAATAAAACGAAAGGCGTATTCTGACTATTCGACAGTGGCTATTCCTTGACTTCCTTCAGATTAACGGATAAATGTCAGAAACTGAAAACAGAAGATCTGACAGATCCTCAAGTTACTAATAACAAGATCTTAGATATAATTATCTACCAACTTCAAAAATTCCTGGCTCCTTAACAAATGCTACTAATCACTATATTCACAACTAAATCTTCAAAAAATTCAACTGCAAAAATATATTCAAGTAATAATTTTCATTCCAACTATTAATAGAAAAATATTCATGCCCCTGCTACACTCCAAAAACAAAGATCACCAAGATTTGCTATATTTTCTCTATTTTTTAGTTATTGTTTTACGCCTCGATTGACGGCTAAGGTCATTAGAGGCGGGATGGGACTGGGGACAAGGAACGGGAAGGAATTCGGCCATGGCCTTTTTGAAGGAAGCACCCCGACATTCGCATAGTGTGATTTGCGGAAACCATGGAAAACCCAAATCTAGATGCCCGGACGGGGATTCGAAACCGCGTCCTCCCGAATGCTGAGGGCAGAACGTTAACCATTCACTCACCACACTCGGTCATATGTTCTCAAAACTTTCTTAACGTATTACGGAGCAATTCTCATTCTTGATCAGTTACTTTCCCAAAAAATCAGATCGCTCTTTATGCTTCAAATAAACAATGAGGTAGGGTATCACCGAGCATTTCAATTTATCTATATGTATTCCTGGCACATTTACTTATTTTTACGATACAATTTTCGAGTGAACGTAATTTGTCACACCTAACTTCAAGAAATTTCGTATCGAGTTATCTACACTGCGACTTGACTATTAACATTTGAATAAGTGTACAGAGTACTGATTCTCTTACTTTGGTGACATATTTCTAACGTGTCCTGCTCTCTCCAAGAAATTACGTCTTTTACCGCTATGTACACTCCTGCTTTAGCTAAAATCCAGTGACCGTCATCATTATTACTTATAACTTCCCGTGGATAAAGCAAATTAATTCGCAGTTACACATCACATTATCCGGATGATCCATCTTTTTTTCCTTGGCATAATCTTTACGTATCGATATATACATTGTACCTCTACAGTTCTTCTCTTCTACTGTTCCCTCCACCAACAAATCAAACAAACCCGCATGTGAAGAGGCACGTATAGACTCTGCAAAGCCTTATATGGCCTGCCTCTGCTCACTCTCAAATCACTCTCTTGTGTTAGAGTATATTTCGAAGGTCACAAATTATGCAGCGTTTATTGTAAAATTGTCTTTGCAGTTAACGAAGTCTTCCGTGGAGTCCTTCCAAATCCCTTCTTTATAATTATTGTGTCTTACATGCAATCAGTGTGTGTCATCACCTGGCGTGCTCGTGTTGGTTGGAGACAGTGTTGATCAAACAGCACCAGGAGACTACGTAACTTCCACTGTAAATTGACACCTTCTGTCTTCACCTTTCTATCGCACCATTTTCGTTGCTGAACGAGAATACGAAAATGAGTTTTGAACTCTTTTTATAAGACCTGTTGTAACAAATCACTTAAGTATATTATTCTTAAATGTACGCCATTTAAAATTTTCGTCTGCTATTTCGCTGAGAGGTTAGAACCTATAAGATGAAGATAATACTAGTTTACCGAGAGTGGTGGTGTAACGGTTAGCGTACTGGCCTCGCATTCGGGAGGACGGCGGTTCGAATCCCCGTCCGGGCATCCAGATTTGGGTTTTCCATGGTTTCCCAAATCACTCCAGGCAAATGCCGGAATGCTTCCTATAAAAGGCCATGACCGAATTCCTTTCCATTCCTTGCCCCTCATCCTTTCCCGTCTCTAAATACCTCGCTGTTAGAGAGACGTTAATCAGTTTTAAAAAAATAGTAGTATTATCAATTTTGTAAATGAAGCGCTGTCTACAACCAAATAAATAGGAAATGAAAATAGCAAAAGAAAAATGGCTACAATAAAAGTGTGAAGAAGTAGAAAAGGAAATGGTTGCAGGAAAAGTAGATGTTGCATATAGAAAGATCAAACAGAATTTTGGAGAAATGAAGAAAAGAGGTATGAACATTAAAGCTGCCGATGGGAAACCTCTTTTAAGCTCAGAAGATAGAGCTAACAGATGGAAGGAATACATTGAGAAACTGTATCTTGGGGACGACTTGAACAATAGTGTATTGGAAAAGGAAGGCGATGTCGACATGGATGACTTAGGAGATCCTGTTTTGAGGACAGAATTTAATAAAGCTGTGAATGACTTGAAAGCAAATAAGGCAGTTGGAATTGATGAGATCCCTGCAGAACTTCTTAAATCTCTAGGAGAGGAAGGAATCGAAAGATTATTCAAGCTGATATCAAAAAGTTATGAAACAGGAGAAATTCCAAATGATTTTAATAAAAATATCATCTTCACACTTCCAAAGAAAGCACAAGCTGACAAATGTGAGAATTATCGCACAATTAGTATAACAACACATGCTTCAAAATTACTGACCAGAATAATATACAG
This sequence comes from Vandiemenella viatica, assembly GCA_031002005.1. NCBI lineage: Eukaryota > Metazoa > Arthropoda > Insecta > Orthoptera > Morabidae > Vandiemenella > Vandiemenella viatica. The sequence goes on along the minus strand of JARYHS010009186.1, from coordinate 73,386,507 downwards.
AAGGATGGAAAGGGTAGTAGAAGAGATAGTAGGTGAAGATCAGTTTGGGTTTAGGAAAAATCGCGGTACAAGGGAAGCAATTCTGTCTTTAAGATTAATACTTGAAGGGCGGATCAAGAAAAACAAAGATACTTTTATGGCATTTGTTGATTTAGAAAAAGCTTTTGATAATGTTAGGTCGGACAAGATGTTCAAAATTTTAAAGAAGTCAGGTCTAAAATATCGAGATAGAAGAATCCTCTATAAACTATATAAGAATCAAGTGGCTGTGATAAAAGTAGAGAATCACGAGAGACATGCATCAGTTAAAAAGGGTGTGAGACAAGGTTGTAGTCTATCCCCGTTAATATTCAACTTGTATGTAGAAGAAGCAATGAAGAAAGTCAAAGAAAAATTTCCATGTGGCATAAGTTTTCAGGGAGAAAAAATCCGTATGCTACGATTTGCTGAAGACATTGTCTTATTAGCAGAGAGGGCTGAGAATATTGAGAAGTTATTGAATGGCATGAACAAAATACTGAAGGAAGATTTTGGACTGAATATTAATCAAAGTAAAACAAAAGTGATGAAATGTAGCAGAAATGACACCAATACTAGCAGATTAAATATAAAAATAGGATCGGATGCAATAGGAGAAGTGAGTGAGTTCTGTTACTTGGGAAGCAAAATTACAACCGATGGCCGAAGCAGGAATGATGTTAAAAGCAGAATAGCACTAGCAAAAAAGAGCCTTCATGAAAAAGAGAAACCTTTTAGTTTCAAATATTGATCTAGGAATTAGAAAGAACTTCTTAAAACTCTATGTGTGGAGCACAGCACTTTACGGTAGCGAAACATGGACTTTAGGAATACCGGAAAGAAAGAAACTTGAAGCATTTGAAATGTGGTTCTACAGAAGAATGCTGAAAATTAGGTGGACAGACAAAGTAAGAAATGAACTAGTTTTAGAAATGATGGGTGAGAAAAGAAGTTTATGGAAGAAGCTTACAGGAAGAAGAGACAGGCTGGTAGGTCATATTTTGAGACATGCTGGATTGGTTAATTTGTTAGTGGAGGGAACAGTTGAAGGTAAGAACTGCAGAGGTAGACAGAGATTAGAATATATGAAGCAGATAATTGAGGACGTGGATTGTAAGGGGTATGTAGAAATGAAGAGGTTAGCACAGGATAGGAAGGGATGGAGGATTGCATCAAACCAGTCTAAAGACTGACGACAGCAAAAAAAAAAAAAAATCAGAATACTCCTGGGATGGGATAGATACCAGCCACTCGGTAACAATGCAATAAACATTATTAGGATTGAAGCATTGTGACTGTGAAGAGAGTGTCAACGACGCCTCCATTGCCTAACTTGAAAATATTTCAAGCAATGAGTGTTCTCCAGGTAAGTCACACTGACATACGACATCGATATACCTGTACGCTATGGTCATGACAGAGCAGAACCCAAATTGTCTAGCACTATACCGGTTTTTGGCCCTTAGGAGCATAATTTTAGAATCGAAGTTGTTTTAGATTGTTATCGGTTCTTCGTAGATAATTCTCACTGCTATTACAGAAATATAATGCAGTTTATTTTTATTAACATTACACAAAATTACATTATAAAATACCTTACATCACATTAGATCTTTTTTTTCCAACAACAAAAGTTACTACGTAACTGCTTTTATAGTTCTGTTTTTCAATTCTGTTTTTAATATAACCACGAGAAAACTGCCTGTTATGACGCTTCCCTAATTTTAAAATTAAGGATGAATAATAAGACACTGGGCCCAACCTGAATACTATTCATAAATAACGTAATGATTCCGAACTAGATATTTAAAAAAATACAATAAAAGCCAGGTACTCAAAAAAAAAACTTTAAATTTATATTACATATTATAGATTTCTCTCGCAGCTAATACGGAAACGAGACAAATATACTTAAAAAAATTTTACGATAGTCCACATTATAATTAGTATATCCTTGTACTGACTTTGACTTCAACCTCTTTTTTCGTGTAATACGAAAGCATAACTTATGATGGTGAGAATGATCCACCATGGTACACATGCGAAGTCAAAAGATTACTCAAAAAACAAAGTAAAATACACGCACGCTCAAGAAGGAAGGGGTGTCGCAGCGATTTAGAAACCTTAGCTGATTTAAGAGGTCGTATTAAGAATGTAATGCGTGAGGCCTTTAACGATTTTCACTCCAACTCTCTCTTTAAGAGTCTCACAGAAAACCCAAAGAAATTTTCGTCGTATGTACGAAAAGTTAATTGTACCAACAGCAATATTCCAGCACTAATTCGTGAAGGTTCCGAGGTTAATGAAAGCCGCGATAAAGCTAACGTACTAAATACTGTATTCAAAAATTCATTTACAAATGAACTTAAGGATAGTATTCCCGTTTTCCCACGCCGTGGCGAGTCAGTGATGGAATCATTACGAATAGATACTGCAGGTATCATTAAGCAATTAGAGCTCCTGAAGTGGGGGAAAGCACCGGGCCCGGATGGAATTCCAGTAAGAGTATTTTCAGAGTATGCGGCGGAAATCGGGCCATTTCTGTCTGATATATTCAGTAAATCATTAGAAGAGCGAAAAGTACCTTCAGAGTGGAAAATCGCGCAAGTAACTCCGATTTTCAAAAAAGGTGATCGAAGTGATCCTGGGAACTATCGTCCCATATCTATAACATCTGTTTGTAGTAGAGTTATGGAGCATATTATATGCTCGAACATTATGAATTTTCTAGATGATAATAATTTGCTTACAACAAATCAACACGGATTTCGGAAGAAAAGATCATGTGAAACACAGCTGGCCCTATTCACACACGACGTAATGAAAGTTATCGATACAGGTTCACAAGTAGATGCAATTTTTCTAGATTTCGAGAAAGCCTTTGACTCTGTGCCACACAACCGCCTTTTAGCGAAGCTTCGAGCGTACGGTATATCGGATCAGCTTTGTGAATGGATAAAGGATTTTCTAACTGGTCGGTCGCAGTATGTTGTCGTTGAAGGAGAAAGTTCTTCTAATCTAGATGTTACATCGGATGTACCTCAAGGAAGTGTAATTGGACCACTTCTTTTCTTAATTTTTATAAACGATCTCGGAGACAAATTGAAAAGCCTTTTTAGATTGTTTGCAGATGATGCGGTTATTTATAGGGAAGTAAGAAATTTGGCCGATTGCTTAGAAATTCAGCGCGATCTGGATGTTATTTTGGCTTGGTGGCTGAGTGGCAACTTACTCTAAATTGTAAAAAGTGCAAGACAATGAGCATAACTAACAAAAAGAATCCAATTGTTCAAAAATACGAGTTAAACAATACAGTTATTGATATGGTCGATTCTATGAAATATTTGGGAGTAACAGTACAGGGCGTTCGCCGGAAAACGCTACCCTCCCAGTCTGTTGCCGTCGGCAACTTGCTCGGTAGTCGCGCCAGCAGCTCCCGCCACACGGCACCGTGAATCACCGCACTGTTTAACACCTCCGCTGCCCCAACAGTGCAGTGCAGTGACCCTTACATTGTTTAAGAACGGTTTCTTTGCATTGTAGCTAGTTTGTGACTTCAGTCTCTTATTAATCAGTGTTGTAAATAAACGTTTCTTTGCGGTTTGGGGCTTCATACTCTTACTAATCTGTACCGTGTTTGAGTGTGAGTAAAATTATGGTACGTTACAGTTTGCAACAAAGAATATTTCTCTACGATACATATGTGAAGAAGAAGTCGTTTAAAAAGTGTCGCAGTAAATTTCGTCTCGAATTTCCTGGCGCTTTACTTCCAGCTAAATCAACAATTCTGCGTCTGGTTAAAAAAGTAAGAGAAACGGGTTCATTTTTTAACAAAAAGAAACTGTCGGTCAACCGTATTCTCACAGAGGAGAGAATTGACGATATCGCTTTTCGACTAGAACAGTCACCCAAAAAATCATTAAGTCAGTTAGGGCAGCGTGTGTCTCGAAATATGTTCAGAAGATGTGAAATGTGCATTACACAAGAGGGTCAACACTTCCAGCATCTTTATAAGGTCAGCTAATGAATTACGTCACATTTAAATGCTTAGCACATACAAGTTTATGAAGTTTATATTTTTTTTTTTATATTGATTTTTATTGGCTTTAAGCGCCTAGGCACTATACAACCATCATCCATTTGTACATGCATATATAAACATTTTACATTTAGGTAAGAGAGCAAGACTTGACATGATTAGTAAAATATAAACGATATAACTAGGTAAACTGATTAATCAGAAAGGAACATTTTTGTTTATCCCCTAAAGGGGTTTGACACATTATGTTTAAATACAATTACTCATACATAATTAAACACATAATTAAAACACATAATTAAAAACATAATATAAACGATATAACTAGGTAAACTGATTAATCAGAAAGGAACATTTTTGTTTATCCCCTAAAGGGGTTTGACACATTATGTTTAAATACAATTGCTCACACATAATTAAACACATAATTAAAACACATAATTAAACACATAATATAAACGATATAACTAGGTAAACTGATTAATCAGAAAGGAACATTTTTGTTTATCACATTATGTTTAAATACAATTGCTCACACATAATTACCAATGATACAGTGAAATATACAGATATATAAATTATTGTTAGTTCCTTATATTTGTTGTTGTTGTTGTTTTTTTTTTTTGACCTTACAATGGTTAAAATCCTTACAATTAACTAGTTTTTCACATCTAAATTTTTATATTAGTTGACTTTACAAATTTACTTAGCAACTTGTATACGGTCACGTTTGTTACCGCGCAATAGACAGTTAATGCTTGTTGGGAGAGGTATTCCATAGTTGACGAGTTGTTTTATAAATCTTTGTCGATGTTGTTTATATTTAGGGCATGGAAACACTATGTGATTAATATCCCCTATTTCTGCTCTATCGCAATCACAAATATCAGTATTTAGGATGTGTAATCCGATGTAAATGCTGGGGGAATATACCATGGTTAAAGCGCATTCTAATTATAGTGGAAATGACGCCTCTATGATCCGGAAAGTTGAAGAACCATGGGCGGGATGGTATTCGGGTTGAATCGATCCATAATGATGTCCCTTCCTGCTTTTGCTGGAGTCCCATTCAGTTTGCCATTTGTTCAGAGCCTTTGTTTTTATTTTGAAGAGGTAGTCAGTGTACGGAAGCTGGATATCTAAGGTGTCTCCTATTCTAGCGGCTGTCTTTGCCATTTGATCCACTGTTTCGTTATCCGGAACCCCTGCATGTGCTTTTAGCCAAAGGAAGTTTATGGATTTATTTCTTCTGGACAATTCTAGATATGTCTCCACAATCTTAACTATAAATTGATTGGTTTTCTTGCCCAAAAAATTTTCTTTGGATGGAGTTTCAGTACGCTAAGCGAGTCAGAGATTATTAAAAAAACTCGTCTCAGTCAATGTCAAGCTGTGCTCAAGTGCTCTTAATATAGCGATGGCTTCTGCCGTATAAATTGATGTATTTGATGGTAATTTATACTTTTCTTGATACTTGGTCCTCGGGCAATAAAAGGCGCAGCCTACTCCATCCCCTGAGTCTATTTTGGATCCGTCCTTATATATAAAAAACGAATAATTCCCAATTGTCCTCACAGGTATTTCCTTACTGCTTGTTTGTAGGTGACATGTTGGTTGGTCTCAGGAGTTATATAATATATTGGTATCTGTATCATGCTAGTGCTGGAATAATACTCATATGGGGGAAATATCTTCGTTGGAATAATTCTGTCTGCCAATTTTTCCCACTCTCTGTAACTGTGGAGGACTTCAGCCAGTCTATGACGCTCTGTGATGTATCCATGGTTATACAAAGCTTTGCATTTCGAGATAATTGGATGATTCCTGTATGCTAGCCTTTCCAGAATATATTTACTAGCCAGCCAGTTTCGTCTGATATTCAGGGGCATCTCCCGAGCTTCAATCAGTAGGGCGTTAGTGGGAGTCGATCTCATGGCTCCCAGACAGGTTCGTATACAGCTGTATTGGAGTTTGTCCAGCATGGAAAGGGTTCGAGTATTTGCGTTGCTGTATAGAATGCTTCCATAATCTATTTTAGATCGAATTAAGGCTCTGTATATTGTTAAGAGGGTGTTGTGATTTGCACCCCACCATACCCGTGTTACGCTTCGTATAATGTTCAGAGCTGGGTTACAGGAATTAACTATTTGAGTAATGTGGGGAATCCAACTGAGTTTGGAGTCCAGCACTAGACCCAGGAAGCGAACATTGGATTTAACTGTAAATGAGTAGATTCCTATTCTGACTGTTCTGATTTCGTTAAGATCTAATCGATTTCTGGTGAATATTATCACTGAGGACTTTTCAGTTGAGATTTGTAGCCCATTCCGTTTAAACCATTTGTCCATGTTCATCATCGTAATTGTTAGGTTGGATACGCTTCCTCCATTGTAGCCGCCATACAATATATACAGATGTCATCCGCATATTGGAGAATTCGGGTGTTTGGATTAACTACTCTTTCCAAATCCCATGCGTATAGAATATATAATAGTGGACTCAGAATAGCCCCTTGAGGTAGTCCTGTATAAGTTTTCTTGGTCCTATGGTATGATCCCTGTATCGTATGAAGATTGTTCTTTCCCCCAACAGGGTGTTAATGCCATACACTAGCCTCTCTGGAAGCCCCAATCTTTTTAATTTTTCCATTAGGATAGGGATTTGCACATGATCATAAGCCGAACAAATGTCTAAAAACAGAGAGACCGTACAGTTTTTTCTTTTAAAAGAATCAGTGATATCCGTTGTCAAAATAGTTAAATTATCTATTGTCCCTCTCCCTTTGCGAAATCCAAATTGTGATTGAGGGAGTAAATCGTTCGCCTCTAACCACCATTCCAGGCGGTTCTTAATCATTCTCTCTAGAGTCTTCCCTACGCACGATGATAAAGCTATTGGCCTATACGAAGCCTGTAGTAGTGGATTTTTTCCAGGTTTTAAGACCGGTAAAATCACCTGTGTTGTCCAATCCTCCATTAACTCATTTTTTGTCCATGTTTCATTGAAAATGGAGAAGTAAATCTCTGGCTTCTGACGGCAAATTTGTAAGCATTGGATAATGGATATTATCAATTCCCGGGGATGTGTTCTGGTTTGTTGATAAGGCTTTTTCTAGTTCTATTCTAGAGAAAGGGGTCATCATTGGATGAGAGTGTTCCTCTTCCGATTCAGGTATGCTCATCGGAGCTGTAATGCATGAGGATGGTGTTATCCTATCTGCAAATTCTTCCAACCAGACCGGGTCAGCTTCTACAGGTCGATTTGAGTTTAATTTTTTTAATGCTCTAATTTTCTTCCAAACGTCTGAAATGCTTGTATCCTTATTTATGCCGTTGCAATATTTAATCCATTCCTCTTTCTTCCGCCGTTTTAGAAATTTTTTTGTCTGAGCATCCACCCGCTTATATTCCAAATAACTTTCGAGCGTCTGTACTTTCGATAACTACTCAGGGCCAACCTACGTTTTGCTACTGTTTTGGAGCATTCTGAATCCCACCAAAACACTTTGTATTTTTTGCAATTTTCAGTAGTTTTACGGCGAGGAATCGACTTCATCGCCGCCCTATTTATAATTGATATCAGAGCGTCGTAAGAATCCTTTACGGATAGATTAGGATTAAGATTGGCTAATTCCTCTGAGATGACCTTTCTGTACGTAGACCACGAGGCTTCCTGGATACGCCAGGGACTACTAGCATGATATCTAGTTCGCGGGTTTAATTCCATTCCTATTGTTATGTAAATTGGGAAATGATCCGATCCCAATGTATATCTTTTTGTTTCCCATTTATCTACCGTGTGGAAATTTGGTGAGGCTATAGAAATGTCTACCGATGTTGGGCGTCTGTAGGGAGTCGGAATTAGTGTGGGTGAGCCATCATTTAAAATGACTAGATTATAGTCTTCTATAGAATTTAATAATGATCTTCCGTCTGCGTCCGATGTGTCATTGCCCCAAGCAGTATGGTGGGCGTTAAAATCACCACAGATCAGAAACGGGGTACGAAGTGACGCCCACAATTGGTTCCATTCGTTACAGCTGACCCTCACATGTGGTGGTTTATATAGTGATAATATAGTGTAGGCACCCGTAGTGTTACTATTTCCGCGGCTACAGCCTGTACTTCTTTTACGCCCCATTTTATCTGTATTTGTTGGAAAGAAATGTTTTCCTTTATTAAGAGTGCCGCGCCTCCCTTTCCGTCAGTTCTATCTTCCTGATGATGTTATATCCCCTGAAATGGATAGGGGCATGTGGCTTAAACCAGGTTTCACTGATAGCTGCTACTGTTACGTTGTTGCCGAGCAATTCCTTAGATAGGATGTCTTTATTGGCAATAGCAGATCGAGCGTTCCATTGCATAAGTTTTATCGCCATAGGAAGTAGAGAGAGTATTCGGTTCTTTAGTTGATTCCTGCTAGGTTGGTAAGAAGGTGACGAATTGGGTCGAGTTGGGAGGTATCAGATGGAGCTGCTTGACATTCTTGAATCATGTTCAGGATAATTTGCAATATCTTCTCTATGAGTGCTACTTTTTCGGGTAAGGGGGACTTTTCCTTATACTGGGGTTGAGGAGGGTAGGATTCTGTGTGATAGGTGTTATTGGTATATGATGGGGTACATACATTCTTTGATAAACAGGAGGGTAATTGGAATTTTGTGCTTTTGGGGTTGCTGGCCTTTGCTTGTTGCGGCCGACGGTAGTAGTAGTATATATCGGTTGGTTTGGAGAGAGCACTTTACTTTGGTGACGAGACTCTTGATTTTGTTGGATAGGGATCATAGGACAGTTTTGGAAAGCATTTGTTGAGGCTAAACTAGGTGGCTGCACTGCAATTGGAGAGAGCGGGGGGAATTGCTTTTCGTCGTAATAGAGCGGAGCGGCGCTGGCTACCTGCGAATATGTCTGACGATGGGTGGGATACCAATTCGGCATGGGAGAGGCTTTATTATGGGCCGCTGCCTCACGTGCTTTTTGTTGTTGAACAATTACAGGACATATTCTGTCATTGGATAAATGAGGACCGTGACAATGTACACATTGTGGATCAGCTGTGCTGGCACACGTCTCCATAGTATGTGGGCCTCCGCACTTATTGCAGCGGGGAGCGCTGCGGCATTGAGTTATACGATGGCCAAATCGTAAACAATTATCACAGACGAGAATTTGTGGGACGTGAGGTTCGACTGGGCAACGTGCTCCAAAGATTGCTATGTGGTCCGGGAGGGATTGTGATCTAAAAGTGATCATGCATATTGGTATCGGTATTCTCCTATCATTATTTTGGTATGAGTTCTTCTTGGTAAACCGTTTAACTGCGATAACTGGGTAAGGGCTTTCTATCGCCTGTAGGATTTCTTCTTCTGACAGGGAGGTGTCTACGTCCCTGATAATACCTTGTTTGTTTATCAAAAAATTTGGAATGAATGCTTCTAAGTTTCTGTCCTTGAAAACTGTAGATTGAACCAACAAGTTAGCAGAGGCTGCTGAATTGGTTTCGATTTTTAACCTATTTCTCCCGGCCGCTACGATATTGATGATGTCATGCTTCTGTGCTGGGCTATGTGTATAAAGAAGTTTCCCTATTGACATGGGGTGAAGTCTACCAATATTTTTATCCACACTTTCCACAAAGACTAAGTATGGACCCGTGTCTGTGCGGCTATATCGGTTATTCTTACTTCTGTCTTTATTGGAATTTAAGTTGGGGCTTGGCAACTGGGGGACACTATTTTGGTTAGTAGAGTTCCGATTGTTCGATACTATACTTTGAACTCCTTCACAATCCGCGGGAATGCTTGTGATATCCATGCCCGTACCCTCGTTTGATATGGTTTGGGTTGGATCACGGCTATCATATTGATGATCTAATTCTGCAGCTGAAGTAGTTGGGTAGAACACCACTGATGACATGGTAGCTAACTCCTGGGGCACACTCACTGGATTGTTTACTGTTTCAGTGGACATTTCCTCGTTCGGTAGCTCAGTAGGGTTTCCCTCTATGCGAGAACGTTTAGCAGTTCTTTCTTCCGAATTTACATTGTTCAACACTGCGATCGAGGGGGCAACTTGCAGAAGCAGCGTCGTTACCTGAGAAGTTGAGCGGCTGATTTTAAAGCTGAATTGGAATATGGTCTCTTTCACAATTTTTTTCCGAATGTAGGATGCAGATTGCGATTTTTTATAGAATTCTGTAGAGCCAAAAATTTAAAAAAATATACCTCTTTTAGAAGAGCTGAATCTTCAGCAGAAAAATTTTTTTTTTTTTTTTAGATATTTAGCCACTGGGGATTCGTATTCCATGTGTGAACAAAGATTCCATTTTCTTCTTCACATCTCACACATTATTCCATTCTATAAACCAGGGTTTTTCAACAGAGTAATGAGAAATTTACAAACACATCCCCGGTCGACAAGTCAAACAACAAACTAATGAACCAACCTTGTTTTGGCGAATACACCAGGAGGATGTCCCAAAGCTAGCCAAGCGCCAATCGTTTGATGTTACCACCAGTAGTCAGAACCAGTACACGCGAAGCAAATCTCTGCCAATGAACCGGTTGGTCGCCAATCGTTTGCCGTATGTTGCTTAGTGTGTACGCGCCTTCAGGGACAGTAGCGTAGAAACAGCTGGACCAGTTAATAAACGTTTTATATCGGCTGAAATAAAGAGGACAACCACACTGTCAGTGTAATTTATTGGAATTTCTTCCAGTTCCCTCCGTCGCTCCTTTATTAACATCTGTAAACTAAGTCCTGGTTGTTGACGCTATGTTTTCTGTCACAGGCTCCTAACCTCTTAACAAACCCAAATTTCCTAAAGTTATTTTTTACTTAGCGGCCGGCGGTTACCATATAAGTAAATGGTGTAAGGGGTACTGCCAAGAGCGAGTCAGGCTGAGAATAAGATTGTTTAAACTTTACAAAATTAAGTGGGCGTCAAAGTGAATGATTGTAGAGTATTTTTGTTACCAAGTAAATAATTCGGTAAAATAGGAACTTATAATTTACCTCCATTATCGTCTATATACTGTAATTGTAATACGTTTCGTAAGCTGCGAAAGAAAGTAATAATTTTTATTTTTAGGTTACTGTGACATGTGATAATTTCTATTTAAAGTGTTGCTAATTCAGAATACTCCTGGGCTGGGATATATACCAGCCAATCGGAAACAATGCAATAAACTTGATTAGGATTGAAACATTGTGACTGTGAAGAGAATGTCAACGACGCCTCCATTGCCTAACTTGAAAATATTGCAAGCAATGAGTGTTCTCCAGGTAACTCACACTGACATACGACATCGATATACGCTATGGTCATGACAGAGCAGAACCCAAATTGTCTAGCACTATACCAGTTTTTGGCCCTTAGGAGCATAATCTTTAGATTCGAAGTTGTTTTAGATTGTTATCGGTTCTTCGTAGATAATTCTCACTGCTATTACAGAAATATAATGCAGTTTATTTTTATTAACATTACACAAAATTACATTATAAAATACCTTACATCACATTAGATCTTTTTTTTTCCAACAACAAAACTTACTACGTGACTGCTTTTATAGTTCTGTCTTTCAATGCTGATTTTAATATAACCACGAGAAAACTGCCTGTTAATGACGCTTTAATTTTAAAATTAAGGATGAATAATAAGACACTGGGCCCAACCTGAATACTATTCATCAATAACGTAATGATTCCGAACTAGATATTTTAAAAAATGCAGTAAAAGCCAGGTACTCAAAAAAAAACTTTAAATTTATATTACATATTATAGATTTCTCTCGCAGCTAATACGCAACACGAGACAAATATAGTAAAATTTTTTACAATAGTTCACATATTAATAATTAGTATACCCATGTACTGCCTCTGACTGCAACCTCTTTTTCGTGTAATACGAAGGCATAACTTAACTTATTATGGTATTGCATGTAGGCCAATACTGTTACTGTGTGGAATCGCTCGGAGAGCAATCAACATCTACCCACCTCTGAATCTCACATTAGGTTACTTACGAAACTTCATAGTTATGGTATCTACACAAATACGCGACTGGGTTGCAGACTTTCAGAAGGATTGAACACAGTGTGTAATTGTTGATGGTAAGCGTTTATCACTGACCGAAGTAAGGTCAGGGTTTCCCCAGGGAAATGTGATAGGGCCACTGTTGTTTATCATATACATTAATGATTCGTGTGACGTAATAAGGGAAATTTTTTCCGATGATGTAATTATTTATAGTGAAATAAAAAACCCAGACGACTGCGGTTTGTTACAAGCTGATGTTATGAAAATAATCGCGTGGTGCAAAGACTGGCAGCTAGAGTTAAACGCTAAAAAATGCCAAGTCATGCATATAAGTAAAATGATGGCACTATGTAGCTCTGAATATACAATTAATAGCACTGTCAATGGAAGGATAGATTCCACTAAATACCTTGTGGTTCGTAATAATCTCTTGTGGAATGAACATACTGTATTGACAAGGTAATTGGGAAAGCAAATCATATGCTCTGATTTCTAGATCATATTTTAAAGAGTGTACACCGGAAGTTAAATAGATTGCATTCAAAGCACGGGTGGGTCCTCACTTAGAATATTGTTGTTCTGTTTGGGGTCCCCCTCAAAAGGTGTTAATGGAGGCGTTGGTTATTTGTCCAAAGAAGAGCCGCCCGATACGTGACAGGTACATTAACTGAAGGGAAAGTATAATATAATAATAATTTCGTGTGGCCGTAATGACCTGGTGACAGACCTTGGAACTGATCCTTTTTTTATCCACTCCGAACATCCAAAAAAGTAGTAAAGAAACTTAAAACTGTAATTCAGAAAGCCAGGTTACAATTGCGGGAACCTGAGGTTCTCCTTCCCCATGGCTGAGGGAAATTTTCTAAATCTTTACCACCGAGCGTGGTGAGTGAACGGTTAACGTTCTGGCCTCGCATTCGGGAGGACGCGGGTTCGAATCCCCGTCCGGGCATCCAGATATGGGTCTTCCATGGTTTCCCCAAATCACTCCAGGCGAATGCCGGGATGCTTCCTTCAAAACTTCCATGGCCGAATTCCTTCCTGTTCCTTGCTCAAATCCCATCCCGCCTCTAATTACGTCACTGTTGACGAGGCGTAAAGCCCAAGCAAAAAAAATGAAATTTTTACCACCTGCCTATTATAAGGGATAAGGTTGATATGGAAGTCCCTGAATAGGTTAAATCAGGAGTTCAAAGTCAACCTAGCCAGATGGGGCAATGCGAAGGTTGATAACATCAAGAAACTGCGGAGATCAGAGCTGTTAGCACATGCTCCAGTGTCGACTGCTCGGAATATGATCTACACAAGGCTTCAAAAAATTTATTGAAAGTGGACAACTTTTGGTCTAGTACAACTTGATGTTTGTTCCTTTGTCCAGGAATCACGCGGAAACTATCCAACCAGTTTGAATGTGGTTTCACATTCTAAAAGCTTATGATCTAGCTTAAAGTCTGAGGTGTATCTTATGACGCTACGAGTTCGGTGAATGGAGCAAGAAATGATATTTCGTTCGTACCCAGAGAAAATAGGCTTCAAAGATCACACTGCATCACAAATCGACACTACTGTACGAGATAACTATCAAAACGATTGTCGACCGCTGAGAATTAAGTTTTCAAATGACAAATAAGGCATCAAATATTGAAAAATTAGTGTCAAACTTAGCTCAGCTCTCTAATTAATATTTTTTCATAATATTAATTTTTAATCAAACTTAGATCAATACACCAATATGGATTAATACCTTCCAATAAAGTAATTTTAGAAATGTGTCCTTGTTTTTTTGTATACGATGTTGATTGCTTCAATTAAGGGGGGTGCTATCGAATCACTGTTTCAAAAAGAAGGGATACAAGCCAAAAATGTTGGAACATTATGAGTTACATTTTTTTCTGAAAAGGGGGCGCTAAGCAATATTTTTTTAAAGGTAGCGATAGGTAAAAAATGAATGGGAATCCTTTGACCTATACGTTGTATTATAGTAACGGCTTATCTAATCCAGGAGTTGGGTGCCATTTTGCAGTGCGGGGTTCCCTGTGGACAAATGAATTATAGTTGTCAATTGGAAATTGATGATTAACAAAGCGGATTTTAATTTTTATTTTATGAGGGAATGCAAATTTGGGTTTTACAAGAATCTCGATGATAATGGTAGTATAGGAAAACTGTCACAATATGACTTTTTTTAGCATCACTGGCAATTAAAAATATGAGCGAATTTGCCGTTAATGTTAATACAAGATGGCAAAGTCACAAATCAACGCTCAGAGGTGCAATTAGTCGTCATGAGTAAGCAAAAACAATTTATTTACTTTGGAATCATTCTCAAAATTAATATGCAAGGGCGTCACGAATGAACAGTATGTCATTAGAAAACAACTCAAATAGTTCTGGGAAATTATGCCACAAGCCCAGTGGGGTTTTGTCTACAAAGTTGGAACATGGATCTTTCCTCTCAGAGACGCTTAAGGGTTCCTGTCAGTGGCTCAGTTGTAAAACTTTACGATTGTAGTTCTGCGTCTGATGTTTGCGGTTATCGAAGATGGCCCATGGTACAAGAGCCCTGTATTGTAAGGCAGCTACAGTCACGCCCATTCGGGTAATGGCCATGCTCGCAATACTGACTGTGTCGTCGTGTGAATGCCGCTCCAGCATCTATATATTAATACGCTAAGCGAAAACGTATGTTACATTTTTAAGAATATTGCGTGCACGGAGAAGTGTGAGATTTGGCATAGTTAAAGATTATATGGAGAAGAAGTAAAGGAAGCTAAAATCTATCTATAATATCAGTTACAAATACATTGAATTAAGTAAAATAAAACGTTCGCTCGCCTACGTAGTTCGCTCAGATGGCGCAGCTAGCGGCCTTACTTTGTCTTCTTTGGTGAAACAAAGCAGTCGAAATTAATCTCTGAACTTAGATAGAAGCAAGAAGCAACATTTCGAGGGCTGGTAGATAGCGCAGCTAGCGGCCAGAATATTGGGCGAACGGAGGAGAAAGCTAAAATTATATATAATATATTTTACAAACCTTGGAATCGATATAAGCAGTCAGAGATAATCGATTGCTTCAGTTGTAAACAAATTCACAGTTTGTCTCTGGTTTGCGACATGGGCTGCGCAGAACGAATTTCCCGTAAACTTTTTACTCTTGGTCAAGGCTGAATTTCAACATAACCATGATCACTATGACAAAACGAACCTATTTAGGTTGATATGATCCCTGTACCGATAATTTTTGTGTCATTTTTACAGTGCTGCTAACATTTCGCGGTTGCGGAGCATCCCATAGTTTGGCATTTTTAATTTAATTCGTGGCGATTTTTCCGGAAAAAGAGAGTGCTAAACGTGAAGAGGTCACTATAAGGAAACAGTTAATCCAAGTTTCAACAGGTCAGTAACAGCTTTTCACTGGTGGAGAATGTCCCACCCCACCAAAAAATGTAATAAGCATAGTTAATACCTGTTACAAATAGATTATTAAAATACAAAATTAATTTGCGAAAGTGTGTGTGAGCGTGAAATAAGATCGGAGCCAACGTTCTTACCTGAATTCCCCGCATTGAGACACTCTGTGGTTTTTGGTAAAACGAAAGACTCAGATAAAGTAGAGATTAATGTTTGAAGTTATGAAAGGAATACTTTGAAAAGGAATGTAGCGATTCTGCCAGATACTATATGGTCATTTGATTATTTAAAATGTTAAACTTTGGTTATGTGTCTTTTGGTTTTTTAATTTCAAAATTTCATTAGAGAGAGAGAGAGAGACAAGAAATAAGGAATACTTATTTGCGTGAAATTCAAAATGATAATAGACCAAATTTAAATAGCAAACACACAAAATGACGAAATTTTTTGATAGATACATTTAAATGCGCATTTTTCATGAAGCTAAAGCAGTTTTCCGGCCTAAATGAACCATCGGTAAATACATTTCATCATTTGCTATGGTTAGATTAGAAGCTAAAATTTAGCATACAGTCACGCGTGGAGTGTATCGTTTTAATTTTATAGGTAATGCAGAGAATTACTAGATTATTACTCTTTCATGAAAGAAACTAAACAACTTAATTAATTACGGTCGAATTTCGATCGCTGGGCGATCACTAGTTCACCTTAATATGCAAGTCGGTAGCGCAAGACTTCCTTCCACACCAGAAGTCGGACCTCAGCAGGATTCAGCGAAAAAAGCCAGCTGTCGGAGTCAACAACAGAATGAAGCATGATTTATAGCTTTACTGGCTATGCCGCGTCGTTAATTGGATTATCTAAACTTTCGTCTGTTATACTGCAGCCTTCTTCACAGATCTCGAAGTTTTGAGAAGTTTCTACGTTCGTAGAATATATCCTTCGCGTTGAATATATCCTTCCCGTAGAGGTTTGTTAAATGATTCTTAAGACTTCCGCGGCCGCTATAAATCATGTACAAAGACGGCCGCGGAAGTCTTAAGAATCAGAATGAAACATCATTTAGTAATTTATTTACAATGAAGTATCAATTATTTTATTTGAAGTATCATTCCTTTGTTTTATTGATTTTTTACTGATTTTATTTATATAAAAAAAGATTTTCTAAAAAAATCGTGGATTTTAGTACCAAATAAGGTTGTCGGTGTATTACAGATATATACAGGTACTAGAACCCCCCACGAACTTAACCCACATATAGAATCATGTTCAACTATTTTTCATTATTTATTAATAATTAAAAATTTAATTACACTATCTGAGCATTCAATCTGTTGTCTATTTAAAACAACTGTCAGTAACTGCATTGTGTTCTTAATTTAACAAGAAAATTTTGTGATCAATACAGTAATCTGGGTCTGATCATCCATGATACCCTCAAAAATTTTATTTCAGGATCTTAATAGTTGTTATATTCATAATGACTCGTGGAACACTTAATTAAATTTTAATGATTTTGTGACAGTGAGGCCAGTTATATTAAGGCATCTTCGTCAGTAGTTTCTTCTCTAATTTTGCAGTAAAGGTCAATAAGTTGATACTGAAAGCATAATCTATAGATTATGGGTAGCTAAAAAATATGCCGTTAATGGTTACAACTATAGATTTGTGTTCAGAAAGTATTTCCATTGACATTCTAAACGCTTTTGCTAACTGATTTACTGAATTCTCTTTTATGAACAAGCGAATGGTTTCTTTAACGATTTCTGAAGCAGTTACAGTAATTCTTGTAGCTCCCAGAAGTTTTTGTAAAATACTTTATCAGATTTTGCATCTGGAAAATAAAATTCTCTAATACACCTGCAGAATATTTTACTACCTATCCTCAATAAATTCTTGTTAACCTTTTCAACTAACTGTGGATAATCTTCTAGGAAACGTTTTTCATTAATTTCAGCAAACAAAAACGTTTATTAATAAGGTTTTATTACGATTCATTAGTGGATCAATGTCACCTGTACAGTTATTTTCAAACGTAATTTTTCCTTGTGCCTTTATTTTATTTCGCTGTACTAAAATTTGAACGATTGTTTATTTATTAATATGTTTTTATTACGATTCATTAGTGGAGCAATATGGTCCATGAAGTGATTTTCAGTTGTAATTGTTCCATGTGGCTTTATATTATTTCTCCGCACTAAAATTTGAATGACAACGGTGATGTTTCTGGAAACATTTACAGATTATTGAAACTTTAATTACTTTTAAAACAATATCTTTAAGGGAACTACTTGTGTAGGGGAAATCTACATCAAAGTTACGATAGATAATATCTTTATTGTTATCATTATTTATTTATTGTATTTCAATTCATTCTTTAGAAAAATGTTCAAGGTTTTGCAAATCATGTTGTATTCGCAGTGAAATATGACTTGTACATCATAAAAAATAAATTCAGTTTTGCAATACTTATCACGACAAATAAAAAACAATTGCTCCAACATAAAAGTAATAAAGATTTATTTCAGGAAAAAGTACAAAAACTATAAACTAAATAAACGCGTTCTTTACAATATCTAGCGATGCACGGCAAAATTTCTAATGACATTAAAAGAAACACATCAATAAATTAATATACAGGTTATGCATTGATTATTGATAATACTTTCACGTTAAGAATGTATAAAATCATTGATATAAGTGTATTAAAGAATAATCACTGAAACAATTTTGAGAAACTCGCAACACGATACGATGCTTCATAATGAGGACTTCAACCAGGAACTATATAAAAATTTATAATTTTTTTTCACTAGACAGGTTTAAATCAACAAAATAAAAATCTACAACAAAGCATAACAATCGTGAAGTAGAACTTCACGCTGTAGTTTTCATGCGCAAATTAAGTAATAATTTCAAATTTTTAAAAATGTAATTTAAAAAAAAATTATTATGTGATTCTTAAAGCCAGTTCATTTGTTTTCCAGTTGCACTGAATAAATAAAACAAAAAATTTTAGTAGAAAAATTATAGTGGGTCTAGTTTCAAAGAAGCATTTTTACAACATTTTTATTACTCCCTATATTTTATTCTGTATACAATGATATCTGTGCTTTTTTTAAAAAAAAAAATCTGAAGAATCAAACGTATTAAACTATGCATTTTGGTTTTCTTCACCAAAACCATAATCTCTAGAGCTATCGCTATAGTTTTTCCATCGATGGTTGACTGCATTTATGATATTCATCATATTTGAAATCACTGAGTTACACTGATTTACTTACTGAGCTTTTCAGTTATTTACAGCATGTATTATACATGTAAAAGTCGTTCCATCATATGAATATAACACATTTTCAGTCTTCAGCACTATATTACTGTACTTTGTTGAAAACTACCCTAACGAGAACAAGTACATCAGATTAGAGACCTCGTGAATACTATACAGGAGGTAGTTTATTCCAAATTGCCATGTGTGTGTGTGTGTGTGTGTGTGTGTGCGAGAGTGTGAGAGGTGAGAGATAGACTAAGGCTGGTTTCATGATTTTGGTCGTACACCAATTTGTCATAGCTACATTTTTTTTTTTTTTTTTTTTGTATACGCGATTATTTGCCGTTGTTTTCACCTCTTAATAGCACCATTCACAGCGTGTTTCAATGAATAATGAAAATATAATTGCGCTATAGATAACTAATTGCTGTAGGAAAAAGAAGAAGCGTAATCGATTTCTTTGGGTGCATCTGATCAATCACAGTAGAGAGAAAAATTTGCTTTTTTTTGCGTTTTTTGAAGAGTTCAGATATGATGTAACTTCCGCAATGCTGGTATAGCTTCAATCAAAACTACCAGAAATTCAGCATTAATGTTTAAAACCATTTTAATCTTAATTTCAGCCAGAGAATAAGCTGACGGACAACCAAAAGTCGTCACCAGAATAACACATCTGTCGTCTCATCTAGTGGGAAAGTCGTTCTGTGAAAATTTCATTGCAAATCTTCACATCACTAATAAAAAGTTGTCGTATGACTTTTACCATACGACCAAAATTATCTTGTGTGAAACCAGCCTTACTCCATTTTATGTAGACATGGTCTGCAACTGAGCCAACAACAGAAATCTTGTGCGTTGCTCGAAAAATACTTATGGACTAACCTGTAAAACTTCCAAGTATAATGTCTACCTTCTTATCTCTAGGAGTCCTAATTTGTTTCGCCAATGTGTTTTCTTTCATTCTAAGAGACCTGTAACAGCGTTGGGCTGTCAAACTAAAGGAATTCGAATCACTTACATCCTTGATTCTCCAATGGCTATCGCTCTGCTGCTCTCGCTTAACTTAGTATAAAATACTTAGGTTTTTTTGGCTATAATACTTGCTTTATCCCTCTCTCCACCTGAGTAATACAATTTCTTATTTAAAGGACAATCAATTACAGGGTTATTATAGATGACTGAATCGATTCCACAAATATACCGTAGCTGTATTATTTGACATACTGTCAAAAAACTTAACTGTCATATCTAAAAACCGAAAACTTTTCACAAGACTGCTTCCATCTCGAGGTTAGTGAATTCTTAAACAGGAGATTGAGAAACTGATGGATCGGTCGTGATGGGAATGATGGTCAGCAATTTCTATCTTGGCCTCCTCGCCTTTCCGACCTAACCCATGCGGGGTTATGTGAAAGATATTGTACCAAGAGACCTACCAGAACTCCCAGCTTCCATTAACGGTGCTTTTCAACAGATTGATAAGGACATGTCGTACCGAGTACGGCAATAACTTGATCATCCACTTGATATTTGCAGAATCAATAAGGGGACACATATAGAGCATTAGTAATATGTCAAAAAAAATATCTTAGAGTTCATCTATACGAAGGTAAAGTTTTGTGGTAATATGTCAAATAATATAGCTACCGTAAATTTGTGAAATCACTTCAGTAATAACCGTGTACTTAATTTTAATTCTTACTGTGTAAATCATTCGCTTTTTTTGTAGCGTCCTTGTTTCGCCAAAACAACTGTTATATTACAATGTCTTCCAGAGGTACGGAATCTTGAAGATAGTGATATAACTCATGTTGATTTTATTTCACTAGCTGCCGGCGATCACTTTGTATGTGGGAGAAACTGCACATCGTAGTCGCAGGGTCAGCCGTTGGACGGACTCACACATGGAATTATTGGCCGTAGTTGCCAGCACCTGGGTTGTTGAACTGCTGTTGCTGCTGGTCTGGGTACGCCACGCCCTCGTACTGTACGTCGGCCACGTACCCGGTGGCGTCGCTGGCGGTGTACCTCACGATCAGTCGTCGACCGTCTGGCAGCAGCACCTGGTACTGTCCCGTCACCGTGGTGCCGTCACTGCTCTCCTGCTGTCCGAAGTCGTTTCCGCTGGGAGGGTCCTTCACCTCGTACTGGAAGTTATACGGCTGCGGCTGCAATAAATACATTTTATTCACTTTAGAGCAAATGTCATTACATTCCCAGACCTAGTATTATGCAAAATCATCAAGAAAATCTTGAAAAAAATATTAGTTAGTGACACTTCACGGTTAATGTGGAATAAATCTCGTATTTAAATCTAACCCGTACTCTAGTAAGTGGTTTACTAAACGAAACTTCTTTCAGCACAGTAGGGAAAAATTTGTTACGCGTAAAGTGCGCATGCGTAGAAACGTTAAGTGTGCTTTCAAACTTAACGTTCTGCGCATGCTCACTAAACGATACATTGATGCAAGTAGCTACGGTAATGTCTGACGTCACTTAAGCTCATGTTAAACAGTGGATCATATTAAATGTGAAATATTTATTTCCTGTTTCAGAAGGATATGATACAAATTCACCAAACACAACGGAAGTAGAATATTAATAATAGTCATAAGTACTAATATAAATTAATAATAATAATCAAACAATTTGCAAATATCTGTATAGTAAAATAGCTTTTAATTGTTCCAGTTAAAAAAATTATTTTTCTGATGTCTCTCCCATCTTATTGATAGTGTAGGGACCCAGCCAGCTGATTGATACGAGCCGACAGGGTAACCTTCCACTGGAGCCGTGGATAAGGGCGACCATAGAAGATCGACCATTGTCCTGATATGAATATTCGTCAAAGGTTCCAACTGCAACACCTGACAGGTTTTATGGCTCAGTACATTCAAATATTAATAGTGGAATGACTGAGGAAGCTAGGATAAATTACGGTAAACGGCATTTACCTATTTACATATTTATTCACATGAGCAATGACTGGTGACATAGGTGAATATTTACAATGTTGCATTGGCTTTGAAACAAAACATTATAGATATGGCCAAGGACAGGGCGAGCTTGTAACTTATGGGTGCCTCGCAGCCCAAACTAAATGGACTATTGATAATCTGCCTGAAGACTATGCCCAAATGACTCTGACCAAATGATTGTATATCTGAATGTCCACATGAATATGCCCCTCTGACTATCCACACCAGCTATCGCAGCAGAGCCCACATTATTAGTAGACGACAGCCATCTTCTTCTCTGCAACCGCCGCCTCGGCGGCCCCGACGCCTCCCGGCGCCCTCGGCGTCGATGTGGTGCGTTGAAAGACTTTCGTAGAGAGACAGACAGACCCACAGGCCCCTGCTCCCAGGGTTTAAATAGTTATTCCCCCTTTCTATCATCACTGTGAGGAGAGGGCAATACTCCTCGCTAACCTGTTGTATGAAGTCATAGTAACAGCTTGCAGTAAAGACAAGCGCTTGGCAACTGGCTTGCTGATATGCGTGCTACTTCCCAGGTCATAGCTCTATTGCTTAACTTTTTCATGCTCGCCCGCCCTGGATACCGACTTGAGAAATTAATTTGAAGTATTTGGGCAAGTGATCGCCTAGATCACTACAATAGTAAAAACGATTATCAGATAATTTTGCCCAACATGTTGGCTTACATAAAAGCTCGAAACACAAAATACAGCCTAAGGCTCGCTGCAATACTTTAACTTTTTGATAGTTTTCATTTCTGTACGAGAGTAGAAGTTTCACTGCTTGTGCCTGTACACACTGATATATAGGCCTTTTTCTTTCAGACAGTTTCCGCTCATGTGAAGCCTCATCAGTCATCACTACAAACTTAATAGGCTCCATTCTGATAAAGAACAGCACGTGATATTGCACTAGCATAACTATTATTCTTATACTGATATACACAAAACACAGCATTGCACCTGTATTTGGAATATTCATACTATTTGCTCATTGCGATCGACAAACACTATAAAATTTTGCTTACATGTTTGCGCACGTGTGTTTTTTAGATTCTTCTGTGCTGTTATATTCTCGCTTCTACGTTGATGACTGTCGTGTCCGTGTCGCGGAAGAAATTTTTATCATTTGAGACCTGCTTAGCGGCTGAGGAGAGGTGATTGTGAACAATTCGTAAACCCCAGGGTGTGTAACAATGCGGTATTTCGATCCTAACCCTCTCCTAGTGTGGATGAAGGGAATACGATACTATTTACACTGTTAACTCTACCACATGTGCCAGTAAACATGGCAGCACTTTATGTTGTCTTTCGGAAGAATTGGCCTCAATGAGTCGGCAACGGTTTTCACTCTCCCATATTTCTCACCCGCAACAAAAACAGCACATTACACTGAACACATACACATCTCAGACATCCACACAAACAATATCACTTACACTGAAGTGTCGAAAGCCATGGGTGAATTCTTAACTTCGTGCGGGACAATCTTTTGACCGGCGAACTGTAGCAAACCTGCGTGGCATTGACTCAACAAATCCTTGGAATTTCTCTAAAGAAATATTGAGCCTTGCTTCCTCTACAGCCGACCATAATTGCGAAAGCTTTGCCGGTGTAGGACGTTTTCCATTAACTAACCTTTCATTCATGGCCCAGAAATGTTCGATTAGCAATTTAGGTGGTCAATCCTTCAGAATGTTTCTCAAACCAATTGTAAACGATTACGACTGAGGGACATGGCTCATTGTCGTCCTAGTAAAGTTCATCGTTGTATGGGATCATAAAGGCCATGTATTGCTGCATATGGTCTCGAAGTAACGTAACATAGCCAGTCAGTGGTCTGTTTAGTCCGACCAGAGGTCACAGTCCGTGACATGTAAACATAGCCCATACTAAGACTGAGTCGCCACCAGCTTTGCACAATGCCTTCCATGGTACAGGGCCTCGGGAGGTCTGCACCATACCAACTGGGATAGTAACTCATCTGACCACCAAATTTTTTCCAGTCCTCTAGGGGTAAACCTATTCGTTCACGCGCCCAGGAGAGGAACCTCAGCCGATGGATCTTCGTTAAGGAGACACTCGCGTCGATCTGCTGCCATATCCCATCAACCCCAAATTTCGCTGCACTCTCCACACGGTCACATCTGTCGTACGGTCCACACTGAGTGTTACTGTTCTTTGACGCAGTGTTGTCTATCTGCTAACGCCAATACCTCGACACAGACGTCGCTGGTTTCGGTCATTAAGTATACATGGTCGGTCACTGCGTAGAATCACAAACAGTTACCGAAATGCTTCTAGTGCCAACTAATATTCCACGATCAAAGTCTTTCATGCTGCCATAATCACATCAGAAATCCTTTTACATGATTCACGAAAGTACAAATGAAAACCACGACACTGATCGGAATATCTTTACGTTTCTTCTGCACTGCTGCCGCCATCTGTATATTTGCACCTTCCTATCCCATGAGCTTTGGCACATCTTATAAATACATCCCACCTGAGTTAAGTGCCAGAGATGCGAAGATCAACTTAAAAATTTCGATACGTATACTTGAGTTGGTTTCTCATATCAGCGAGAAAGCTCTAATTGCATGTATGAGAATCATAGGCTACAGGTTCACTTGATTTAGGTCATATATATTTTTCTCTCCGATTTATTCAGTTATTCTGTCGCAGCAGTCTAGAAATCCTTGAGAAAATTGACTAGTCTAGTATATAAAAATGAATGTTTGTTTGTTGGTTGGTTGGTTTGTTCGTCTTCTATGCGTTCCTATACCATTCATCCGATTGCGATGAAACTTTGGTGAGTTATTGTCTGCGTGCTTGGAAAGGTTTCTGACCAAAAAATATCCAAAACACCAACTCCCTCTTCCCCTACACACCCCTCAATTTTTTGAATGATATTGGTATAAGCTCACAGTTTTTGACCGATTTCGATGGAATTTTTAACACGTGTTCTTTTAAAACTAACAAAAAAGTACTGTCTAGATTTGTTTTTGCAAAACCCACCCTTCTCCACCTTTATAACAACCCCATAATTTTTGCCAACGTTCTTTATACAATCCCACAATTTACCTCCACCACATAATTTTAGCGAACGTTCGTTGTACAGATTCACCATTTTTATCCCATTTTGATGGTAAGTAACACACATATGTAATAAAACACAGTTGTCTGGTAGCACAATGCTGAAGACACTTACTTTCGAAAGTTTCCGGATTCGTTTCCAGGTTGAAATACCGGCGGAAGCAGAAACTTTTTTATCACATGAACTTTTCCAGGTCCCTAAGGAAAGAAACTGGTAACTGGTCGTTCTTCCTCTGACACAAGGCTGAGTACTCTTCGTTTTGTATGATTCAACCTGATTCAACCAACCTTCGAGCTGTGGACTAAGGTGTTTTTTTGTGTTTTTTTTTTTTTTTTTTTTTTTTTTTTTTTACGCCACCCTCTTAGTTTATGGCAATATTATTCAAATGAGCACATTGTTTCATTCGATTTTAATGGAACTCTGTTTATGTATACATTAAAACAAATAGATAAATTCTGTCTACGTCTCGTCTACAATATCCTAACCCCTCTGCCCCACTACCGCTCTTTAACTTTTTCCATCGCTTTGTCATGCAAATCTACAGGCTTAATCCGATTTTGACAGTACTTAACACAGCATGCTTAAAACAGAGTGGTCTAGTAGCTCAGTGGTTACGGCTCTTGCTCTCAGCAGTTTCTTGGTCCGATTTGTGGTTCAAATTCCGAAGGAAGAAAGAATTTTTAGTAGTTGTATATGATCAGTGGCTTAGTATGCCCCCTTTGGCAACAGTCAACTAACTTTCTCGTTGTTGAATGAGTTGGTTTTTTTACTTAAAAGAAAAGATAAAAAAAACTGTCATTTGGTTTGCAAAACCCGACCGTTCTCTCCCTTTACCCCCCTTAATTTTTGCTAATTTTCTTTACACAAACCCACATTTCGTATCCGATTTCGATGTAACTTTGCCTGCTTTCAAAGAGAGAGAAAAATATTGTCTACATTTGGTTTACAAAAACTCAATACTCTACCTTAAGTAAAAGTTACATTTGGAACTATTCAGAAGGAACTTTGCGCACATATGGTTTAAAATAAGTGATAAATGATGCTTGTATTCAGTATAATAAACGGCACCCGCTTTTCTCTTCACCCCTTTAAAAACTAATTTACACAAGCAACTTTACACTTTAGAAGGTTTTTTTTTTTTTTTTTGCTTCGGTGTGAAACCAGCCAAAGTGGATGACGATGGAGAATGTTTATTACAATCCGATTAAAAGGGATAAAACATCACACCTTTCAAATCCACCCGCCAACAATGACGAAAGACCAAAAATATTGCATTGGCCATTCAGAATTTTATAACAAATCTAGTCAGTTTAAAATATCATATTGCATCAGTAGTTTTTGTAATTAATATAAGTTTTAACAGTTAATATTATTTTTTCATTGAACGTATTAAACCATTCACCATCGGATATAAGTATACACTAATTTCATTTTATTCGTTTTTCGAGAACTCTGCATATGTATATATTAAAACAAATACATATATATATACATGTATGTATGTGTGTGTGTGTATTTTTGATAAGCATAGTAGAATAAAAATACTGCATATGTATATATTAAAACAAATACATATATATATACATGTATGTATGCGTGTATGTGTGTGTGTATTTTTGATAAGCATAGTAGAGTAAAAATAATAGAAGTATGAAGCTTTCATGCCGATAATTCATATTACCTTTAAGCTTCACCATAAACCCATTTTCAAAGATTTTGTGTGGTTTCTGTCTACATATTGTGACTGAGTGTTGCAAACAAAACATTGTAACTAAAATTATCGATTTGCCCTAAATTTATACGAGTTATATTGTAGGATCTTGAGCGTAACAGATTTTGCTTTTTCAGAATTTTAATCTACATCTTTTTTCTATAACCTATGAAACAATTTAATAAGTCAAGCATTAACTGCAAAATCGTGGAAGGCAACTATAGGTAAAATAATAGTTGTAATTTTTTGAAACATGGTTCACCATATGCACTATCTTCTGCAGCGCTTATTTGCCTTTCATAAAAGTTTTTAAAAAAAATATTACTAAGGCATGGAGCAAAGGTCCTCGGTAACTGATGAGGTTCTTTTTGTTTGTTTACTTACACGATAAGAAGTAATATATAGGAAGTTAAAAGTTACTATAGATGTTCCTTCCAACTCGCAAGAGTTTGTTGGTCGTTATACTTCTCTGTTCCGGGATACAAGAGAGTTACATGCGTCAGGTTATGTTCTCATCACGTGAAACAATTTCTGAGCCTGAGATAAATCATGGCAGACAACACTGTGTCAGGGAATGAGGCAACGAGATAATTACTTCGCACATTAACAAGATTATAAACTAGAGTACCAACGTTACTGCGGAAGCTTTGAATTAATAAGAGGAAAGACGAAACTAAAAGTTCCGTAACAACCACGTTAGCTAATTTCGTTAAAACATGAAAGGACAAAATGCAAATAGTAAATGGCTTAAAATTTTTCAATTACGTTTGCAAATCTCATTTATTCTGCAAATCGGTGTTTTTTAATTTAAACGTCTCCATATCATTGGCACCATTTACCCTTACTTTTGCATGTTGGCGGTCAACATAATTATAAGGAACTTCCATCCACTTTATTTGTTTTCCAAATTTTCCATCTTCACTCCACTTCCTGTCTGACTTTGTCCCTCCATTACAATCTGTACCATTATTTGGATCTCTTTTTCCCGTCTGAAACTTCTGGCCGTTACTCCTTTCTTTCATTCTTGTGACGTAACCCAAAATGCAGTCTGTTGTAAGAATGAAGATTTTTGATCAAATGAAATCTTGACAGATTTTCAGCTATATTATCTATTTACAACAAAATTCAGCTGAACACTCGTGAAGATTTCATTACCTGTCTCTTAATTTCAGTTGATTGGAGCAAATTATCGACTTTAATCTCCTCTCTAGATCTCTTATATCTAATTATAACTTTTCTAATCTTTTCTTGTTTACTAACCATAAATTTATTACTTGTGACCCGCAATCTGCTTTTAGTTCTGTGACTTAACATCTATGTTACTGTCATATAAAGTTTAAATAGTCTTTCATTATGGTTATCATAATGGTTATCATAAATTTCCCTTTCATTTTTTAATGCTTGCTTATTTCAGCGTAAATTAGCTGTGAACGTTTGTTGTGTCCTCTTCGTAATTTATCCTTCCATTCTTCTTTCTCATTTAACTTTAGTCCCCACATATACAAAATTTGTCATATCTTCTCTGGAATCTCCATTCTCTGGTATTTCCTTCTGAAATGTATTATCTTTACAACTTTCGTAGCAACCGTTTTTTCTTTATTAATTTATAGCATTGTGGTTGTCCTCCATTTAATCATTTTCTATTGCTTTCGTTTTTTCTCGGTATCATTTTATCATGTACAGAATTATTTTTATAGCAAACTTATTCGTTATTAATAATGACTTTCGTATTGATTAAGGTAAGAAAGAATCGTTGATTGCTTAAGATTCATTGACCCCTAATGCGCAACACCATAAAGAATCACGAAAACGTTTCAACGGAAAAGATTTTACGTTTACTAGAAAATTTCGCCTATTCATCAAGTCAGCTCCTAATTTTTCTTTGTGTCAACCTTTACAGCGTTAACGGACGTGATGAACGAAATAATAAAATTATATCTGTTGCGAATTTCAGCCCTACTACAAGTTTGAAGCATTAACTCAATATTTCAATCTAAAACTGACAGACATAGTGGAAGAATTCAGTTTTTCCCGGCGTCCAGCTTCTAAAATTTCTTCTCTGGTGTTCAATCGGAAAAGATTGTTTTTGACCTTCGACGTTTCGGCAGATACCTTCGCTGTACTGATCAGGCGAAACCAGTAGGTCGAATTGGCTACTGCGACAACGTGACGCCCTTGCGATTTTCATAGATGGCTCAGAAACAGGTGATAAAACTGTGTTGATAACATCTAGATTCAAATCTCAACCACTCT
The DNA here is from genome assembly GCA_031002005.1 of Vandiemenella viatica. Taxonomy (NCBI): domain Eukaryota; kingdom Metazoa; phylum Arthropoda; class Insecta; order Orthoptera; family Morabidae; genus Vandiemenella; species Vandiemenella viatica. Next base: position 73,357,694 of record JARYHS010009186.1, on the reverse strand, counting down.
GGTTTCCATGGTATTTCAAAATCACACAAAGCATATTATGTGATGTCTCTTAAACGCAATGCACATCATTCTGCCCTCTTTCTCCGTGGGCGAACGGTAACGCTTGAATCTGACATTCTAAAGGATGCCGTTTCAGATCCCCGTCTAGGCATCCACGTTTCGCTTTTCCATAGTTTCGCGTAATCATTCGAAGCGAATGCTGGGATGGTTCCTTTAAAATGGCATAGTCATATTACTTCCTGTTCCTTGACTCCAGTTGTTTTCCATGTCTAATTACAATGCCAGCGAGGCATAAGCCGATAAAAAAATGTAACTAACCACCAGCTGCAATGTGAGAGAACTCCCTCTAAAAGTCGTAGTAAACTGAGAACAAAAATCATCTTCACTTTTGGTTCTCGTAGGGCTGACTTTGTTTTGTTTGTTTAACACTGTGATCTGTCTGTATTTCGTGGATATTTATTTGAGAAGGATTTTTTTAAATGAGATGAACACTGAATAATGATTATCACTATCATACGAAATAGTAATGTCGTTTGCTGAAATGTACGTCGTTTACAAAGAAAATAATTTTTTTCTGATGTCATAAAAATTATTACAAATGTGCATGTTTCATTTATAGCTGTAGTTTAATAAATTTCCTAATTTTAACTGCATTTGATTTAATATTGAGAATGGTTTGTGTAATATTTCGTGTTTCACCACATTCCTCTCAAATCAATGAACTGATTATGTTGTTATTTAATAGGTATTGTTTTGACTTGGTCTTTGGTAAATAGGCCAACATTTTTGTTTCGTTACAATCTATGTTGATAGTTATAATATTTGAAATACATCTAAGATTAATTAATTTTGAAAACTGTTTTTAATATGGTGTCCTTGAATTTGTTCGCGTTGCTGTATAGCTCAAAGTTTTTTTTTTGTTTTATTCCTATCAGCTCTGCGTAATTAAGAATTAGAACATTGCCGTGTTTTCCTCTCTTCCACCCATGAAGTTAGAAAACTAATTAGTTATTAGCCTCACGCCCGAAGTTATTGATTTTTTGTTGAAATGTGCAGTGGGAAAAGCGTTTCTGGGAACTTCTTTAAAATACGTTTACTGTTAACTCCAAGTATAATCAACATACATTTCTTGCATTTCCTTCGGTGTTGTAACTTCAGTGACTAGGTGTACTACATACCAAAAACTGAGCGTCCCGAATTCAGAAATATTTACCGCAAGCTAACTTGGTCTCCATCTGTAGCTAAAACTTACTACGAGTAAATGAAATTAATTTGTAGTTGAGATCCAGAACAAAAGGATCCATCTGTTTCTGAACTAAGTTAATATCAGCACACGGTCAGTTTTTTTTACAAATATCAAGTAAGATTATTTACGCAAAACCAAAGAAGAACGTGTTCCAATCGTGAGGTCGGGGGCTATGTAAGGTTAGTGGTTTAGTTAATGGAGTTTTTCCGAGTTTCGAAAGAGGAAACGCATTAGAAACATAATCACAGCAGTAAAACATCATTTGGCGATCACTAGCAGCCAGCATATCTTAATTACGTGAACACAAATAGGGTGGGGGGCCGGGGAAGGTCAGACGAAATCTCACAAGAGTGAGGTGGTCCCACCAGATATCACCAATGTTCACCAAGTAGAAAAGGGGGAGGGGGTACAGATTTACGTAAAGATTGTTCACGTAATTAATAAACGCACAGTATACAAGGACTCACCGGCCCCTGCTGATCACTGTACTCCTGTTGGCCACCTCCATACGTCGGAGCCACTCCAGCACCTCCGGGAAACACTTGCTGTCCACCGTATGGCTCTTCCGCTTCAACCGTCAGCGCTGTCATAATCAACAGAACGGTCGCGGGGAATAGCTGAAACACGATTGCATTCATTAGAATATTATTTTTTAAGACTATCGGGTGAGCTTTAAAAACCACAGGACTTGAACGTGGCTCCATTTCCCTTACGTTACAAGAGCTTCTTATCACCAGTGACTATCATCTATTATTAGTGATTATACAACTGTCAACATTACAAGTTACATCAGAACAATTCTAAAGTTTATTCAGAATAGTGGATAGCGTTGGTACCTGAAAATCAATGAATTTCGATAATACGAATTCGTGCTATTTGACAGAAACACGCTTCCTCCTTAAAAGCTACATCTTCAAATTATTCTTCATGACTCTACCGAGTTTATTAAGGTAAAACAATAATAAAAACACTGCACTAGAGCTGAATTTGGTGTGTTTATGGTTTTAGCTTCTCTGTGAGCAGTGTTGTGGTTTTTTTTTTTTTTTTTTTTTTTTTTTTTTTTTTTTTTTTTTTTAGACAATTATGCTAATTTTAACAGGACAACAAGAAATCATAAAGATTTACTACCGAAATATTGAATACTTTCCTGCATAATATAATTTGAAAATCTAATGACCGTAAAAATACTTTATTAGTTTTTAGAAAATCTTATATTCCACTTTAAATTCTGTTCTACACAAAAGGTAAAAGTTTATAAAGTGATGGCAGCTCCCATACCTATCTGCGGATGTGAATAAAGGGTAACGAAGTGAAGAGATAAGAGTGGCAAGCAGGCAGCAGAGATGAAGTATCTTATATCTGTGAAGGCTAGATCAAATAAATAATCAGTCAACAAAAGAGGAGGTGATAATATAAAGTACAAATGACAAAATAGAGGAGTATGGAAACAAATGGGGAGACTATTTGTACACAATAAGTGAAATGCGATTACCGAAAGCAGTAACCCAATACAGACCGATAGGTAGACTAAAGAATATACGGAAATAGCCTCTGAAACCGGAACAGGTCACTAGGCCTGATCCTTGTAATGGTAAAACAACATAAAATGTAATTACATAACAATGTTTCACTATAATATTTTCCCATTCCATACCGTTAACTTTCTATGTTCGTCTCCTTCCTTGCCGAATATAATTTAAAGATTCCTTTGCTGAATATCTGAGATCTTGTGCATGAAACTTTGCTGCATTAAGCGAAAATTTAAGTCACAGTTCCTTAGTAACTCCAACAGCGGTTGAGTCAAACTAGCGCTAACTAAGAATCGGTTTATTGATAGTAGACATATTTAGTCCTGCTTGTGTGTCGATTAACAATCCCTATTACGTTGAGGTACCATCCTTCATACATTATTTGTGCACCACAGTAATGCCTTACAAAACATTACAGCTGCTGATAGTTAAACCACTACCGGAAAACTATCTTTAAACCAAAGCGATTACTGCTTACTATTGCTAATTCCACTACAGTTTCACTATTTTTGACAATATTATGGAGAATAGTTTGTGAGCGATTTACTACGATGGAAAAATTTATCAAACAATAAATTTTAAGTAAGAATTTGGATTCCTATGTTCACTTAAAACCTAACTGCATTTATATCTCATAGATGTGTTCTGCAAGATGGAAGAGAATGTATTTTGGATTTTTTGCAGATTTTAACTTTTTGTCAATGTCATAGGTTTTTAGAACAAATTATTCTGAGGAAGCAAAAGTAGTCTTTGTCTGCGAACGCTATAAACTTTGGTATAGTGTGTTTTTTTTTCATACTGCGCGCGTGTTTAGGTGAACATTGGGTATTATCCAAGCATTTTCATAGATGATTGCGGAAATCAGGCTGTAACCAGTCATCAGGACTGCCGATACGATGTAGCTAGCTGAAGTTAAACTCATGACGTTCGCACTTCAGTTTGGTGGCTTCGTAAAGGCCAAAACGTTGTATCTGTTATAACCAAGTGTAACCCATTACAAACGTTCTTAACTAATATTGTCTTAACAGAAGTAGACTGACTTAAAGCCGAAAGTCACGTTCAACATATTCTGTTATCTGTTGTGGAAATTCTTTGCTCTAATAACCTTATTGTAACGGTATCGGAGTTTAGGTACGTACTACGGGTGCTATATTTTCTCGATATCTCAAACGCGAAATATTAGCATAGCGACAATAACTAACATCACAATTATGTGTAATCATATGCAGAAAGATTACAACCAAACGACTGACCTATGACGATTGTCCCCGGGTTAGGGTCATATATATATTTTCCATACAATAAGTCGTGACATTCCATTTTGGTCGTGAAAACTCTGCTGCACTTATAAAGGTCCCCCGGACTGCGCGTGTTCAATACCTCGTGGCTTGATCATTCTGCCGTCCATTGTGTTCACAATCCGCGGCCCCATCTCCAAGAACAATAAAATAACGCGTTTCCTCCGTATGGTAACCTCATGATTTCAACCACAACAGGGACCACACGAAATTTCGGCAGTATTGTGTCTAAGAAACATCGACCTGACCTTTGTAACATTGCTTTTAGAATTTTACAGCATATTAAAACATTTCTGTCGATATAGTTAGTTCATGCAAGGAGGTTAAAACAGAACTGAATAGCAGCTGATTTCAAATAGCTGAAATTTGGCTGACAGCTTCCTACAGTTCCCGAAGTCATTGCAAGTGTATTAAAGGGCAGTTCAGAAACAGTTTCTGATTAACTATAGAAATCTGAATTCCGATTCCATGACATCTTAAAATCGTAAGTAACAATTTATTTAAAATATCTTTAAATTGGTCATCAACTTCGCAATTTAATAAAAAACAGGAATTCTTTCTTATCAGGAAATAAATACTTTTAAAAAACACTGGTATTATTAAATATTGTAAATGCAAATCAAAATTATTCATTTAGTTTTTATTTATCTTATGATGTTTATCAAGGTATACAAAAGATAAGAACAAATGTGCCCATCACAAGCTCATACAATATTATATCTCTAGATATAATGTTTTTATCCATTCAGCTGCAATGATCTACGCATCGTTTATGTCCACTAATGTTCCTATGTAGGCTAGAAAAGGACAGTCAAAAACAATGTGGTGGATTGTCTGTAAGGTGGCTCCACAGTCAAAATTTACAGAATTCATCCAACTCCATTTGTGTATTAAGTAGCTGCATCTGCCTTGTCCTGTTCGAACCCGATTAATAATTCTCCATTGCAGTTTTGGGAGATCGAATCCTTGTAAACGTACTTAATGGTTCTCAACTAGATGTTTATTGGCTACCGATGACTATTCCCACGGAGTTATCCACAGCTTGTTGAAATCAAAAGAGGACACTGCAAGGTTGCTTCACGTCCGTAGGTATAACCTCAATTACCTTGCACGTCACCGTTGGGTGGTAATAAGAAAGCTACAGCAATGAGATCAAAGCTTTCCGAAAATATCTCTCGGTCAAAGGACTCACAAGCTCGTAGAATTATTCATTGAAAATATAGCGAATTTCACAACCAATAATGATTGAATTTAGAAGTGCATTTAATTCGCAAATATGAATTTCATGGTAATCTTATTAAAACAATAGATGATATACTTTGTAGGAGTAAGAAATTGTAACTAAATATACATTTATGACTGCCAGAAGCAGTAACAGAGAACCATTGTGGCAAATCGTAAATTGTACACCACAATGCTTTATAAAAACGCAGACGAAGCTGCGTAAGTAAAGCGTAGTGGTATAGACTTTATTTTATACTATGTATAGATGCTGGTTTTCTCATCCACTTAAGCTCAATCGTGCAGTACAGCCGTAACATTTTTTGGTGCTTAAACGAGAGAGATGAATGATCAGCATACGAGATATCATTGACAAAACTATAACATTTTTGTCAACAATCTCCTTTTACAACAATTTACTAATATCTGCGAACAGGGAATTTTGGAAGATGGCAACTGCAAAGAAAACCATGAGTTGTTCACACAGGAAAATGAAATAAGTTGGCTTTGCTTTGAAAGAGATGCTACATGTATCCTATGGTCGATTAACGAAATGCACAGCCGAACTGTTTTTTTGCAAAATTTTCTTCTAGATATCTTTGTCCATTATTTTTGTCAAGATTTCTAAATTGCTGTTTTTATCTCAAGTTTACAGACAATCGCGGCTTTTATTTGTTTTAGCTAAAAATTCTAATCGCAATTTATAATTGTAGTTCAATTTCTTCAATCAGTCAAAAGCATTTTCGTGTCTTAACGGAAAGAAGCATTACCTTATTTAATAACGGCATACCGAGTCCGAAGAAGAAAGCAGAGTTAAAGCCATAAGAAAAGATTTTAAACAGAAAATATATCAACATGAGGATGAAATAGATCATTATTTCCCATTGTTCTGTAATGATCATAAAATTGAGTTATACCGTAGGGATCATTTATCTACTCGGTGTGTTGAGCGTATTCCCACAAAAAATTGAGTACCGGTATGTCATTTTTAGCAGCAAACTTCTTTTATACCAGTGTCACTATTTTTCTAATACATAAAAGATGATTTAAAAAATAAATATTGTATTGATGTAATGTTGATTGATCAATGTGTTTGTCCGTTGCCTGTGACCTTCCATTCCGTTTATAAACGTGTGCAGATCCGATGCTACTGTAATGTTTCTTACATTTATACAAGAAAAAGCAACTTACATTGAAAATAAACAACTTCCTTTATCATCTGAATTTTCTATTGAACAAGTCACATACAGATGATTCAATTCCTTTTCCCGGATCAACATGCAATTAAAAAAAAACACTATTCTTTCCTTATAATATAATCCAATAAATATTCGTTTGTCTGGTTCGTCTTTCTTGTCTCGCTCAGTTCGATACACGTAACCTTGCCAAAGATTGTCTTTCACCATAGCCAGTACTGCCAACTTTAATCTTTGGCTCTACAGACATCGATTAACCACCTTAACGTAGAAGCCAGTTGCACAAGAATTATCGATGTGCAGTTTAAATAACCGCCAGATATAAGGAGTTACCTTATAGTCCCCTGAGTGAATAATATGGGATGATTATAATATAGTGTGTACCTTTCCGGACGCCATGTCTCTGAGGGGCAGAGCTCCTGCTGCTGACTCTGCCACCGACGGCGTTACGCCCTTCTTATGTACCGCGTCTACCGTGGGACGATCTCCAACATCAGGGGAAGCCATTGCTTCATCACCGCTGCAGGGTCACCTTAATTGCTCGTAGTCCCATGGAAATAGTTTAGACGGATCAAGAAGTGTTGTCAAATGGAAACCTGAAGGAGGTAACCGTATTGAGGCAAATAGAATCGTTTGTAAACACTGGGAAAATGCGAACATGGGGCTGTGATGGATAATTATTTCTAATCGCTGTACTATTACCGCGAAAGTGAAAATTGTGGCACTTTCAACTACTTGCTTACTTACTTATCAACTAGTGGTGTCCTGTGACGATTTTTTTTTTTTTTTTTTTTTTTTTTTTTTTTTTTTTTTTTTTTTTTTTTTTTTTTTTTTTTTTTTTTTTTTTGCTTTCTGTCATCAGTATTTCGACAGGTTTGATGCAATCCGTCATCCTTTCCTATTTGCGGTAAACTCTTCATCTCAACATACCCCTTACAACCCACGTCCTCAATTATCTGCTTCATATATTCTATCCTCTGTCTTCCTCTACAGTTCAGTTCCCCCCACTAACAAATTAACTAATCCTGCATGTCTCAAAATACAATCCAGCATCCTGTATCTTCTTTCTGTAAGACTCTTCCACAAACTTTTTTCCTCGGCCCTCATTTCCAAAACACGTTCAATTCGTACTTCATTTGTCCACTTAATTTTCAGCATCCTTCTATAGCACCACATTTTAAACGCTTAAGTTTTCTTTCTTTCTGGTATTACTAAAGTGAATGCTTTGCTTACATTAAGTGCTGTCCGCCACACATTTTATTAAAGTTTTTTCTTAGCTCCAGATCAATACTTGAAACTAAAAGATTTCTATTTTTAAAGATTCTATTTTTAACCTCAGTCTTGCTTAGGCCATCAGTTGTAATTTTACAGAATTCATTTACTACTTCTATTGAATTCGACCCTATTTTTACTATTGCTATCATTTCTGCTACATTTCAACACTTTAATTTATATTTAGGTGTTGAAAATATCCGATTTTAATTTCACGTTTTTCTTGTCTTCATGCATCCTAATCTGAAAGGAATACTGGTTTTAAGAGAGGACGTTAATTGATATCGTATCTCTGGTCAATAATTTCATATAACGGTGAAAATGGTACAGGACTAAAATGTTGAGTTTTAGAACACAGTTCGTAACAGCTCTACATAACAAGACAACAAAATTTAGTAAAGCAATATATTTTTGCTGCACTTTAAGGTCATCTGACTTTGGCACCCACTTGGAAAATACTTTCTGTAATTGTATCCTGAAGAATGTATAACTCAATGAATTGTTTAAGCTGAGTTCCGTATGATAAGTGTGACTTGCTGTGTATTGTGTGATTTTTGGTGAAACTTGGGGATCACCCAAGCATTCGCCAAGCCGATTATGGTTGCTTTATCGAGAATAGTGGGTGAGCCGAAACATTCTGACCTCGCATTCGCTAAGACGCGCGTTCGAGTCCCCGTACGTTCATCGAGATTCAAATTTTCCATAATTTCCCCAAATCACTCCAGTTGAATGCCCAGATAAGAAAGAAAAAGGGCTTGGCCGAATTCCTTAATTCTTTGCTGTTCCTCGCATTAAATCCTTTACCGCCTCCCGGTGTTTTTTTTTTTTTTTTTTTTTGCTTATGGCTTTACGCCTCGTCGATGTCGAGGTCATTAGACGGGGGGGGGGGGAAGGACTGTAAGCAAGGAAAGGGGAAGGGATTCTGCCATGGTCTTTTTGAAGTAATCCTCCTGGTGATTTGGGGAAACCATGAAAAACCCAAATCCGAATGGCCGAACGAGGTTTCGAACCCACGTCCCCTCGAATGCGAAGCTAGAATGTTAACCGTTCACCCACCACGCTCGGTATCTCGGTGTCGACGAGGCGTAAAGCCATAACAAAAATAAACAGAAACTCGCCAGAAAACCGTAATCAGAACGGTCTGTTCGTCAGTTCGAACTTGGGAATATTTAACACAAACTGTCATTAGTTCAGTATCGCAGCTCTTCAAAGCGCACAGTTAAACTGACGGATTGAAATATAAAAAGTCTTCCCAATTGAAGTTCATGAAAGCTGTGATATTCCATAGTAACTGTATCTACAAATGTAATTAGATGAAAAGTAAAAGATTCAAGGTAGAATTTACTAAACAAATGAGTTGTAGCGTGGTTAGAAAATTTGAACCGAGTTGATTCATTAAAAATGCTCTGAAATAAATGTTTTGCAGTGGCGACGAAGCAGGGAAGCAATGCTTGAAAATCTTTTCCAATTTTTCTTTTCTGTTTTTCTCACTAATAAATTATAAGCCTTAATTTTTAAACAACTTTACATAAAGTTACAAAATTTTAAATATTGTTGTACGAGAATAAACTACGCCTTTGAATTCTTTAATTTTCTAAAAGGAATCATTATTAATAGCTGATACATTAGATTAAGTTTTTTGACTGTCCCTTATATGCTTTCAGAGAGTTCCTATGTAATGTTTCAGACTATTCCCAATAGGTAATTGGCAACATATATTTAGCCAATTTTCAACATGACAAGAAAAAACACAAATACGTATTTTTCTGATGAACATTTATTATAACATAGTTCCTTGATTCTGAAGGTTTTTGCGATTATATTTTATTAAAAACTAATACATAACGAATTTAATTTTGAAAAGATGAACGACTGCTTTGTTGGCCGTTGCAGCTGTAATACTATCGTAATGGATGTAATAGACCATAAACTTTTTCTGTAGCTGCTGTATATGATATATGGTTTCAAGAAGTCACATATCACTAATTTTTCTAAACAATATATATATATATATATATATATATATATATATATATATATATATATATTTGTTATCACAACAAAGTGTTACATTTATATTACATAATATTACTTACAATTCATTAGTAATATGACTACCATAAGTCAAAGATCCTGGGATCTCATCCTTAACCTTGATGTGTATGCACAAATATGTAAATTAGATTTTATAGTTTATCATCGTGTAATTTGTGAGGTTATAGTATATTCCAAAAAGACTCCGAACTCAACAGACGTCTTTATGTGGTCGTCGGAGTATTACTTTGGATGACAGCATGTGTAATTCCATCTTTAGGAGTGTGAGCATGGGACACTGTTTCATTGTGTCACTACATATCTCCTTAAATAAACAGGCACTGTGAATAAACCAGTTACATAGTTTTAATAAGCACCCGTCAACTTACAGCGAAAGCGGAGTCACTCTCCAGATGTATCACCACCATATTAGGTCCAAGTCTCGCGGTAGCGGAGACAGACATAAAGTGAAGCAACTAGTCTAGTACGTTTTATAAGACCTGGGCATTTTTTATGTAAGGAATCGTTGAATCTGCAACCTATCTATCCTGACCTCAACTCAGCAAAGTTTTCCCGAAAGAAACAACTGGTACGTCTTTACTTTTATATGCGAATATCAATAATTTTATTTCGATGACCGTGTATTAAACTAATTACTATTATTTTACATTTGCCTCAGTGTGTCTTGTTAGTCGTTCCAGACAGGACGAGAATATGTTACGTACTTTTAGACTTAGTTTATCTATGAGGTTATCTCTCGGGGTACAATTCTCCAAAAAATTCGTTTCTTCCTCTCATAATATCTGAAACAAAATTTTTGTACTTCCTTGTTTTGTTTTCTACTCCTTTACTTCCAAATACTCGTCGATTACGTTTCCATCAATAACTTCGCAAGTTAAACGAAGCATAACTTTTATTTCATAACTTTTCATAGTTAATCACAAACTAATTTCATCTTCCATTTCGCGGACGTAGTAAACTTTATACGATTCAATTGTTTTTTACATCTTTAATCCAACGAACTGGTCTACTACATCTGCAGCTTCATCCAGGTTTCTTTCTTATTCTTACACCATCCTAGGCTTTCTATTATCTTATCTATTCTTGAATTCATAATTATTCCTTTTATTGATTCTGAATAGACCAGTTATTCCTTACCTTCATAGATACTCATAAAATGAGTATTGTCCCTCTATAATTTGTAATGAAATAAATAAATACATTATTATATAGGGGTGGCTGCGTGGAACCTCTGTTAACTTGAGAAAAGGATTTTCACCCGAAATATTGTATTTTTTTTGTTTGTGTGTTGTTGTGTTGCTGCTGCCCTGATTTTACCTGTCGTTTCCACGTAAATTATTCTATATTGATGAGTCTCAAAATATGAGCTTGATTAGCTGTGAAAATATAGATCGGTTGGTAAATGGTTAAAGTTCATGTTTGGAATATTGGAAGATGCGGATTCGAATCCCCGTCCCGCCATGCAGATTTATGTTTTCAACATATCTTCAGACTAATTCCTTCCTGTTAAATGCCCCTAATCATGTTCAATCTCTAATAACCTCGACATCGACATATAACTTCTTGTATTAAGGGGGTAGGTACAGTAATCAGGTTTCAAACAAATATTTTTTTTTCTTTTGATTCACAAAAATAGTTTTTACTTTTGACTTCATCTTGTTGAAAAAATTATTTAAATATCTTTGACAGTGCGGGAGTTATGCGTGACTAAGCGAAGTCCTACACGATTGACAGCCACTTAAATCTTACTGCACTTGAAGGTAAACCAAATCTTTAACATTTAATATCTCAAAACAGCAATTCATCAAATGGTTTTAAAGATAACTTTTTTACATATGCATACATCTTTTTCAAATTTGCAGGACATACTCTACATACTAATTACTACAGTCCTAACCATTAATGTTTGTGCAGCTTTTCTCCAATAAAAAATATGTGTCTTTAAGCAAAAATAGCAAAAATTTTAATTTCTTTAAATTTTTTTATTAAAAACAAATCTAGATTTAAATATGTTATATTATTGGTTCAACTTATTACCTTAATATTAGTTTACAATATTAAAACAACATTTCTGAAAAATTTGAAATACTATGCCTTCTGTCATTAAAACCCTTCACAACAACATATTTTTTACTGTCATTTTGGATGGTACATTAACCTATTGTTAAACAATATTTTTATTTTAAAAATCCATTTTTATATCTATCTATAACAGTTCTATGGAGCGATGAAATTTGAACCCTCAAATTTAAATGGATTTGGAGAAAATGACATTTCAATTTTTTCAAATATTTGTATGTGTTAGGTGTACCTATCCCCTTAATGGAATAAAATACTTGTAAAATTCGCACTGAAATGTGTGTTCACATTTACAAAGAATTTTGATTAATTTATTATTCAAGAGTTGCGTCGCCTCTCTCAAACCATATAAAAAATCAGATTTTATAGTTTTGTATTCGGGTGAGAGATTGTTCGACATTAAGTCCAAACAGTTCAATTGAAACCATTTTGTTTTATTCCTAAGTATCGGGATAACCAATCTTTGTTCAACATCTTTCTATTTCTGTTCAATATGTAAAAATTTTTGTGAAGTTTGAATAAAGTTAAACGTTTTTCTTGAAGGTTTCCTATGCATTTTTAACAGTACAATTCCTTGTTCTGACCAAAGAGAGGCGAGACGCGAAATACAAGAATTGCTCCCTTTTTTTGGTAAAATCGTGTTACAAACTTGAAAACCAAAATGTTACCTACATGTCAAATTTCATCCAAATCACTGCAGGCATTTCGGAGATCGTCCTGTTTACCATCTCATAAACTGCTTTTAAATAAAAATCCTATTATTATGTTGAATAGAAATTTTAATACTAATTAGGGATACATTAATGGTGCAAGATTAGTGGTAATTCAATTAGACGAGTACATCATCAGTACTAAATTCATTCACCTCGATAAAACTATGTCCATACCCCGCATTAACCTCACACGTTCTCATCAAGCCGTGTCTTTCCAAATGATAAGAAAACAATTCCCGATAAAAGTAAGCACAAAATCAGACGTTCAAAGCGTAAAATTGTATTCATCAGAACCTGTTTTTTTGTATGGACACTTGTACGTGCTTTTTCACGCGTTAGTAGATTCAGTTAATATGAATGTTTGTATTAAAGATATATACTGTCAAAAAGTAAACCATAACATTATAACTGCTAATATTGTTTTCAAATATGTTATGTAAAGAATTTTAAAAAAATACAACTGCAAAAGCCAGTATCTATTTTTAAATATCTACTTTTTAAACGTTTTACAACTGAACATGTAATATTTAATGACAACGACTTTTTATAATACGACTGATATTTATTAATACTCTTGAAAATAAAATACCTTTCACTAACAAATATACTTGCATTTACTTATTTCAACATTAATATAATATCATTCGGTGACTGACCACGATGCTGTGTGAATTATTCGCATGGGTCGGCCGGCTAGTATACAAGAACTGTTCGTTTACAGATTCAAGAGTGCCTTGTTGTAATCAAAGAGAAACTAACTATCAGTAGGTTTTGTGGTAATTGAAAAGTCTTCGAGATGGCGTTAGAACAGTTTTCAAGATACAAAATACAAAAATTATTCGTATATTTCAAAATCACGATTTTGCAAGGAAGACACCTATTTAGATAAACGTAAAAAGCAAAACGTTATTTAAATACGAAATTTCATTCAAATCGTTAGAGCCGATTCCGAGATACCAAGTATATATATATATATATAGTGCTCGTTTAAAGATATAAGATTAAGCTCAATCAATCTTTATGTCAAAAGACCGAAAAACAGAAATGAACAAAATTTTATCGATAAAGTAGTACATGAAGCCTTTAAACATCAATCAATGGAACAACACTGTGCGCTCCCACAAATGACTGTAAGTCCCCCAGCATATATCGTTCCAGAGAACAGTAAGCCAAACATATTATTTCTGTAAATAATCTAACTAATAGTAATTCACTCGAGAAAGGCCATACCTCAAGCGTTTTAGATTCTTCAATGTTAGCAATGAACCCTACTGTCGAGACGAATATCAGCAGTTATCTATATACAAGCAGTAGGTATAATTTAATAATGAAACTAGTTCAAAAAATAGTAAAACCTCTAAACAATAATAAAATATGGGATGAATAAAATGTTGTACAACTACCACGTTACATCAAGAGGAAGAGGCTGTAAATCTGCAGGTAGACATTCTTAAACTAAATTTATCAACGTTATTTTTATAAGTCGAACACAATAACTAAACTATGCCGAATCATACTGCATTATTTTAATTGTTAGGTATTTTTGTACGAATCTCTCGAAAATTTACGTGATCTTAATTTACTCGCAAAAGAATAAATCCTAGAAATGTTCATCCGGAACTGAGGTATATGGTAATTTTAAAGGGATTTACTTTAGGTATTCTTGGTTTGAAATTTGGTTAAAAGAATATGGTTTAAAACATTTGTTTAGTGAAAAGTTCTATCAGTTTGTTCTTATTGCTATCATGGTGCTGATATATCTTCATGTAGTAAGCCCACAATAAGAAGAAAATTACAAAAATAAGATAAACAAAATTAGAAGATTCAAGAAAATAATAAACGCACAGGAAATAATATAAATTTTAGAAAAGTTTTTAGTTCAACATTGCAGAAAACTAATCCCAAAACCCGAAACATGTTTTCGAAACAGGTTCTTTGTTCTCATTTGAATTATTTTGAGGTAGAATTATACAGAGGGTGATTCACGAAGATGCAAATATTTTAATATGTTAATTCTACATGTAAAACTAAAGAAAAACGTTCATATAAACATAGGTCCGCAAATGTTTAGTTACAGAGTTACGGCTAATACAAGATTTTGCCTGAAATTTAGCAACCTCGCTAATATGAAGCCATCGCAAAACTGTACGAGGTTATAATAAAGCACAATTTCCATTTATTTTGTTGTTATTGATCTGGTGAATGTAATAAAAAGACGTGTATCTGCAGTAGTTTTCCAGTAATTCCAGAGAAACAAATAAATAATTTGGGAAAATTTGTAATTTAATAACTACTTGGCACAATTTTTTTTTAATTTTTAGACAATTGCACAAAATTTTCAACGTTGTAGGGAATTTAATTTTGGAAAATGATGGTAATAAAGTTAACTAAAACAGTATGAATGTGTCAGATAATCAGCTTTTATTAATACCATAGCTCAGTGTTAAGGATGTTGTATAGTGTACATACAGTTTCACAATACATTCACAACAAATGTTCAAAAATGTCTCCACCTAGTTCAATGCATTTAGCTGCTTCATATTAGCGAGGTTGTTAAGTTTCAGGCAAAAGCTTTTATTAGCCGTAACTAAACATTTGCGGACCTATGTTTATATGAAAGTTTTTCTTTAGTTTTACTTGTAGAATAACATATTAAAATATTTGCATATCTTCGTTAATCAACCTGTATATGTAACTTTAAAATAAGTTACTATGGAAATATTATCACAACACCTGGCATTACACAACAGTGAACAATATCATGATATGATTCCTAACCACAAAATGGTGAAACAGTGTTAACACTACAGTCATCTGCCAATTTTTAGCCTCTACTGCAAATGCTTATTTATGTTATACCTAAAAGATTACTACATGCTAAATTTTATTGGAAATTTATTGTTTCCCTGTTAACTAAAAGCACCATTATCTATGAGCGAGGACGAGAAGATTTCAGACCACGCAGTTCCCTGAACTCTACAGCCTGGAAATTCTCAACACAAGCGGCCATTCCCAGGAGCAACGGCCACTGAGTTCATTTAATAACATCGCGCTGAAACAGCGAGCAAGAAACGAGATCAGTCTAGTCGTGTAATCTCTGACCAGCTGCTCGACCTCTGAGAGATAGAGAGTGGGTGCTGTCCCGTGAACTAGGAGAAAGTATTCTGTTACGAGATCTCGAGCTTTACTGGATCTGCTCTTCATGCGAGAACACAGTTAAAACCCATGACTCGTAAAGAAACCCACTTCCGTCATGATATTCACTTCTATTTGTGAAAACTGTAAAACCCAGAAAGAGACACATCATTTCAATGAAATTTATTCCACATACTAATGACATGACAAAATACACAAATGATTGGAATTACAGAACTGTATCAAAAAGTTATGAAACAGGAGAAATTCCTACTGATTTTAATTTTAAAAAAAATATCATCCTCACACTTCCAAAGAAAGGACGAGCCGACAAATGTGAGAATTATCGCACCATTAGTCTAACATCACATGCTTCAAAATTACTGACCAGAATAATATACAGAAGGATGGAAAGGGTAGTAGAAGAGATAGTAGGTGCAGATCAGTTTGGGTTTAGGAAAATTCATGGTAGAAGGGAAGCAATTCCGTCTTCAAGATTAATACTTGAAGGGCGGATCAAGAAAAACAATGATACATTTGTGGCATTTGTTGATTTAGAGAAAGCTTTTGATAATGTTAGGAGGCACAAGATGTTCAAAATTTTAAAGAGGACAGGTCTAAAGTATCGAGATAGAAGAATACTCTATGAACTATATAAGAATCATGTGGCTGTAATAAAAGTAGAGAATCACGAGAGACATGCATCAGTTAAAAAGGGTGTGAGACAAGGTTGTAGTTTATCCCAGTTAATATTCAACTTGTATGTAGAAGAAGCAATGAAGAAAGTCAAAGAAAAATTTCCATGTGGCATAAGTTTTCAGGGAGAAAAAATCAGTATGCTACGATTTGCTGACGACATTGTCTTATTAGCAGAGAGGGCTGAGGATATTGAGAAGTTATTGAATGGCATGAACAAAATACTGAAGGAAGATTTTGGACTGAATATAAATCAAAGTAAAACAAAAGTGATGAAATGTAGCAGAAATGACACCAATACTAGTAGATTAAATATAAAAATAGGATCGGATGCAATAGGAGCAGGGCCGGCGCTAGGAATGTCGGGCCCGAGGTAAAATGGGCGACTTTTTTTTTTTTTTTTAGCTCTACAAAATGGCCAGGTGACAATGGGTGTAATCTTGGCTTCATGGCCTGAGGGCCTCTATAGTCGGTGATCGGGGCACCCATCAAGCCCGCGGGGCCCGGGTACTATTGACCCGCTTACCCCCCCCCCCCCTAACGCCGGCCATGAATAGGAGAAGTAAGTGAGTTCTATTACTTGGGATACAAAATTACAACCGATGGCCGAAGCAGGAATGATGTTAAAAGCAGAATAGCACTAGCAAAAAGATCCTTCATGAAAAAGAGAAATCTTTTAGTTTCAAATATTGATCTAGGAATGAGAGAGAATTTTTTAAACTCTATGTTTGGAGCACAGCACTTTACGGTAGCGAAACATGGACTTTAGGAATACCGGAAAGAAAGTAAATTGAAGCATTTGAAATGTGGTGCTACAGAAGAATGCCGAAAATTATGTGGACAGACAGAGTAAGAAATGAGCGAGTTTTGGAAATGATGGGTAAGGAAAGAAGTTTATGGAAGAAGCTTATAAAAAGAAGAGACAGGCTGGTAGGTCATATTGTTAGTTTAGGGAACAGTCGAAGGTAAGAACTGTAGAGGAAGACAGAGATTAGAATATATGAAGCAGTAATTTGAGGACGTGGGTTGTAAGGGGTATGTAGAAATGAAGAGGTTAGCACAGGATAGGAAAAGATGGGGATTGTATCAAACCAGTCGAAAGACTAATGACAGCAAAAAAAAAAAAAAAACATGTCCTTTGGCCGTGAGAAATTAGTATGTGCTGCAATCGAAGCCTTTAGATGTCGTAGCATGGAATCAAAGACAGCCTGCATCTACTGCCAAGCGGTTTGTAGGTATCGACAGTGATTGAAAGATGACGGGAACGATCAAGTTGCCAACTGACCATGGCCCATACACGCTCGATGAGTGACATGTCAGGAGAGGGCATGCAGGAGGGGTAGTGCTCCGGGCTTAAGACCTTCCTGATGTAGCGGTTGCCGTTCAGATTGCCCTCAATACGTAGGAAGTGAGATCGCATTTTATATCCAATGGTGCCCCAAACTTGGCGTTTGACAGTTACGCCGCTGTACAATGCAGTGTACGCTTTTGCGTTCACCACAGAAGCGTCTGTTGATCGTCTGTGGGCACCTTTAACACGTACGTGAACATGATTGTAGGACAAGCTGAAGTGGAAATCATCCTAAAACACTACATTTTACGGCTCAATTCACCAGTGTCGGTGATCACGCGTCTATTGCAGTCGGATGCTTTGTTGGTTTCTGGTCAATGGAAGCGGATGCAATGACATGCATGCAATCAGTCCAGCCATCAGCAGAAGGCTTGAACCATCGACGCAGACACGCCTACACCCGTAGCAGTGCTGCTACGTCGAGCCAACACTGCGGACGAAGCTGTTCTGTCGGTTACAGCCATGCGTCAAGATGGCGGTTGTACATCTCTGTGGTCACATTGCGTGGTCCAGTATCCGCACGCCGCTTTGTAAGACCCTCTTCTATCCTCTAGTTCCATACAGGCATCACTATCGTAGTAGTGTGCCCTTTTGGAGTCGCAATGTCACCGTACTCCAAACCCATTACCCGGAGACCAATCATTTTGCCATGTTCGAACTGACTCACAAGCTGATATTGCTTCCTTTAATGTCGATGAGGCATAGCGGAACTTTTGTTGCACATTTCCACTTCTTTGAGGGCTCTGCCTCGACTGAGCGTGGCGTAACACTGACCTGTCCAGTCACACAAAACAGGCCGTTGCTGGGCCTACGTGCACGCCATATCTCTCCTGTCTTAATCGCCATTTGCTCTAATGTGGAGTGATTCAGAGCATTGCTTCCGCGTGTTGCAATTTTCACATACAATGGTGCAGTATCTAAAGTATACAGGTATAAGTAATTTAACACTATTTTCTGATTCATATTGCAACGTTTTATCCCACGCGGATAATTTATACAAATTATTGCGCATATGAATAACATCGATTTTTTAAATGTGATTTTTTAACAATCAATGAAGCATTTTGGTACGATATTCCAATGTATCAGGGTTCACGGAAAATGTGGTAAATTAAATCTCAGGATTATTTTTGTCAATGCTATGCAACCGAATATTTACTCCTTTATAGAAACCAAACGAAATTTTGGTAGAACATTAGTACAGTACGTACTTTACTTTCCATGTTCAGAAACGCACTAATCTTTTTCCTCCAACTTTTGGCAGTTTCTTCAGCCTTGTCCTTTGATGAACAAATTAAGTCCTGTTTATTCACAGGTTCGTCGAAAAGTGGTCAGGTTATTATATCTTCTCGCTCCATTATTCAGCGGCTTTAACATTAATTCCTTCTTATTCACAGGTTCATCCAAGTGACCAGAGAAGCAGGTGGTCTTGTGTTTCCATTACTCCGCATTCGCATGTTTCGTTATCTACTAAAGCAAATCAATGTAAGACAACGCAGATATTACACAGATTAGAGCATGTGATAATCTAATTTACTTGTGTCAAAACAGGGCCGTCATAGGTAAGGAAAACTTACTTTGCAGTGGACAATGCTCTACTATTCATGATGTGGTACATCCATATTACGCTGGCTGGAATAAATGTTCTAGCACCAATCAGAAGCGTCGTGGAGGAGGGATTGGCGTCAAATAGAATCATTTGTTCCAAGAGATCTAATTAGGTGATAAGAACTGTCGTGTTACTGTCGTGTTACTTTCAATAATGCTTCCATCAAACTCGGTAGAAAGCTTGGTCACTGTCTGCATTTGGATATCAGAAACAAAGGTCCAAGTAGGACTTTGTAGCAGATCTCCATATCGCTGAATTGAATAATCTTCCTTCACTCATCACCCGAAATCAACTTTCCACTGACGGCGTATTGGAGGACAGGGGATAATGTTATCCAATACTGGCGCGTTGGAAATCCCTTATCACTGATCATGTGGATAGGAGAACACAATATCTAATTCTTTACTTTCCCATCACTCGCTGTCTTTCAATCACAAAACCCCTCTTCATTGGCTGCCCGAAAGCACATTCCTTCTGTATTTCGCAGAATAGCGTCAAAGAAGTTAAAATTTCCACTATACAATCAACAATTTTTTTAAAAAATGGATCACCTACCAATATTTCCTATTGCACTATTATTTATTTAGCTACCTCTGTCAGAGTATAAACTCCACACTCTTTCTTAGGCCACTTTTACAAGATGCGAGTTGACTGGAACGACAGTAGGCAGGAGCATCGGTGGTGGGGGATAGAGAGTGAACTATCATGCTAATAATAATTTGAAGCCAGTCTCCTGTCATAACAGTCTTCCAGTTCTATGTTGTGATCTGCTATAAAGTATGTCCATATTACAAGAATGAATTAATATTGCAGCTGATTTGTTAATTATAACGTTGAATTATATGAAGAATAGCAAAAGCAAACGTCTAAAATTGGTAAGACAGTGAATATCAAAAGAAAAAGCTTTCAGTGCATCCGTAACTTTTTTTGACAGAAGTTGCAATTGAAGATGTAGAGAGTTAAAAAAATCATTTAAGACTAACTGTATCTCACTTTGAAGAACTGCTGTCAAATATATAAATATGAGGCATTTTTTTTAATAGCAGAATCTCTAAAATCCTTGTTTTTTTAATATTTGTTCTTAAAATTCCACAGAATTTTTTCAATTTCATGCAGTTCTGAAGATTTACTCGACTTGTTAGTTCTCGCCATCTTGCTTGTTGAACTCGCACGCCAAAAGTTGGTCATTAACCTAGTCCATTATCTGCAGTCAACTGACTGTCTTGAACCTGTTGACACGAGGGGAGTGACTATTAAGCGCTGCGCGCGCACCCAAGACAGCACACTCGTTCTAGCCTCCTAGCATCGCCTTAATTTTGTTGAACGTTCCATCTGCCCCTTTTTTTACCTTCCAAATATTTGAATCCCTAGGATATTGTTGTCTTACAGGAGAGAAGGTGATGCCCTCTTGTTTACAAGCGAGGACATCGTACAGCTCCCCAATCCTACTTTTTCATTGTTCGCGATACCCCAACCTTTTCCCTTGCTGTATGGTTGCAATTTCATGGTTTTATATAAAATGTAAAAATAAGTCTCTGTGATCTGTCCAGCGTACGCTATATAATATTTGTAGCACAGAGAATGGTCAAAATATAACAATATCCAGTGTATGGAATTTATCACCAAATAAGCGGTCATCCAGGATTATAAATGTAAATATCTTACCCGTACAGTCCTTAAGGTGGAATTAAAATCTCTATATTCTTTAATTTAATTTTTTAAGAACGCACCAAAAATACCCACGAAATTTCTCATTTACATCTCGCTAGGATTTTCATAACTATGACTTGGTCCAAATAATATCGTTGATACTGGTGGTTCATTTGTCTTTACATGGTTTATTTTTATTTTTTTTATTTCATATCGTTGGTCACGCAACATCCATTGATCATTGAACTGGTGAAAACGATGCACGAGTAAAAACATAGAACGAATGCGTCAGTGGAAACATTTTCAGTAAAGCAATGGACGATCGAGTAAAAACTGCGTAATAGTATTCTAGGTTTTCCCCTTCCACGAACAGCTGATCAAAATTTTTCATCTTAATAGGTTTCCGACTGCTGTGTATTTGTATCTTTTTTACGAAAATATAATTAAGCATAAAATTTTGACAACTGTAGTCACTAAAACTAGTAAAAATAAACAGCATTAAATTCTGTCATAAAAGTCCAATTAAAATATATTAATTAGCTCGAATATCAATTCTTAAAAGTGAACTTTCAGTATAATATAATCATTATCATCGTCATCGTGGTATATTACATTTACCACTCGTGACTCTACGTCACTGCTAATGATCAACGGATTAATAAATGTTGATGATCTGTGTCTCTCTGTTCAGCTTACATTATTACTGATTTGTGTATACATATTCACCATACTATGAAGAACTGTTTATGACTACTTTTAAAAGTAAATGGTCTGCTTTCTCCCGTGAAAACCTAATACCATCAGTTTGATAAGTAACAAATGCAAAATTTCCATTGAAATGTCTTTTAAATCTGTTTATGCTTATTTGAGCTGTTGTACTAATACGCACATACGCTTATAATAATTGAAATCTGAAAGTAATATTGGTAAAATGCAAACATTGGTTAGACTGTAACAATTTAACATTTTTCAATTAATTTTGATTATGCTGAGATTGATTGAAAAATGTTTATTCCATCACAGAAAAACAGATATTGATTGTGTAACTCTAGCTATTATTAGTTTCATGAGAAAATTATTTCAGCTACGTTGTGCAGTTTTTACCACCGGAAACCAATATGGTTCTTCTAATCAAAGTTTATAAGTTGGAGAGAAAACTTTATGAAGCACAGAGAAAATTTTCTCCCTCAAGATTCGAGTATGTCCAGCTAATTGGAACCAAATTTCGCCTAGCGACTTCAGTTAAAAATAACGACAAAGTAACTACACTGCCTGCAATAAAAAATGAAGCACCCATAAGAGAAGGAGGAAACGATATTAAACTTCACGCAGAGGGTATGTTATATTATTTCAGTTGTTACAAAGAATTTGGCAGTGTGACCGCACTTATCAGTACGTCGTTGGATCACCTCTGGCTTAGATGCTATGATGGAATTATATCATAAGGCCATTGTACCCACTGCTGAGCAACATAGCCCACAGCTGTTGCATCTGGTCTGAGATATATTGTATACTGGCACTGGGGCGGAGTTGACGTCAGAGCTGGTCCCGCCAATGATCTATCGGTGACAGATCTGGGAAACTTTCTCTGACGACGGGAGTACCTCAACACCATGCAGACTGTTTATAGAGACGCGTAGTGTGTGCAGATGAGCATTGTCCAGTTGAAAAATGGCACCACAATACTGTCGTACGAGAGGCAACATACGAGCACACGGGATGCCCATGATGCACCGTTGTGTCGTCAGAGTTCCCTCAGTCATGTCCAGCTGTGACCTGCAGTCATACCAGATGACTCCTCTCACCATGACGCGTGGAGTAACACCGCTGTTACTATCCAAAACATTGAAATAATGAGAGCTTTCGTCATGTCGCCGCCATACTCGCCGACGAGGGTCATCCAAGGTAGTGCAGAACTGCGATTCACCTCTGAACACAATGCGGCACCATTCATTCTGTTCGTTGTAGTGGTAAATTTATTATACTATCTGCTACTAGTATTATCTTCTTCAACTGCTTTTTGTACTGGTGTTTTTTGTGTGTGTGTGTGTGGTTTTTTTTTTTTTTTTCATTTTATCTAGTCAGCCAACTCTGTCAGAAAGCAAACTACCACGGTCGACTTGCACTGGTGACCCTGTTGTTTCGTGATGACAAGTTCATAACGCACAACATTCATTTCATGACTAGGAGCCCCTAAGTTTAACATATAAATGGTTAAATAATGTATTCAGATTTGTCACAAGATGGCAGTTTAGCAAGTGTTTTATCCTTCTTACTCTTAGTTTCAATTTTCCCTCTTGGGTTTCATTTAAAATCACGAAGCAAAATCGTAATGGTGTACTGTTGTGAAGGAGATAAAAATTAACTTACTTTTTTTGTTGAACTGGCGCACGGCTGGTTCAACAAACACCGCGACTCAGCTGAATTTGATGAATTTTTTCCTTACCTATGCCAAAATCCATTTTCATCGTTATCTACTGATGCATAAAAAAAATGTTAATTCAGTTCACAGAATATGTAGGATAATACTAGAGCTCCAGGTCTGGGCGATATTGTTGTAAATTTTATGTTTCAAAAATTCTTGGTCTTAATTTGAAAATTACTGTTTAACAGTGCATTCTACAAAGAAACTATGTTCTTTGATTACCAATCCCACTAGTACATAAACTGTTCAGGCATCATCATAAATCTCGTTCTCGTACCGTTCGTGCAATTGATACAGCTTTGCCAGATGCCGTTCAACTTCCGTGATAAGTATACCAGTGAGTAGCTTACCATAAATAACACATGGGGATGTGATTGGTCAACGAGACTTCCCTTATCAAAAGTAAAACTATAAAACTTCTTTAAGTAACTACTGTGTATTTTGCTTCAGACTAAACATAATTCAAAAGCATTGATGAATATGTAGGAGGATGTGTGTATGTGGAAATGATTAGTGATATGCGGACACTCAGACGAAAAGTTAAAAACTTCATCACGTTCTTCCTGCATTCGCTAAGACATATTCCTTCTTATTAATTTCATTGCCTTCTTACAGTCAAGTGTAAGATTATCACAGAATTCCTCTTGTGGTCTCCCCATAATTTTCCCTCTTTGTGGTAATTTGTCTCCTAAAGTTTTAACTATCATATCTACATACATTAAGTTTTCTGCTTTTTGCAGAAGCACTAATGTCTCCACTTTACACATTCTTCTTATGTCTTCGATCAACTCCTTCTCAACCTGCAGATCACTTTTACATCAATCCTTAGCAATAATACTTTTTTAATGTGTATTTGATAGTTTCATATTTAAAATGAGTACAATAATAAAAATTCCTAATTCACTGTACATAGCGCAGTGTCAGTTCATTGCGAGGGAATTTTCGTCCTTATTTATTAATTTTTATATTTATTATTATTATCTATCTACCTTCGACTGATTGATAGTAATTAGTAAGGAGGACCTAGCAATCTGCCAGCTTCTCAGCGCAACAGCACAGCCAGTGATAGGTCCCGTAGGTGCTAATCAACCTTTAAAAGTAACACAATACCCACTAATCATTGCAGCGGGCTTCTCCCAATCAACACTTATTCGTTAACGAGCGCAGGAGACGCTTCCGCGACCGCAGCTGTTACTCAAGTCTCCACCTGCGGTACCGTGTCTGTCTGGGGCTGTTTGCCTAAGGGAAAGCTCCAGCAGTCGGCGGGAGAAAGCGAGATTGCCATCGTGGGCGGGCGGACGGCATTGTCGGCTTGCCTTGTCTTCAAGCTGCCGCGCCTGATGGTTCTCGTGGGAAGTGTAGCGAGAACTCTGTTCGACCTCCGGACGGCCCAACACGTCTGCAGCAGTTAGAGGTTTATGGAGTCTCACACTGATTCTCGCTGAAGATAGCCTAATGCAGTGGTTCCAAGTGAGTGATATGCGAACACCCTTGGGTACGTGCGGTAATCTCTTTGCTTAGGTCATCACTAAAATTATTAATAAAAATTATTAAGCAATCATTAATTTAAACAAAATACATTTTTGGACATTTTTCATTTATTTTAACATTTGTTATTGGATTAAAATTTAATAAACCGCGGAAAAACTGTTTTCATTTTTGTATATCATTTCAGTTATTAGGGAGCGTCCATAAACTACGTAGCTTGGCCTAGGGGGGGGGGGGAGACGGTTGGTTGGAAGGCTACGCTGCGCTACGTGTGTGTGTGTGTGTGGGGGGGGGGGGCGTCCGAGCCAGGCCACGTAGCTTTCCTTTCATATCATTTTCATAGTTAAAATGAGGTACAGAACACACAACAGCTTGTGAATATTTATTTCCTTCATTTAAATATCTCCGTATGTAATTTACAATAGTCTGACACGAGAAAACAGTACAAAATGTCTTCTAGAATCAAATGGATGCCGGGATACTTCTTTCAAAAGGCCATGGGCGAATTCCTTCCCATTCC
Organism: Vandiemenella viatica; assembly: GCA_031002005.1. Taxonomy (NCBI): domain Eukaryota; kingdom Metazoa; phylum Arthropoda; class Insecta; order Orthoptera; family Morabidae; genus Vandiemenella; species Vandiemenella viatica. Next base: position 73,332,211 of record JARYHS010009186.1, on the reverse strand, counting down.
TTGCCCCCCATTCTTTCCCGTCTCTAAAGACCCCGCTGTTAAGAGACGACGTTAAGCAGTTTAAAAAAAAAAAACCGAACCAAATGGGAAAAACGCTACGTGCTTCGTAGGGGGGTGGGGGGGATAGAGGCAAAAGCCACGTCGGGCTACGTGGGGGAAGGGGACCAAAATGGAGTAACGTAGTTTATGGACACTCCCTAAGCGGTACGCGAGGTTGAGCTCTTATTATGGAACAATTAATTGGGAACCACTGACCTAATGTATAAGTCAAGCGTCATTTAGCAGATTAACTCGGTTTCAGAAAATTAGAAACTACTCTTTGCGAACTCCTGTAGTGTTCGGTTAGGCATGAAGTAACCGACGCTGGTGAGTGAGCGATAACGCTCGGGTCTGTCATTCAGGAGCACGTTGGTTCAAATACAGATTTTAGTTTTCCATGGTTTAGAAATCGCTCCATTCGAATGCCGAGATGGTTCCTTCAAAAGGTCATGGCTGAATTTCTTTCTGTTCCTTGCTCCCATTCCTTTCCCGTCTCTAAGGCTTAACGATATGGACAAAAAGATAGTAATGAAGTAAAAAAACACGCGATTATGCTCTAAACATTTCATATATTGAGAATTAAGTTTTTCCCGGCATAGAGCTGACAGGAATTCTTCACGGGTTTTCTGCCGGATAATTTCTTCTTTCTACAACGTTTCGGCAGTAACTTCCACTGCCTTCATCAGGTGAAATGTCATATCGGAGCTGCCACTGTGACGACACAGCACTGATTTCATATATTGTTAAAAAAATCTAATGCCTTTGAGAGCGAATCTACTGCGAAAGATAATTTCAACAAAAGACTGCTTGATTAATATTAGAGTATATATAAGAATGTAGCGTGCTCAGCTGCAAAATTCCAATTTGCACCAATACGGCGAATTATTCTTTCTTCATTTAATACTGTGCCAGAGAAGATAAGTAGTTCTATTAAACTAATTAGAAATGATATTGAACTACATGGAAAATGCAGTGTGTTGAATTGTTGACAGCGGTCTTCTTGTAAGCGAAAGCACAGAGTAACTTTTTAAAACTTAGCGATATCATAAGATGTAGCAGTAAATAGTAGATGGATTAGGAAATTATGGGCAGCCATATAACTATTAACGAGGAAAACGTTTTATTTTTATTGTATATTTACACTTATTTCAGTACAAAAAGAAAATTGTTTCCAACCACCCCGACGTCAGTTACAAGCAATATATCGACGCTACAAAGACTGACAGCTGTCACCGTTCGGCTATAATAATAATAGTAAAAAAATCGTTGGCACATACGATTTGCAACAAGAACAGCAGAGAGCAGAGATTTGTACTGGAAAGTGTAGATACACGTGGTGCGTGTTATGACGTTAAGTTAATGAGCGCAGTGTATTTGACAACCAATCATGCTGGACAGATTGTCCGTGTAGTCTCACTACAGTGGTTGTGACTACCTGTTGCACGTGATACATTCAACAGGTGGGTTGTCTCCTATGGTTGCAGGACCGTGTGCTTGCCTTTAGTCACCGAGGAGCGGCCCTAGGCGGCCGGGCCCCTCACTTGTGTCTGGGTGGGAGGTAGACTCCAGGGGCTGCACCACCGCCTCCCTGAGGTCCGCTTGCGGGACTGCCGCCCTCGTACGAGACCTCAGCCACGAAGCCGGTGGCGTCGCTGGCAGTGTACTTGACGATCTGGTTACGGCCGTCGGGCAGCAGCACCTGGTACTGTCCTGTCACAACATTGCCGTCGCTGTTCTCCTGTTGGCTGTAGTCATTTCCGCTCTCCGGGTCGCGCACTTCATACTGAAAGCTGTAAGGCTTCGGCTGCAAAATAAGAAATAATATGATAAAGAAAAGGTGTCAGACACGATTAGAAAGAGTAGAAGCAGGTTTCATGGTCACATAATGAGAATGGAGAGGTCTGTTAACTCAGTGGTCAAGGCACTTGGTTTCAAAAGTCTGTGCTCCGGTGCCAGGTTCAAATTTTTAAGAACTGTGTTTGATCATATGAGCTTCTATATGACGTTCCTATATCAACCAATATGTGCCAGAGAATAGGAACTGGCCATCCTATCTCTGACACAATGGCTTAGTACGCCTACTTCGGAAGGATCTAAGCAACATTCGGACTGTGGACTAAGTTAGTTTTAAGGGGGCATCCATAAATTACGTGAGGTGAAATAGGAAAAGGGGGGGTCCGGCGAAATATCACCAGATGTCACCAGAGAGGGGAGGGGGGTGTCCGGATACCCGGAAAAACACCTCACGCAATTTATGGATGCCCCCTAATGACAATGCATATCAGAAGACTTATAAAAAGAATTTTCATACACATTTACAAAAGTAAGAATGGCAAGCAGAGTACATAAGAAATAATGAAATGTGTTATAAAGACCGGAATAACAGGACATAGAAAACAAACAAAAAACTACTTTCGGAAGACTAAAACAAAATTTCATGGTTTTCAAGGAGAAGAGGAAAGTTACTGACATTTGGGCCCAAAAAAGAGGGAAATAGCAAAGCGAAAGGATGACGAACTATTAAAAGTCAAGAAAAGAAGCATCGAGTTGAATGCACAGGATTAATTTTCGTGGTCCTTATATGATCAAAATCGAAGAGAAGAAGAAAGATTATTCATTGGTATCAAAAATACATAATGTAGATTTTCTGTGTTCCTTATCACGATACATTCCGACTTGAAGATGATATTTATTTTACTGCTTCGAAACGTACGAAAAATATATTGGTGTAAGATTTCAATCAAGTAATAGTGCAGTAACAACTGAAGTGAACGTATGTGTCCTAAGACACGTGATGTTGCAATTCTAACATCTAAATTATCTCTGACTTTTCGTTTACAGGTAGAGATTCGTGAGTATTGCAGAAATATTTATTGCAACAGTACTTCCAAGTGAAATAAGTGAACTATTTTCACAACAACTGAGCACTGGTGATAAAAAAAGACTTAAATTTAATTGTAATGTGATTTTAACTAGATGCCTTCTAACAATATCTATGATTTTCCAGTTTTTAATATTGCTTTTAATCTACCTATAAGAGATGTATTGTATTAATTTTTACCAAAAAACACTTCCGCTGAACTAATTACACGGTTTAATTAGTTTAACATCAATCAACGTAAAATTTCAATACTTGATAAAAAAAAATTCATTACTAATGGGAGAGTGAATGAAAGAACAGCCGCTTGAAACGATTCAAGTCACTGATACAACAGTTTATCAAAAGGCTCAACTTATAGGGAAGAAGAACAAATACTTCACATAACAGTTTCTCAGCGTATATTTGTGAAATCTAACGTATTTAGAATCTTGCAGTTGATGTTTCAGACTATATACAAAGATATTTTCTACCATATCGGGTGCACTTATGTTCTCCTAGACTTGAATCTCTTAAGGTAATTTGCCTTCAAGTTTTCGAAAACTTATTCGTTTTGGAAATATTTGCGAAGATAATAGATTTTGTGCTCCCCACATAGTGTTTCTTTGAATTTTTGCCTAGTACGTAATGAGGTTTTGAAGAAAATCAAATTATCAAGCTAGTTCTAAGTACACAGGTGATTGAGACAGTTGTATCATTCACAAAAATTATTATCTTCGGAATACAGCTGTTGAAGAAGAAAATCTATAATCGGAGCAATTGAACAACGGTACATAACCAACTATATGCACTATCTCCTTTATTATCTCCAAAATACAATAATAATACAATAATTATTATATGACACTGAAGATCCTTTTGGTTTCACCTGAAATTTAATAACAATATTTTATGCGCAATTGATGCAGCACTAGCAGTTAATAGCAATAAATTTAAGAAGTAGATAGTAGAATTCGTTAAAGAGGCGTAAATAACGATTAAAACCATGATCAAAATAAGTCTTCCATGAAAGTAATACTGAACCAAATATTATTCATAAAAGATATAATTCAAAAACTGATAAACGTAGTTATGTCATTACTTCACTTTCTGCTTCTTTTATTTATTTCTTAGTACGATACGGAAAAATCAGTAAAGATAAAAAAAATCCAGTGGACTTAATTCTCTTCTGTAAAGCAAATCACAAAAATTAGTTTCTTGGGGTTAGGAAATTTCATCAATATGCATTGGTAACTTTTAATTTGCTTATTGCTGGGATATACTAAATCTCATTAGAGTTGGCACAAATTCATGTGAGATACGTGCGATATGCGCTTGAACAGCAACAAAAATGGTAAAATATATTTCTGAAAGTTTTTCTGCAAGGTGAAAATAGTCACCTTGCACGATTCTTCGAAGGCTGTGAAAACATCCTTTGATAACAATGCAGTTACTGTTTTTTACACTCAGGAGAGTCTCTTTGCTGTAGATAGGATCCTTTCATGTTTGGCTATAGAAGTATCTGTTCCTTTAACTTTGTTGTAGGCCATGTTTCGCAGTTGTTGCATAAATATTTTTTAATAAAAATCCGTCTTCTAACAACTGGTTTTATTTTTAACTTTCCTCTACCAGACGCGTTTCGCCCTTCTGGAGTGGGGCATCGTCAGTGGCTATAAATAACATAATATTTTGATCATATTTGTGTATGCGAATCTAGTACATTAATTATATACATATATTCATGCTGTAATATTGTATCATCTGTAGGTTCAATCTGTTATAATTATTCTATATATTGTTTTCATAGTATCTATGTTCAAACATAAATTCACTTCTTAATACTAAATTATCTGTATATTTACAAAGTTATGTACATACACTCTACTTACTAAAAATTGTAGTGGCTGGTCTGGACTGACATGTGCTAGCCACTACAATTTTTAGTAAGTAAAGTGTATGTACATAACTTTGTAACCATACAGATAATTTAGTATTAAGAAGTGAATTTATGTTTGAACATAGATACTATGAAAACAATATATAGAATAATTATAACAGATTGAACCTACAGATGATACAATATTACAGCATGAATATATGTATATAATTAATGTACTAGATTCGCATACACAAATATGATCAAAATATTATGTTATTTATAACCACTGACGATGCCCCACTCCAGAAGGGCGAAACGCGTCTGGTAGAGGAAAGTTAAAAATAAAACCAGTTGTTAGAAGACGGATTTTTATTAAAAAATATCTGTTTCTTGTTAATAAAAAAGAATCTGCGGTATTATATTAGTATCTAAAAGTTTGATGAAGAGAGTGAATCATTTATGTTAAGGTGAATAAAGTGATTGACATTAAGACCTGATGACAGAGTAACTCATTGACAAACATGGTACCCATTACAGAAATGAATCATATAGCTGACACTACGGAGCCTTCATGGTGTACGTCACATTGTGAAAGTAACGTTTGCGACTATGGAAGGTAAAACTAAAGGGCCATTAAAATGAGAGAGACAGCAGGATTTGAATTGAAATCTCTCTATTCCGAGACAAAAACATGACCTCCACGCCACCATACTATGTTCACACACCAAACAAAAATGATTCTGTAATTTTATAGAAATGCCTCAGTCTTTCAAATGTCGGATGAAGCCTCTATAATGGTGGATTCCCACGGCCCGTAGTTTTGTAGACCGCACCACATCAGCCGAAATGTACGGATCAGCACGCGCCACAGGCTGGCTCTAGCCACCTCGCAGCCACCTCACCAGCTACCCGGGCGTTTGATGTTTACCGACTGGTGACGGATTGAGGCGTGCCATCCCTGCCAGCACAGGTGGCTCCCTTCCCACTGCCTACTGTTGGTAGCTGGACCAGCGCGGCCGGCAAATACTCGGGCCGTGGGAAGGCACCTTAATATATGCATTCAGACTACCGGCAACAATGTTGCTTGAAATGAGCCTGTAGACTCAAGGTCATGTTCCCCTGGACCCGCTCCTCAAGTCATCGCCACTTCCCTACCTACCTAGCCGAGATGAATACTGTGTCCAGGTACGCGACTAGCAATTTTTTCCCTTCATATGAAGGGGTAAGGATTATGGAGTGGGTATAGAGCCTCTGTTTACTGAACGGGCTACAGCTACATATCACTATTTATTTTTGAAAGTAATAAAGTTTGGAAAGCTATATAATAGTTGTTGGAGTTAAAACAAGTAGTGTTGCAACCTGCTGAGTACTGTCTCACCTGTCCGTCGCCTCCACCGCCGCCGCTGGGCAACCCGTAGGCAGTGGCAGGCGCTGCTCCTTGGTAGCCGTCCCCGCCAGAGCCCCGGAGGAAGCCGGTGTTGCCAGTGGGCAACAGACCTCCGCGGACCACCTCCACCAGCAACAGCGCCGACACCGCCAGCAACACCTGCCATCACAACAGTAACAAACTATATCGACCAGTGCTACAAATGCCACCACAACAGTAATAAGCTATACAGCCCAGTGCGGCGGCCTCGGAAGCGTGGGAGCTAGAGTGCTAGCTCCACGTGCCGAAGGTCACCGGTTCGAGTCCGGCCGCGGGCATGAGTCCTTATCACGTTTTTAAAAAAATACTAAGCAACATATTGGCTGGCTCATTGTGGGCAACCCGCAGTTTCGATCCCAGTTTAGGATATGAATATTTGCTACTCTCTGTTTTTTTTATGGGTTTTTATTTACTTATGGCTTTACACCTCATCGATGTCGACGTCATTAGAGACGGTATGGGACTGGGGACAAGGAACGGGAAGGAATTTGGTCATGGTCTTTTTGAAAGAAGCATACGGCATTCGCCTGGAACCATGGAAAACCCAAATCATCTGGATGCCCGGACGGGAATTTGAAGCAGCGTCCTCCCGAATGCGAGGCCAGAGCGCTAACCGCTCACCTACCACTCTCAGTTATTCTCTGTTGTGTCCATTTTTCGAGTTCCTATTGTCATTGAATGGAATTTCATATCAGTTATCGTTTATAGACTTATTATTTGAATTAAAGTATTACATTTTCTGTAACACTTAAAGTAGCAAGATGCCGTAATAAGGAGTAATGAGTAAAAAAATAATAATAATAACATAAAAACAAAAAATCACACGATATCCCTAGTGCTGTATATATCGTCTGTGTCTCTTTTAATATTTCAAAGGTCCTTTAAAATCAACAGAAATACTTCAAAGCAAACCCGTAGGATCTAATGGTCTAATTCGTGGAAAAGCTTGTATTCAAGCCTTTGAAACTAAAAAAAAATTCTGTCACTTTTAGACTCTATGTAATGTATTTTTGTTTTAAATCTACACTAAGAGGTTCGAAGAATATAAAACTCATGGAATAGATCAGAATTTACTTACCTGCCAACTAGGAACTGTTCTAAACCCTTGACCATGCCAAAACACGACGACGGTATACAACTACCTTATATCGTTAAAGTAGAAACAACTCTGCAGATATTATTTTCGTAAACAATGAAAACACTTCATCAATTGTAGCTCAATCGTTCTTACTACGACAGTAGTTATTTTGGGTGCCTTTTCTGTCTTCGCCATCTGTGTTAAAAGGGTTTATATCAGTAAACGTATAGACGTGAATTCTGTCACAGCAGCCATATCTGGCTTATCAAGGATGAAAGTACTTCCATTCTCCTTCTGAACGGGTAGCTGTGAAGATTATAATCGATAAAGTCTTTACCGGTGTGAAATGGTCATATTTTAATGAGAAAGTGTTTTTGGAGAAAGCACGACAGAAAATTCTACTGAATCCTTTAAGAAACAACTGGTCATTTACCACGGAAAACCGAAAATTGGACTGCCGGATCAAGAATCGAACATACGTCCTTTCGAATACCAGTCTCACTTCCATGTCGATTCATATGTAAAAGATCGTACTGGCTATAGCGAGTTTTCATCAGTATAATTGTATCTACATTTACATCTACATCCATACTCTGCAATTCACAAACATTGTGGGTTACAGAGGGTACTAAGCCCCAATTTTAATTCCTCGCATTCCAATCCCGAATAGCACGAGAAAAGAAAGAATACATAAAAACACCAATACGGCATCTTATTTCTCGAATCTTATCCCTCCGGTCATGGCGACCCAAATAGGTTGGCGGAAGAAGTATCTCACTGCATTCGTAGGTCATAGAATTTCGCAAATTCTCCAATACATTGAAACGCAAATGACGTCGTCTGTCTTCCAAACGATCCCAGCACAATCTATGTATCGATTCTGTGACGCTTTCATAAGGGCTGTAACAACCAGTCACGAATCGAGTGACTCTCCTCTGTACTCTCTCCACTGAGTCAATCAGGCCCTTGCGATATGGATCCCAAACTCCACAATAGTAATCCAAGTGTTTTGTACGGTATTTCCTTTGTATGAACATTAAAATTCCTCAGAATACGACCTATGAATCGTAATTTAGAATTATCTTTGCCTACGACGGAAATTATGTGCATGTCCCATTTCATGGGAATCAACCGTGTCAGCAACTGAATTGTTCACTTTGTACTCGTGAGCAAACTGATTCGTTTTGTTACTTATTCGCATTGCCTTGCACTTTTTGCAATTAAATGTAAGCTGCCATTTCGGCACCATTCGGAAATAGCATCCAAATCGCGCTGAATTTCTAAGCAATCGTCAGAACTTATTTCCCTATAGATAACTGCATCGTCGGCAAACAATCGCAACCAGTCATGCTCGCAATACGAAGCTCAACGTAAGCGACTATACAAACAATTACAACAGCTATCGGTTAGTTTCCCAGCGAACCTAATTACCATTCTACAATCAAAAAATATACAGGTCTACAATGCAATCATCCGCTTCTTGCAAGACACAAACATAAAGATCTAAAGCCCATAAAATGTAATGCATAAGAAATTTGTTACCTCAATGATGTCCTAAAGTTACCTTTGTAATGTTGCTATTATAATGTTATCGCACTATTGCTACAATGTTTTTATTGCAATGTTATTATAATGGTCTTATTACCATGTTCCCATTGTAAAATTGTTATATAACATAGTTTATGTAAACTGTTGTAGTTGCAAGATAGCTAAATGGTCGCAGACCAAAGGCCAATAAAAAAAAAATCGCAACCAGTGTTTAACGTTGTAACCTAGATCGTTTATAAAAATTAAGAATAGAAGTGGTCCTATTACACTTCCTTGAGGAACGTCAGAAGTAATATCTAGCTTAGAAGAGGCTTCCTCGTCAACAACGACATACTGTGATCGACCAGTTAGAAAATCACGTATCCATTCGCAAATCTGATCGGATAAACAGTATGCTCGAATCTTTGCTAAAAGTCGGTTGTGTGGCACAGTATCGAAAGCTTTCTGAAAATACAAGAATAGTGCATCAACTCGTGAACCTGCATATTGTGTGACACTATGTCTCAAATCCTTTTCTGGGAGGAAGATTCGGAGTTAAAATCTTCTCAGTGGTTCTCCATTATTCTTCCAATGCTTATCGTACGTAGGGAGGACCCTTAAGCTGAACACAATGAAGGGTGATTAATCATAAAGGTGTAATCATGTTTAGAAACACAAGAAACATTCCTGCTTCCGCGGTAGGTGTGGCACGTAAACACGTGCGACCTTGGGAGTGAATGGCCGTGGAAGTTGCCGGTGCACTTGGGTCGGGTGAAAGTCCCCATTCGCCGCTTCTCGCCGCAGTCCATTAAAGTTATCACACTGCTGCAATAGCCACTAATGCGACCGGTTTGGGCGCGAGCTTCCTAAGTGAAGAGAGTTGTTGTTGCCGCGGAAATTAATGCCCCGCCCGTGACAAACGTCCGGCAACCATCGATTGATGTCCTCACGCGTACGCTTCAGGTGGCAGATACCTGTTTGGACACAACGTCTCAAGCATCAAGGTCAGCGGAGCCAGACAGGTTTCTTGTGACTCAGCGGGTTGTATCGTTGGTAGGAATGCGTTGGCAGATATTGCCTCGGCACACAGCACAATCCCACAGCATTCATGGAAATATGACCTAGACTTATGGGTAAGCATAACGCAAGAACCTGGCATTCGAGAGCCGCGGGCTCAAATCCCTGGCAATCCAGTTTTAGGTTTTCTATGATTTCCGGAAACCACTCAAGCGAATGCCCGGATGGTTCCTTCAAAACTCAATTGTCAAATTCCTTCCAGTTCCTTGCCGGCAGTCCTCTCCCGTCTTTAAGGAGAGGCTAAAACGAAAAAATGAAAGTGAGGCATTTGTGAGTTAGCTACATTAAAGTAGTTACAATTCTACAAATTAAATTCCAGAGAAAAATCATAAAAGTTTTGCGGTTTTTATAAATAATTTAACATTACACGCGTTTACCTAAATCGATATAATCTCGTTGTATACGCCGGGGTAACATACAAGTGGGGTAAATATTTGTTCGGTGGGTTGACGATTAGAACGTGGTTTTGAGCAAGATTATTTTAAATGCAGTTTCTTTCCCTTTTCATGGTTACAAGTCAAACTGAAGAGAAATTACATGCATACCATTCAAATATAAAACAGTCAATATAACAGAAGTTTTGGCGTGTCGATAGGATTGTGAACATAGCCTAAACAAGCGGAAAAAACAGATGATTGGAAAACTTAAGAGCAAGGTTTGAAAAACTTCTCGGTAGGTTTCGCAATAATTTTTTGCTTTTAACTGATAGTTGGTTTATTTCCAAGAAAAACGTCAGCGTTGGGTCGAAATGTTAGAATTAAAATCGTTATATTATTATAAAACCATTTCTTTTTATTGGGCAAGAGATTCTACGTAATCATTAATTCCAAAAGAATTTCATTTGGAACAGCCTTTAACTGAAAATATTCTAACACGAATTTTACTTGTAAGAAAAGCAAAAACATTATAAGAATCTGGGTTTGTTATCTTTCATTTCCTGGACAAAACTTTTAGAATCATTTTGGAAGAAACGTTTTAGTAATGGATTAAAAATGAGACGTTTGAGGGAGACAATCGATACCTTAAATAGATAGGCAATGTCAGTATCGTAACGTAATATTATAGTAAAAATGGTTGTAAGAGTGTTGGGTCACTATCGATAATCTACTAACACCTGCAACGCAATTTTTTTTTTTTTTTTTTTTTTTGCTAAAGACATACAATCATAATCGCCAAATTCTTTAATAAATGAATCTTGTTTTAACATTATTCATGTCAGGTGTAGTCTTCTGTTGGAACATCTATGAAAATAAAATAACAAATATACGAGAGGCATCCTTCCCTACATACATTTATATTCAATATCAAAGTAACACTTAAATACATCTTTCCTTCATTTAACCATCGTATCGAAGGCTAGAGAAAATATCTTCAAATAAAATATATGCCCCTTTAAACAAAGAAATGCTTAGTGCAAATATGATCACGGTATTACTATTTTTTTTAAAAACCTAACTCCATCTTTAGTACCAGCTTTATTTCCTGATAAAGTTTTTTTGAATGGCTGAAATTTCACCAAAGTAAGTATAGAGATAAATATGCAGGGAACCACCTGACACAGAAACACTGTAGTGATGTGTTCTGACCCCAAGTTATATAAACATCCGTCTGGTAGTAGTTGAGAGGTCAAACTGTTTAATAACTGTTTCTAAGAAACATACTCTTATTAGAATAATTTAATTCTTTAAATAATTACAACCTTAAAACAGATTACTTGAATCTTCAAGTAAGCCCAAGTCCACCTAAGAAATCGATATTTGTAGGACGCTGGTAACGAATACTGCGAACGAACACAACAGAAATCAAAAATCCATTAAATTAGACAGTCTTTATTAAGTTGACGAAGTCATCAACACAATTATTTAAAAGTGTAGGCTAACAATTTGTTAGTTTAACACACCAGTTTCGAATAGTTATTACAATGATAAAGGAACATGGACCGTGCGTGGTGGGTAACCGGTAACGTGCTGACCTCGCTTTTGGGAGAACGCGGGTTCGAATTGCCGTCCGGCCATCCAAATTTGGTTTTTCCATGATTTTTCCAAAAACAAACCAGGTGAATACCTCCTTGTCCTCAGTCCTTTCCCGCCTCTAATGATCTCTACGCCGACAAGGCTTAAATTTTTTTTTTAATTAAAAAGAAAACAACTGATGATCTTATTCAACCACGGTTATCCATTGAAACATATATATTCTGTTGTACCCAAAATTTTCATTATAATTTTTACTCCAATCAATATTCCAAGGAGAACAACTTAAAACAAACCATGCTCGATGCCGGGCTTGAACCAGTGGTTCTTGTAAGGCAAGGATAGAGCAACAGCCAGTACGTTGTATGCAGAGGCCGCGAGATACAGAGATAAAAAGACATAAGTTGATTGTTTTATGACAGAAAGTGCTGCACAGTCTAAGGTAACAGTTAATCTATTAGCCAATTGAAGTATACGGTATCCTGGAAAGAGCAATACGCTTAGAGTTATCTTAGCGTAATGTTAAATTTCAGATATATTAGGACATAAATAAGATTTGAAGATAGAGAGAATTTTGGTCTTAGGTGGAGTTCAGTTCATATTAGTTGAGGAATAACGTAGACCTTTCAGCAGAACTTCTTTCGTTGATTCGAATCCAGATTTAGCAGAGCGGCTTCCCTCGCCCTCTCAGGCTGCCACGAAACAAGTATCTGTGAAGTTCATCTTCGGTGCTAAACTTATAGCCTCCACTGTAATGCCAACTTAATGTTACCAGAAAAAAAAAAAAAGTCTTCCTACAAACCCGAAATGGGACCCGACACTCTACACAGACGCTACATTTGTTTTTCTGATGGCAAAGTTACTACTGTTATTGTTGCGAGCAAATGAATTTGCCAAAGGATAGTCCACGAGCACAGTTAATAGCTATTAAGGTTTTTTGTAACACGTATCATGTTGAGAGTTCGAATCAGAACTAGGACAAACAGATGATGCACTATGAAAGTTGTCACAAAATCAGCATAACCGTTCTTAATTACAGTTGTCAAATTGCGTACGTGTCTTAAAATCGCAGCGGAATCTAGTAATCAGGATAACATTAAATTGTTACTCCGAAAAAAAAGGGAGTAGATTTTTTTCTATGTAAATTATGGGAAGAAAAATGACTAAAGATGGAGTGGACAGTATTAAAAATCTAAAATAGTTAATTTTCCTTATGTCTTGCCGGACTGGTTGATGATTTACGATATTGTAAACATAGATAAGCCTATCCAATTATTTTTTTTTTTTTTTTTTTTTTTTTTTGTAACTGCTTTACGTCTCTTTTTAACATCGAGGTCTTTAGAAACGGGAAAGGATGGGGGGCAAGGATGGGGGCAAGGAATGGGAAGGAATTCGGCCATGACCTTTTGAAGGAAGCATCCCGGCATTTGCCTGGAGTGATTTGGGGAAACCATGGAAAACCCAAATCTGGATGCCCGGACGGGGGTTCGAACCGCTCGGTCCTATCCAATCAACGCTGATTACTTTTTGTTTGGGAGGAAAATATCCAAGAAAGCCATCAACCAAATGGAGCTTTTGTGGACGATTCCACTTGTGAAGTCTTGTTAATAGAAATTAAATATAATCGTATAGTTCGATTCTGTGCTCCGTGATCTATTTTACACAATCGAGAGATATCATCAGTTCATTCGTCTCCGTAGTCATTCTTCATGGTATACATTGTATTGCGGAAAGGAAACTTTCCGTAAACAATGCTATTAAGGGAGTTTTGCTTAGAGAGTAGAAAAAGTTTTATACTATCGTAAATGAAGAATTGCTGCTTATAATAGTTTAATGAAATATATCTTTCAGCAGTACTTACCTTCATTGCCGTCATACTGTTCGTTCCTGAGTGATCTCCAGAAGTTCCCACCAACTGGCGCTCGGTGAGGTCAGAGAGAACTGATGCTCCCCACATCCAATCGGGACTCTTTTATACCGATTCGGTTCCTGTGGCGAAGCATCTTCAGCTGCGACCGACGTGGTGGGGGAATGTGAGACAGGTGTATTACGTAGGTTTGTAAATTGTACATTTTTCTTGCCTCTTCTGAAGATGGCATCTGCTCACACGACGACAGTGGCGGGGGGAGGTGGGGCGATAGGTCATGAATGGGACGGAGTCCGGTTGGGTGTTGCGCCATCGCGGGGGCTGGCTCGGGGCGGGTGTCGGAGACTTCAACGCACGTGTAGAAGGGGAACCCGACTCCGGGATGGAATGCCGGGAATCCGAGCTTCACCTTGCGGCGGTTAATGGAGATACGGCACGTGCCCACGCCTAGCTGTTACCATTCCTTCAGATCTCAATCAGATTGATGCAGCGTTATGGTAATTACAATACTTCAGTGTTATATATCATCAAGAAAAAGACGATACCGTAGTACAGTTTTGACAGAACAATCGCATCAATATTACTTGTTATAAAGTAAAACTTTGGAGGAAGATACTTTACGCTTTCATTTACCTGTACTTAATGTTCATTAGAATTTGCGTGTTGTTTCGGTTCTGTTCCATGACGCAAAATAACCATAACACTGGTAAGAATTATTTACTTGAGCGGTAAAGTGTAAAAATATTGTATATGCGCACCGTTTTTTTTTTTTTTTTTTTTTTTTTAATAAAAATCTCACTTTGCACCTCGTTGACGTCGAGGTGATTAGAGGCAGGAAAGGATTGGGGGCAAGGAACGGGAAGGAATTCGGCTATGGTGTATTGATCTAAACATCCAGACATTTCCCTGTACTGATTTGGGGGGGAAAAAAACGCTGGATTTACCCACTGCTGCATACATTGCTGTGTCTGTTATTATTTTTCTTTGTGATTTTATTTAATTTGCTGTCTAAAATGAAGATTTCACCTGCAGGGTTTTCTCAAATCACTTTATCATTGAGTTACTGGCACAATATCAGTTCTTGTCCTATAGGTTTCATTAACGGCTGTTTTCTAAATTGTCGGTTAAAGCACTAAATATCGCACTTCGCATGTTGAAAGCCATGTGGAATTGTTTCAGATCTCATACTATGTTCTGACTATGAAAGAAAAAAATGACTCTTGGAAATGGTTAATAATAGGTATTGTGGGCAAATCTTATGCAATCGGCCATCATTACAAGCACTATAATTTCTAGAACTGAGCAGGATGACGAAACCTTACGACCTCGAAAAAATTGCAAATAATCCTTCATTCGTTTGTAAAATATTGTCTACAGAATAAACCTTCATTTTTCTGCATCTACTGAAGGTGAATGAGATATGTGTTTAATGTGATACGGAATAGAAAGTTAATAGTGTTATGATTAAATATCTGTGAATGAAGGAATAGACGCCAAAGAATATTAATTGTGACGCGGTGGAAGCAATATGAGCGTTTGTCTACACCACATTTGAAATGTGACCATGATCCACGCTAAGGCAGCTAGTGGTTACAATCATTCAGAATACGTTCGGTGGCGATGACACACATAACGTGTCACCGAGCTTGGTGGATGAGCAGTAACGCTAGAGCCTGATATTCGGGAAGACGGAGATTCAAATACCAGTTCGGCCATCCAGATGTCCGTTTTCCATTATTTCCCGAAATCTTTCTTGGAAAATGCCGCGAAGGTTTCTTCAAAGTCCGTGGCCGAATTCCTTCCAGTTCCTTGCTCCCAGTCCTCTCTCGCATCTAATTACTTCAACATCGACGCTCTAAATTTAAGAGTTCGACAGTCTGGGAAGGTATCAATAATCCCAAGAGGAATAGTAGATAGCGTCGTAAGAGAGCGCGTTTACGCCCATTGAGTGCCGAAACTTTTTACAGAAAATCTAAAGGTAATGAGAAGGAAGAAAATCTGGCCTTTGCTGAAGCAAATCCAGAAGATTTTGTTGAATGATTTTTTATTATTATTAAAGGTACTTGTACCGATCACTTTACCTAAGAAAATGCAATGAAAGCAACTCAGAAGAGGAAACATGTTATTCACGAGTACTATGGACCGCGGTACGACTATGTAATTTTCTATTGTTTTTGTATTTAATAAAATTACCAATAATACTTGTAAATATTTTTCGACTAACAGGTTCAGTTTTATTACTAAATTATAATTTATAGAACTAATTTTTGTGAAAAGTGGACAAAGTTGGATGAGTATTGTTGGAAAATAATTAGCCACTGCTAATAATAATATTCTAGGGAGAGGAGGCAGAAATGAAAACCAACGGATCAGAGATCGGTTTCGTAAGATTTGTTTCGGCGGTCTTCAAATTGAACAAAATAATCATTATTTTAATGTGAAATACAACGTTAGTAAATGAATAAAGAATGAGGAAAAGTAAAATAATATATGTCCATTTTTCTGAATGTATTAGTCCGTATTCATTCAGTAATTGAATTAAATGTTAATGACTGACATAAATCGAGTTAGGAAGAAGTTTTTATTTTGTTGGAGTCCCAAAGTATCAAAAGTATTACTTTATTTCTGTACCGACGGTGAATAATTTTTTCGGTTTCAGCTTTAAATTAATAAAAAGATATGATGTGCAGCAGTCGGTTCAAAATAGCCTACTCATAATGCATGACTGTAGACATAACCGTAGGGAATACGATTATTATATTAATCAATATTACAACGTTTTTTCTGCAGCAAAGTAACTGTGTCTTTTTTTTTTATGAGCATGTACTGCTTCCATATTTCCTGAGAAAGGGAAAAACCATCACTGAGGCATATTAAAGTAACTTTGAAGTAACTTCAATTACCTGTTGTGGAAAGAGAAGAGGAAAGTTGTCAAATAAATCTCTTTCATCAAGAAAAAGATTTCAGTCTGGAGTACCTGGTCGACATGTCTGCAGTTCATGACGGTTTCATTTGGTGAGATAACCCTCCTAAACACTCGAGTTGGCCCGCTCAGACTTTCAGCTTCTTCCATACCTATCTGTCTCACTGTCATTTCAACTCTTGTCATAACGCATATGTGTTGTCGCCTCACCATTTGAGACCGCTCTGAAATAGTTCAATGCGCATGTCATGAAATCACTGGAACTTCAGCACATGAAGTGTTGCAGTTTTGAGATGACGGACTATGTCCTTTACATTTTCTTTAATTCAGTGTCACGCCACTAACTAATCGGACAACGTTGCTATTATATGGACTGCAGTTCATTAAGCAATACACGTTTTATCGTTAGATGCTCAGTCAACTTTTATCTGAGAAATGAGATTTCTGATGCAACAACATGGCAAGGCCGCGACTACTTGTTGTAAAGCTGACGCCTTCCTGGCTCGTGGCTCCATTTCACTCTCTCCAAGTCGTATACAACAGAAAAGACGCCTCGGAAAACCGGTGTCACCAGTAGTCGGACTTGTTTATAACATATTTGAGAGTATTATAGCGCGTTCCAATGTCTTCTGCATTTAATTGGAGTGTCTCCGAGAAGGAGATTGGCCAATATCGATGCTAATATTTCTGCTGGTTTTGCATTCTCTAGATTGCTTAGTAATTCGATGGGACATGTTACAGGTCTTTACTAATGTAATAACTTCTAAGGTTAACGACCGCTACGTTTTCCACTAGACTAAATGTCTTCCTTAATACTGCTTGTCGCTTCATTTGGTGATGTATTTAGTGTTAAAGAGTCCACATAGACCAATAAAAACCTGCAGGAACCTGCTACGATATGTTATAAACTAAATTTTTTTTTTATTGAATGTAAAACAATTAGATAATGAGGATCTAATCAAATTTTTATCATAGAGTGGATACAAAAATCAAATATTCTAGAGGCTATTACCGCAGGTTTTATTTCATACGCTAGTTTAATTCCGGGGTAAACACTGGCACATTTAAAATCCGTTTAGTATTTTTTTTTTTTTTTTTTACAAAAAATCTTTACCCTGAGTATCTTTACTCGATTGCTCCGAGTCAAAAAGTTTGTCGGAGAAAAATTACGTGTTTTTTTATTGAAATTCTTTTGACTCGAGGCAATAATAATAAAAGAGTCTAGAAATATGTTACAGTCTATTCTCTGCGGAGAAGTGAGAAAAAATATAAATCCGTTTGTATACTGAAAAGTTATGCAGAGAATACTTATACTATACTGAATTTCTGTGCCTTAACATGACCACAGTAAACAATCGGTTTTCACGTGTTGTTCTTGTAGGTAATACAGTGATAAGCGGGTATTAAATC
Organism: Vandiemenella viatica; assembly: GCA_031002005.1. NCBI lineage: Eukaryota > Metazoa > Arthropoda > Insecta > Orthoptera > Morabidae > Vandiemenella > Vandiemenella viatica. Next base: position 73,314,158 of record JARYHS010009186.1, on the reverse strand, counting down.
TTATACATTATTCATAATTCTATCTGTTTTCAATCACTAACTAGCTAACTACTGTGGAAATTTTATAGCTCAATCTTCTGATATATGAATAATCTGGCTGCTCCAGCTAATAACTGTATATTTATAACACTCCAGTCGACCTTGATGCTTTATCACATTTTCCTTTTTTTAATGTAGCCATTTCATAAACATACTATAAAACATACAAGTAGAATAAACTTTATATCTGTGCGAAACCTTACATCAGATAAACAACAAGTAGCACTTGAAACTTGTGTGGTTGTAATTACCTCACCGTTGACGATCCATATATCTCGAAAAAATGCATTTTAAAACTAAAAAAACATAAAGAAAAAGTTAGAACGGCTACAAATGCTTTTACAGAATCGAAATAGTCTTGATAATGTCTGAATACTAAAACTGAAGCAGATAAACACTGCTGAAATATTGGCTGGATTCTTCAACGAATATTTTTCTTTTATAGTGCTATAAAGTATCATACCAAAAAACTACCAAAAAAACTTAAAGAAACCTGCCGAGGAGTTTAGTGAGTTATACAAAATTAGTAAAACTGGGACAGTTTCTTGAAGATGAACACTGGATTCCGATTTCGAAATTTGAAGAAGTATCATAAATGAACCGTCTCTAAAGACCTCGATGTTGAGAGACGTAAAGCAGTAAAAAAAATAATAATAATAAAAATAAAAACATTAATGAAATTAGTAAATTAGTTTTTGTAATGATCTTGATATTATGTCATACTAACAAAGGATAATCACACCTCATATATACCTAACATTAGTATTGTTATCAATGTCGATAGGACAACTAGCGTAGTATTTCACGATTGTGTCACTGGATGGTAAATCCACGTAGAGACGAGTAGTCTATCATTGCAATGTATGTTCGTTTCTCTTACCTTGCGAAACGTGAAGCAGTATCAGGGCATCCGCAAGCATTAATTAACCTTTAAAGCCGGGACAAACGTATGTAAGTCGTGCACGTTTGTCTACATGCGGCACTGCCCCCCAGCCCCGTGTACCAGTTACCGAGTCATCTGTAATCATATGCGCTCTGCCTACATGCCAATATTCTCTACGCGTGGCTTCTATCATTGCAGGAAGGTTCTACATCGTGAATATAATGTATGTAAGATTAACGATACACAGATTACTTTTACCAGGGGATCTTACCAATTACAAAAATAAGTTTATCGCATGTATTACATTGATTGTTTTTACATAAATCAGTTCTGAGAAAATTAAAAAAAAAATTAAATAGTGTTACAGATAAACAGCATTTAGTATCGTAACTACTTTACAAACTATCTACGCATACTTCCACATTGTAATATGACGATTTTCCGTCACACTCCAATTTCGAGTTTTGTTAATATTGGAATAAATTTGATAAAGCTCCGGCGTCAATTCTTTATACGTTTCATTTAACATGCAAAACAATTATGAATTAAAATGAGTGGATATCAGGCATTGTGGAAGTTAAACATTATTGAAACGGTATTAGTTCAAGTCGTCCTTTGTGGGAAACAACGGTCGGTAATCTCGACGGCCACAGTATATCGGCGTCAGACAAAAGGCTGGATTTTCCAAAGTGTTTTCCTTGGGGGTGGTAGGTTCTTCGGCGCCACCCAGGTGACCGCCGGCCTTTAACGGTCATGCCGCTCCCCCACCTGGTCACCCACACGACCGTAGGCGGGAAAAGGTTGAGCAAACCAGTTCTCTGGTGGGCCATGTGACTTCAGATTTGAATCCCGCGGACCAGTCTCCCTGGTTCTTACAGCTAAACCCTGGAAATTTTGTGTTACGAGACAAATAAAAAATAAAGAGTAAAATTTTTCGATATTTCACCTAGTTCTCGAGATATACTGTCTCAAAAGTGAGGTGTCTTGAGTTGAAATGCAGAAGAAAAATTTCGCAAAAGTCAAATTTAATGATGGATTTTTATGTAACACGACGAAAAAACTCGATAATAAGGAATAAATGTTTTCGATATCTTGCTTAGTTTGGGGGATATACAACATCCAAATTGAGGGGTTTAGGTTTGGATGCAGGCTGGACCAAAAATTAATTCTGTCAAAGCCACAATGATTACATGGTTGACATACAGAATGGATATTTCAGTTTTATTACTACCACTTGTGGTTAGTCTGAAATGTGTCCTAGACCAGAAAAAAAGTAAGAGGACCCACTCTAGGGATGAGCAACCCAGACATTTTGTAGGCTGGTACCAGAAATAAAATGTTTATTCAGTCACCTTAATGAACATTCTCTTGATCAAGATGTGTTGTCTAATTTCACAGCCCTACTTATTAGGACAATTGTAAAAAAATTATCTCTCAGTTAGATTTAGATACGGGGGGGGGGGGGGGGGGAGAATGTTGTACAAAAAAAAGAGACTAAATTAGAAACACATTCCCCAAATTGATTTTGTTCAAAGGCCAATAACTTATTTATTTATGAAGCCCATTTTTATTTCTGCATGAACCTGTTTCGACAAAATAGATGAGAAAGATTTCAAAATCGGTAAAAATAGGTATAGACGTATTTACAAACAGAAACAAGTCTTATATGAAGCTTTAAAAATAACCTAAGTCAATGGCCTGAAATAGCTATTTAAAAAATTAATAAAACTCACAGCTTCTCACATAACAGTTAATTTCATCATCCATTGTCAGTATAATCAGCAACGTGACGAAAGAAATCGTAATAGTAAATTCACTGAATCGCGAAGTAAAACACGCGGCGAGAGCTCATTCTGGTTCTGGACTCTGGTTTCTGCACGCTGCTCTGGACACTGGCTCTGGACGCAGCCCTGGACTCTGCTTCTGACTTCAGCCGAGGCTGAGGAATACTATCTGGCAGCCAGGAGCGTTGGGTTTTTCGAATGCGGGAATGTTTCTCGCGAGCCACAACCCATCTCCGGACCACGCCGACAGATGTCGCAGACTCAATTGGTAATGTGTTTAGCCATATAATCCATAGCTTGTGCATTTTAAGAAACTGTTAGGGACCCGCAAGCGACTTGTGACATCAATGCTCAAAGTTGATGAGTGAAACCCACTGAGCTAGCAGGCCCAAGTGTTTAAAGGCCTATTTATATAAAGGCATGTTTGTCTGGAGTCATATGTGTTCGTTCAAAACTTTGGCAATTCAGTCGTAGCCTTTTCAAGGAACCATCCGAGAATGCACCAGGAGTAATTTCGAAAAACTAAAGAAAACCGAATACTTGATGGCAGGATGGCGTTTTGAATCCAGGTCTTCCCAGATACCAAACCCGAGTGTTGCCGCTCACCCACTGGGTTTGATGGAATTTGTTTTCCGTCTTATTTATTACATTATAGCTGCTGAGTACCTTGCTTAGGAGTCACGTTATTATAAAATTTACACGTTAAAATCCATCCCAGTCCCCTGGTTAAATCTAATCAGCAATATACCACAACCAGAGGTAAGAAGCAACGGCACGTGAGTGGATAAAACTACACCATCCTTACCATCCACAGAACCTACCAATCCACGAGGTCCTAAATGACCTACCCACACTTGCTTTAAATCCAGAACCCCAGTATGGTAAGACGTCATCGACTTTGATGTCAAGGAAAAATGGCGACAAAGCTGGAATTCTGCACCTGCGAAACATCCAGATATTAAAGATCCCACAACTGGATTTCCGGGATTCCACCTGAAGAGAGACCAGTGGGCAAACTAAATCGCGTAAGAATATGCTGCACCAGATTCAACGCCATGCTGTGTAAGTGGGGTCTTCAAGATTCTCCTGCCTGTGACTGCGGAGCTCCTTCCCAGAATGTGGAGCATATCATCAAGGAATGCGGTTTAAGGAAGTATGATGGACCATTTCTATACGTTTTCAGTGCTACAACTTCCTTCATATAATGGCTGCAACAACTGGACATCAGTTTATGAATGCTATCAACGTTCTTGTCATGGTATATTTTGTATATATTTACAAGTATTATATTAGTTGCTAGGCCATACGAAATAAATAAATTAAATAATAAAATTTGATTTTTTTTTCTTTTTTGCAAAATTTCTATTACTTTGTGGGTTTAGCGCTATGTCAATTTTGTTGTCACTGCCAACGTTTCTGCACCCATCCCGAAGCCTTTATCAGGGCTATTTCGGGCTAATTTATCCGCTACTGACGACAGGTTATACTCCTTCGTCGTTGGCGGTAAGAAATCTTTTTTTTATTATTATTATTTTTTATGTGCTTAACGTCTCTCTAACAGCGAGGTCTTTAGAGACGGGAAAGGATGAGGGGCAAGGAATGGGAAGGAATTCGGCCATGGCCTTTTGAAGGAAGCATCTCGGCATTTGCCTGGAGTGATTTGGGAAGCCATGGAAAACCCAAATCTGGATGCCCGGACGGAGATTCGAACCGCCGTCCTCCCGAATGCGATGCCAGAACTTTAACAGTTCACCCACCACGCTCGGTAATAAGAAATCGAACGTACGAAAAGTAGCAGGTAATAGCTGATGTACCATGCTGCTTTGATTTTCGTCGTTATTACAGACAACTTGGGAATAAACATGGAACTGTGAGACTACATTCGAAATGAAACGGGTTATCAGAAAGCTGTAATCGGATCTGAATCATTCACTAAAGAGGTTAAAAAATACTATAAAATCACTTTGTAAGGTATCCCTCGTTCTATTTTTAATATTTGGTTAGAATCGGGCCGAGTTTTGGGTTAACTTCAGTACACGATACCACACTTTAAACCGAGTTAATAGCATTTCTAGGATAATAAAGTGAATAAATAACACATACACAGCATAAATAAACTATAAATTGCCATAAAGACATGATAGTTCAGCAGGAAATAGGTTATTTCACATAGGAGTAGATTTTTAATAACAGATACTAACATTGGTTGGCGAGATGTTTTGAGCAGATTTAAACGAAGTAAATGTTAAATAATTGCAATTAGAATGCATAAATAAACCTTTTATCATGTTTAATACACATTATTTCAGAGATAAATAAGTAATTTCAGTAAAGGAAAAATCTAACCCATAAATTTTGGCATATTCCAGTTTTAGTATTTCTGAAGAGATTTCAGTACAGTAAAGACAATAAAGAACCTATATTACACAGGCCTAGACTCACTATAACCATAACTTCAGAAATAAATATAGTTTAGTAGGATTTTTAAAGAAATAAACTGGATGATAAAATAACAGTCTGAAGCAGAAATGAAAATAATTCATTGTAATGAAACTTGACCATCTTAAAGCTCCAAAAACAGCAATAATAATCCCTGAGACAGCCTAGTAGATAAATTAACAGGTTTCTGATAGTTTTAAAGCATCTAATAGTCATAAGAAGTAATTATATTGGATTTTTAATACTCATTTTGCTCAAACAGTTCACATACATAATTCTGGTCTTTTAAGTAGTTTCAGGATTTAAAAAGTAGAAAAACAAGCAGTAAATAAATTAATCTTTCAATTTTAATAGGTTTTAAATAGTTTCAGTCTGTAGAATATGAAATATCAGTGAGTAAATAGACGCCGGTAAATCGATTAATTTGTCCAACTTTCAGGAATAAATTCCAGCACTTTAAAGCCATTTCAAGAGCGCTAAGGACATGTAAATACCAGCTAACACACATAATTGATTTTCTAAACACATTTTAAGACATTTCACTAACCTGTCGAATGTTAATCCGACCACGAAATAATTTGTCACAGACACTGCACACATAAAATGCTTCAGCACTGATTTTAAACACTGCCACACAATATAAAGTAAAGAATAAAATAAAACAGTCCGAAAGTGAAGTAAAGTCAATTAAATCTGATAGTTTCCAACACTTTAAGTATTTTTAAACATAAATGAATACGTAAAATTGAACACCCAACTTGAGCATTTTATTATTCAAAAGCCTACTTAGATTCCGGGTTAAAGAGTAGCTTGTTTTAATAATCCATTCTTTTAGCTTCCTACATATTAATTTCAAGTCATGTAAAGCCATAGAACCGATGTTATAGGTTTCGTAAATTCACTCGGCATAAAACACACGTGTAGATCACTAAATAATTTATTGTGTCTCAGAGGTAATAGCTACAGAGATAAGATAAACTTCAAAATAAGCAGTTAAATTCAGGCTACACCTTGATAATTTTTCCGGCTCGATAATCCATAAAACTTCAGAGTTATTCCATGAAAACTAAATAGTAGCCACAACCGATTGTTAGGAATTAACGGTTTTACCATAATTTAACTGACTTAAACAAAGTAGATATTTCGGAAGAACCTAAAATCGAGAATAATATTTTAAGCTTACTTTCGCGTTAATAAGAACAACCAATTTTAAAAATAACAAAACTTTGACTAAAACTGTAAGACTTGGGAAAATCAACCATATCGACAAGTTTTTGGAGAGACAAAATTAACATAATATTCAGACACTAAACACTTCAGCTAGTAACACACATCACTTTTTACCATTTCCTTGCTGAGATTAACCTAGTATTAAGAAAGTTATTAGATCAAACAGTAGGGTATGTTTAGGAGCGCGGAGGTACACGGTAGAAATACGTCATCACGCGAGCAACTCCTATATAAGAAAGCGGGAAGAAGACACCCAAAAAAAAGCCGATAGATCAGTCTAGATGTTGAAGTGCATGTGATCGCACGTTCGGGTTTCGCGCGGAGTGGTCAGGGCAAGATGGAACATCATGGCGGCTAGTAGTGCGCATGTCTGAGGAAAGGACGCGTTAGTGGCGGACATTTTGAAAAATTTGGATGGACATGTGAATTTCGAACCTTTGTTTTGTTTCAACTGGGGGAGAAGCGGTTTAATGCTCTTGGTCTCAACTTGTAATCTTTGGTGACGATAATATCCGATGGCTTTGCTAACTGTAAAATGACATTATTTGTTTGAAGAATTTTGGAAAATATATCTTCGTGATTTTGACTCTTGATTTTCATTTTATACTTTAATACCCTTCTTGTGGTGGGTTTGAAACTACAAGTGGCGACTGTGGTCTTATTTATCAGTTAGCGTAAAAGGTTTTAACACGGTTACAGAACTTTCTTTTGGACTCAGAATATTTTGGCAGCAGACTGGTTCAGGTGATCATAGTCGATACCTAATCCCCCAGTATTCGACTACGCCCTGACAACTTGATGTAATATTCCTCCTAATATATACTTACCGCGGCATATTTCTTTTTGTAAGTGAAAACCGCGACAGAGGTTTCTTGAAGATCTTGCTTGCGAAAAGAAAGCTTTGTTCCACATAGCAGTCTCACTAACCAGTAATTTGACACTCCTGACTTACATCATTTGAGGCGGCTGATGTCATTTGAAGCGTTGCACAAAATAAACAGCTAACATCAATAGGCAGTGTATGAGGTAGAGTCTATGTTTAACCTAGAACTCAGAGCACAAGATGAAGACAATAGCTGTGTTCTAGTCGGTATTTAGAGTGTTACGAAATCTTGCAACGTGTCAGGTACGAACGGTAATGTCATGGTAACAATCGCAAAAGCTTTATGAAATCCACCAGTAGCATTTTTATAAATCACCTGAAATAATATTAATAATGTTATATTGCGGTTTCGTATTCATAAAAAAAACCGTTGTCAACACACAAATCATACAAATAAAATATTTATTTTCATAATGACATAAGTGCAGTCTGTTTTCTGATAATACTTTCCATTTCACGTTTTTTTGTCTTTGTTCCCTCTCGTGAGTTTTATTTCCTAAATAATTGTTTTGGGAAGAATAGTTCAATTGAGCTTTATTTTATAATAATTCTATTTAGTTAAGCAACTACAGAGAAGTCAATTGCTAAAACACTCCATTAAACCCTTCATTTTTGACGGGATTTGTGATTAGTTACAGCATAATTTACAGTAACTATTTACTTATAACAATACATTTTTGTCTTTGTTTCTTATAAAAGTCAATACTACAATAAAATCTTTAATTTAACTTGGAACCATCTTGCTTAAATAAACAATTTTTTTTTAATGGTTGCCATTTTCAGTTAACATATTTTTCCTTAATGATGCCTTTCATTCGTAAGCTTCCCAGTAAACAGCGAACTTTGTTATTAACCTAAGATGTGTTACGATGCTATTGGGATCGTAAAATGACTTTACGTTTAGGATTACAATAAAATTATTTTTGTTTCGATGAAATTAAGAAATTGTTTATTGAAGCTTCCTGTTTTGTTTTAAAATTCCGAATCAGTTTATCTTGTTGTATATGAACTGCTGCAAGATGTAATCAACAACCTTAGCAAAAACAATTCCACTAGCTGTAATGTAGACCACATTTCTTTCTAAATTATTCGTGTTCACTCCCGTAATTTGAATTAGACTTAGAGTTTCATGTTTCCTTAGCCACTAAAGGCTGGTAATATCAGCCGTAAAGATCAGTAACAAAAAAAAAAAAAACACTGAATTACCCAGTGAAAGAAGCGTAAAATATCAAAATAATTTTTAAAATGTTATACAAACAGACTCGATAACTTCAAAAGTATCAAGTTCTATGTTACTTGTTAATGTCGATATGAAATCAATTTTTTTTATTTATCATCCTCATATTTAATATTAATTTTGAGACTTGTTAGTTTCATTGGAAAATGTCTAAAATGCAACTTTTTTTGTACCTGCAGTCACTCTAACATAAAGTGGTCTATCATTATGTGCGTTAGTGTACTAATTACCTTCAGAAAACTTTTCAGTTTCCCGTACAGCCATTTAAGAGGAAGACAAATAAATTATTCTCATTATGAAAGCAAATTTCTGTTTACAGAATGAATGGACTGACGTTGAAACCTTGACAATATAGAGGTTTATAAAGAGCCCCTGTGGAATGAAGCTAAATAGCTGGAAAGGAACCATTTCAGCACGACACTAGATGAAGAAGAAATTTGCCTCATAAAATGCAACACATGTTGAGGATCTTCAAGCATGAGGGCCTAAAGAAACTCTACAAAAATAGAGTTCAATTTTATCACTATGATGTTGTTGTTCTATCCAGGTGCACTTCGATCGGTATAATTGTTTGCGTTTATGTTCGTGAATCTGTAAACTGCAGGTTTTTAGGATTTCTAGTTATGTTACACGAGACAGCAGGCATCACGAATCAACATTAGGACATGGGTAAACAGGCTTTTCCAGAGTATTGATGCAATTCTGTTCTTGCAGTATACTTGCTGGATTGCGCCGTAACCTGTCAACATCGTCAGAACCTGGTAAAGGTGGCAGATTGCGACGACGATACATTGTATGTTTAAATCATTGGTTAGCAAACAAGACTAAATTGCATCTTCAGTAAATTTTAAAATCTACCAATCCTCAACAAAATAAGTTTTTCCAAGTAGCTGTATCTTACTACACTATTGTTTATGAAAACTGTAACAAAGAAAGAGTCACGTGATTACAACGAAATTTATTCCACATATTAAGGACATGACAATACACATATGGTGAAAATTACACATGCACTTTGTGAGAATTCAGTATGATGTGAAGCCTCCACGTGGTGCTCAGAGATCCTGGATATGCTGCTGATGAACATACTGCCTCGCGCTTTGTTAGCACGTCCACAAACCATCGACAGTGTTTGCTTGATCGATACGCGACATATAAGGAGATCGTGCGGGTCGTGGAAGCAGTGGTGCCCGTCGCTCTTCTAAGAAGGCTTGCACATTCCTCGCCACGCGTGGCTGGGCATTGTCCTGCTGAAATATGGCCATGTGGAGCTTCCTGCAGAAGGGTACAGTGTCTCGGTGCCTGAAGCCATCCTGGTGTTATAGTTCAGATCGTATGTTATAGCTAATGGCGCCCCAAACCAACACACCTGACGATTTTCCGCTATGCCGTTCAACAATACAGTTCGCCCAACTGCGTTCTACACGGTAGCGTCTAACACGTACACAACTTCACTGTAAGAAGCTGAAGCGGATCTCGTTTGAAAGTATCACATTTTGCCTCTCGGCGCGCCAGTGACGGCTATCACGTGTCCTTTGCAGTCTGAAGCGTTGGTGGTTCATATTCAATGGAAGCCGACTGAATGGCATGAACATTTTTTGTTAATGGTGAGGTTTGAATTCTGATTTTTTGATTGATAGTATAATTTATTCACTGATATAGAAATAAACGACTCGCCAAGACGTAAAGGTTCAAGCATTTCTATTTTCAGTTTATGTGGCTACGCGACTTTTTTTTGCTTTTAGTCGACATAACAAATCGTAAACAATACAAGGAGTTGGAAGGACACGTGCTACTACCAAAAATACTGTATTATGATGAAACTGCGGTAGCAGAACAAAAGATCGTCGGCAAGGATTATGGAAGGATCTACGGCACCTACAATCCGTCGGCTTCTGTCAAAGAACTAGTGTTTGAGAGACACATTGAGGCTACAGCATTTTGATAGCCAGTAAAAAAAATAATAAAGATAAGCAATTGTTAAGACATACAAGAAATTAGTTTAGGACATACAAATAATGAAGTTTTCAGTCGTAAACTCAAAAATTTGTCCAAATTATTTTAAACGTGTAGCAAAATCTCTCGGGATTCTAGCTGCAACAAGATTTTTCCGAGAGATATTTGCCGCCCCGAAAATGTACATAGTTATCTACTTTAAACGTTTATACTAAAATGCTAATAAGGAAACAATTAGTTAAGAGCTTTGACTACATTTGAAATTACTCTAAAATATCTATCAGCATCTTTATATATATAAAAATCTCGTGTCACGATGTTCGTCCGGGATGAACTCCAAAACTACATAACCGATTTAGATGAAATTTGGCTTAATGTGTGTAATTTAGTCCAACTTAAAAGATAGGATAGTTTTTATCTGGATTATAGACCTCAATATTTATTATTTGCGAAATAAATGTTCATTAAATGTTTGTCATAGGACAATGGTTTGTAATTATTTGTAAGCCACCACAGCTAAGCGATCTGCTGGCTCAGTGGTTAGGGAGTCTGACTGCAAATGGAAAGGTCCTCGGTTCGAGTCCCTGTCTCGGCAGTGATTTTTATAGACACTTACCAGGCATTAACCTCCGGCGCAGCATCATCTGTAAGGTGAAATACGCCAGGACGGTACTGTGGTTCGGATTCGACGTTAAAATGTAGGTCCACTGTACCAGGCGGGATGGGTGGGCTAGGTAAAGGCCCAGCCAGTAGAAACCATGTCACCAGGTCATTACGACCACACGAAATTATTATTATAGTTCCATAAGTTTCTAACAGATGACGATGTGTTAACTTATCGATACAACACTTGGTTAGCTAGGTTGAGTAATCGTCCAGTAGATCACGTTCTGTTTCAGTTTGTTTATGCTACAGTTTATTCCTAACAGATGGCGGTATGTTAATTTATCGAACCATCCAGTAGATGGCGTTGTATTTCGATTTATTTATGCTACAGTCTATTCCACGCCATATGTGTTTCTTCAATTTTAATTGTGCTGTGTATTGTGTTATAATTATACTGTATTGTTGTTCATCGTTTGTGTGTCTTTATACCTAATGACAAAGTAATTACACACATGAATATAACATTGAAGAAAACGTTACGATAAATACGAATCGTGTAAAGCATTTCTCGCTAGCTTATCATTTTTCTTCTTCTTTTTGTTATGGTCAGCTAGAGACCACGTGTCAATTTTAATTCCTCTCCTGTTGTTTTTTCTTTCTTCCTCCCCAGTACTCCTTCATTATTGCACTCCTCTCTATCTTTCAATCCTGCCATATTCAAAGTCTGCTATCGAAAAAATTGTCTTTCCATACAGTTCACTGGTATTATTTCGTTTCAAATCTTTATAAACCTCTTGAAAGCCTGGTGTCATCCATGCTATAAATGTATCAAAAAATATCATTCTTCTTTTTCTGTTATTTTTTTAAATGTTATTTTATGTTTCCTCATTAGTTCTTAACTTCCATTTTACTGTATTTTTCAATGGACCCAAAAATTCCGGTTTCACCACTGTATTATAGTGCCTTATTTTAAGGCTTTCAGAAAGGCACTTTTTGTTGTAATTGAAATATTTTTCAGTGAAATGTCGCCAAAGAATCTAACCTCGACAATGCATGTTGCAGAGAGGCAAGACGCACGACGAGAGAGCTCATCAATCAGCAACACAAATCGCGGCAAGTAAGGAAGTTCAAAGAATCAGGACAGCTGAGGGTCGTATGGAAGAATCTCAAGAACAGCGTGATGAACGTCTGTGACAGAATATATCGAGAACAAGAGCGGCACGAGAACAGCACATAGCTACATTTAGAGAAAGAGAACGAGAGAGACAGCAAATCAGCCGTGCATTAACACGTGTATCATTTGTTCGTCTTGCGTTCAAATATGCACCAGCCATTGATTACTCTGCACATTCTAAAATTGCAATCGGTGCAATGAACAAAATATGCCAGTATTATCAGGCGTTGAAATTCCGCAATGAAGCAGCCGGCATGTGTTGTGCATCAGGAAAAGATGTATTATTACCACTACCCAATCCGCCAGAAAATTTACAATCCTTCTTGCTGGCGAATCAAACGATTCGAAATTGTTTCTGCGAAAGACACTCAAATTCAATTTTTGCTTCCAGATGACGTCATTTGGGGCAGCAAAAATTTGCGATCTTACATCTTGAAACTAAATTCAAAAATACAAGGCCAGGTGTACCATAAGATTGGGTCGTTGATACCGATGCCAAACGATGACCCAAAGTTTCTCCAAATCTATTGGAAATTGTGAGGAACGCTTGAAAACTAGGTGCCAGTATAATTTCATAGAACAAGCAGAAGAGAGAGCAATTGTGGTATTGTTGGAAAATTGTTTGGAAAATAATAATCAACTTATTCAATTGTGTCGCCTCAATTAAAAAATGACAACTATCAAATTGTCAACAAAGCTGACAAATTACCATCAGGAGAACACGCTGGCAGATTCAACGCGCCAACCGAAGATGAAGTTGCAGTTTTTATGGTTGGTGACTCAGTTGATTAAAGTCACACGTCAAGATAGAACTGTTAGTATAATTTCGGATCTACACCTTTCGTATGACGCACTCCAGTATCCACTGATATTCTGGCAAGGGCAGAATGAATATCACATCAACATCAAACAGCGTGATCCAGTTGCTGGTAAATTTAATATTCAGCTATTTATTTCGTTATTTTATTAGTACAGTAGACCCGCGATATTCCGACCAGGGGCCGGATTTTAGCGGGCCCACTATATTGATTTCTTATTCTTTTTTTTACTATTTAATTTATTATTTTTCAGGTAATAAAACAAATAAAAAAGTTACTTCAATGAAGTACTACGCCCCGCGATTGATGATTACACGTAATTAGGATAACTATATCCTTCGATATCGTCAACTGTGCCTTCAATACGTCGTGGATATGTACGCCAAGGTTGAAAACAAGCATTTGCAATTTATTCGATACAACCAGGCTAAATTACAATCGGAGGAATACATCCTCTTACGAGATACTGTTATCGGCAATATTTATGAAAATTTAAACGCCAATGATATCGGTAATGCATTTATTTTACCTTCAAGCTACATCGGCAGTTCGCAGGAATATATACAAGATGCGATGACTTACGTACGTCATTATGGTCGTCCAGATGTGTTTATTACATTTACATGTAATCCGAATTGGGAGGAAATACAAACTTTGCTATCACCAGGCCATCAATCAATGCATCGTCATGATGTCACGGCACGTGTGTTCAAACAAAAATTAAAATCATTGATTGATTTAATCGTAAAACATTCAGTTTTCGGTAACACACATTGCAATCTGTATTTGATTGAATGGCAAAAGCGAGGTTTGCCTCATTCTCACATTTGGATTTGGCTTGAAGTTAAAATCCGTCCAGAAGAAATTGATCAAATAATTTCAGCCGAAATTCCGGACCCATTAATTGATCAAGAATTGTTTTATATTGTTACCAGTCACTCGATCCACGGACCGTGCGGTGCTTTTAACATTACATCGCCATGCATGGAAGGTGGAAAATGTAAGAAGCGTTTTCCAAAGGAATATACGAATGATACTATTACGTATATCGATGGTTATCCGTTGTATCGCCGCAGAAACGCTGAGAATGTTGGCCAAACATTTACAATGCGAATGTCAAATTCTAGAAACCAAGTTGACATTGACAATCAGTGGGTGGTACCATACTCACCATTGCTTTCAAAAACGTATAAGGCTCATATTAATGTCGAGTTTTGCAGTTCTGTAAAATCCATTAAGTACGTTTGCAAATACGTTAATAAAGGCAGTGATTTGGCTGCATTTGAAGTCAAAATGTAAATAAAAATGACGAAATAACACGATACCAAGTAGGTAGATACATCAGCAGCAACGAAGCTATCTGACATATTTTTAGTTTTCGCATCCATGAAAGAGACCCTTCCATCCAGCATCTTGCAATACATCTTGAAAACGGCCAACGTGTATATTTCACCGAAGAAAATATTTTCGAAAGAATACTTGAGCCACCAAAAACGACAAACCACAAACTGAATTTTTCACATTGTGTCAAAAATCTGATGTGTTCCGCCAATTCGCAAAAACATTATTATATACCGATGTTCCAAGCTATTTTTCATGGAACAAATTAGGTAAAAAATTGTAGCCACGTAAACAAGGAGAACCACATCCTTCGATCGCAGGCATATTCAAAGCAAAGACTTTACACAGTGCATCCAAAACAACGTGAATGTTTCTTTCAGCGTTTCTTATTGGTGAATGTTCCCGGACCAGCTTCTTTCGAATGTTTACGAACAGTTAATGGTCGAGTGTTCAATACATGTCGAGTGTTCAATACATGTCAAGATGCATGTCGCGAGTTGCAGCTGCTGGTAGACAACAATTATTGGGACCTGACACTTGCTGATGCAGCGTTGACAGCCACGGCGAATAGTATTCGTCAAACTGTTTGCAATTATTTTGACGTGTTATCCAACACAATCTTCGAGTTTGTGGGAAAAATATAAAAACAGTATGACTGACGATATAACTGAAATTTCAGTTTATATAAATAAATACAAAATAATTTATTTATTTATTTTATAAATATCAATTTTTAACTAATTTCAATTAAGTAATTTGTAATGAAATGTAAATTAATTTTTTTATGATCGTTTGTCCTTAATTTCAACTCTCCGTAACTCTTTACCAAATCATTTGAATTTCCAAATCGACTACAATGTTTTTGTCTTTATTATTTAATATTAATTTGACTACTTGAGGAAGTTTAGAATAACATTAATCCAACGTACTATAATTAGTAAGTCACAGCAACGCGTGACCGGGTCAGCTAGTAACTTTATATTTTCCCCAACTAGGCTTTTTCTAACATATTTTCAAGTTAATTCTTAGTAGAAAATTGCCTACTATTCCTATTGCGGCAACTCGCTTCAGATATTGGGTTGCTTTTGTCGCTTTTTGCAGTCTATAATTTCAAGGAAAAAATGAAGACTACATTGGATTTTATTGTTCGGTTTTGCTTTTAATTAATTACCAATTTTTTACGTAATGCTGCTTCATCTTATATCAAACAACCAATCATTTTTGTTTCAACAACACTGTCTAAATAAATAAAGGTACTTGCCATCTCCCTCCTGAAGCAATTAGTGTCCTATAAACTTTTCTGCTTTAATTTTTCTGGTTTCATCGATTATTCACGTAAAATTTAAAGTTCTTTACCCTCTACCAACAAGTATTAGTTTCTTCGCCATTGGTTAAACTTATTCATCATTATGACAACGAACAATGAAACAATCTCGAAAATTGGGTAAGCATTTTTTTATAATAATTATTTAAGGCTGTAAAAAGTCCTAAGATTTAAATACATTTATTCATCTGCTGCATTGTAATTATAAGAAACCATCTGTACCATTCCGTAAAAGCTTTCTTTGTTACATGAGTTACATCAGAAAAAGAGTCAGAGATAATTACGCTTGTTACCGAAGCCACCGTCTGTTGCCTCAGAATGAGATCCGCCGGGAGCTAAAAACGCCACCGCTGCCCTTCCCTTTTCGTGACTGATTCAGTCTCAAGGCCTGCCTGCTGACAGACAAACAGTAGAAGTTAATCCGTACGGACAGGCGAGCGTCCGGGGTACGCACTTTCACGCTGGGCGTCCCGCATATCCTTGACTGCAGCGTCTCCTCCCCGTATCGCTAGTGCATTACGAAACACGACCGCGCTCTTACTGTGTGCGCTGTGCTCCGCGATACATCACCGGAGGAGACGTTGCGCCACGGAGGAGTTCCGTTGCCATTTCGTTGCCCTCGATCGCCACGATCAATGCCGCAGCGCATGTTTGCATGATGATACGAGGCGAGGTGAATGCTGCGGCAGCTAGGAAGACGTTCACCGAAGACTCTGGATGGCCGTTGTCGATGCAATCGTTTCGGTTCAGTGGAAGCATTCTCTCTTTTACTCGAATGTTCCGCTTAGCAACATGAAATATATAGAAATAATTGCTGCTTTTAACATTATTACCAGCGTAGTATTACTTTTTACTGTCGACCAGCGGTTCCCAACCTATGGGTCGCGACCCACTGGTGGGTCGCGGCGTGTGTTTTGATGGGTCGCGGAAAAATCGAGGTTTTTACCATAAAAATATGTATTATTGGTTTTGAAAAACAAATACAGAATTAAACTATGTGTATAAAGTGACTTAAGGTTAAAATTAATCAGTGTTAACCCTGATATCGATGCCCTCATCAGCAAAAACCAGTGCCAGAAATCTCACTGATTGTAATGTTGTGTTTTTTATAATATTTAAAATATTTTTCATTATCTTCTGCACAAAGCATCGAGTTGACGGCTGAAATTCTAGAATTAGTTAAAACTCGATTTGCAAATTAAAATGACGCAGATGTGCCAAGTCATATCTTGATGGGAAACACCTACAAAACCCATTTTAATGGTTGCCTGTTAAGTTTGTCGTTCAGTTTTCCTACTCCCAGTCTTCCATATTTTCATACATTTGGGTGCAGTAAAACACAATGATTAGGCTACCAATCAACAACTAAAATTAGGTCTGCAGCTGATTTCCACCAAAAAGCAATTTGTCATGCCATTTGCATTTTATATGCTGATCGAGTTACTTCTAATCGTGGAATTTCAGCAGTCAACTTGATGAAGTGATGGTCTGTGCAGCCGCCTCCCGGTCTGTAATATTGTCGCGTTGGAACCGGGACAGGTGTGAATTCGAAGGTTACTTGTCAATGAACACAGCACTTAAACTGAGAACAGGTTTATTGAGAACTCAAACATACACGCAGCACTGACTGCCTCTTGGGCAGAATGCTCTTCTATTTATACACAGATAGAACGTACTAGAGATTACAAGAGTAGTTATCAAATGAAATGTGTAGAAGTTACAAGTGACCTTAGGAAACATGTAGAATCTTCTGGAAATAATAAACAGAATTAAATAATTTTTGTCAGTGGGCGGGATTGAACCGGCGACCTTCGGTACCGCAATTCGTGACGCTACCCGCTGCGCCATGCTGGCAGACGGTACACTGGCGTTCATGCGGCATTGCTCCCTCTCCTGAGGAAAACAGCGTCCCGCTGTTAGATTTCTTTTGGGGCACGCTGAAGTGTCCTGGATCTTGATCTTGTCGTGGGTCCTCTGTATGGCAGTTCTGGAGGGCCCCTCCTGTTTGTACTATTATCTTCCTGTCCGACTTCCTCAGTATCCAAACCGTCCTCAGAGTCCTTGAACAAGAAGCTGGTTGTGCCTAGCTGCTCGTCAGGATTGTAGTAAGGCTTCATGCGGAGGACGTGAACAATGTCCCTTCGCTTTCGTCGTTTCGAAGACGGCTCAGAATCCTCGACTTCGTATGTGACGTCTGACCGGCGGCGTATGACACGATACGGACCAAAGTACCGCTTCAGTAACTTTTCTGATAGCCCAACCTTCCGGACAGGGGTAAAAATCCATACGAGAACTCCTGGGTTGTACGCAACAGGTCGGTGCTTGCCGTCATACCGCTGACGGTCCCTCTCCTGGGTGGCCAGTGTTCGTATGCGAGCCAGCTGTCTTGCTTCTTCGACCCTGGTAATGAGCTGTTTTATATAGTCATCCTGAGTGTCGTCCGGCTGGAATGTGAACAGCGTATCCATTGTGGTCTCAGCTTCACGGCCATGGAGCAGAAAAAACGGAGTGAAGCCTGTCGTATCTTGCCTTGCTGTATTATAAGCAAATGTGACCACTGGCAGTATTGTATCCCAATCCTTCTGCTCAACATCCACATACATCGACAGCATATCGGCTAATGTCTTGTTGAAGCGTTCTGTGAGACCGTTTGTCTGAGGGTGGTATGCAGTTGTCATCCTGTGGACAACGTCGCATCTTGACATGACCTCTGATACTAGTCTTGACTGGAATACCTTTCCACGATCGGATATCATCACACGTGGTGCTCCATGCTTCAAAATAATGTCTTCTACTAGAAATTTTGCAACCTCTGGAGCTTCTGCAGTCGGCACAGGTTTGGTGACAGCGTAGCGCGTGAGGTAGTCGGTGCAGACTATTATCCATCGGTTACCGGTTGTCGACTTCGGGAACCTCCCCAAAAGGTCGATCCCAATTCGGTGGAATGGAACTGCTGCAGGTGGAATTGGTACTAGATGACCTGGAGGTAATTGCGGCACATGTTTCCGTCGCTGGCACTCTTTACAGTGACTCACATAATGCTTGACAGATCGGTAGAGACCCTTCCAGTAATACCTGCGTCTGATTCGGTCCAGGGTCTTCACAAATCCCAGATGACCGGATATTGGAGCGTCGTGGAAATACTTGAGAATAGCTGGCTGGAGATGAGCTGGAACGACCAGAAGCCACTTGGGGCCTAGTGGATCGTAGTTGTTCTTATACAATGTCCCATCTATCAATTGAAACCCTCCTTTGGCCGGTTCTCCTTTCTCCAAGGCGTCTATGGTTCTTAATAACTCTGAATCTTCCCTCTGTTCAGCTGCAACGTCACCTAATTCAGCGAGGGCTGAAATTCCATTCATGCTGTTGTGTTCTATTAAAGGATTCCTTGAAAGGCTGTCGGCATCCTTGTGTTTGCGTCCGTTTTTGAATACCACCGTGACGTCGTACTCTTGAAGTCTAAGTGCCCATCTTGCTAGTCGACCTGATGGATCCTTCAAGCTGGTTAGCCAACATAAAGAATGGTGGTCTGTTACGACGGTGAAAGGTTTGCCAAATAAATACGGACGAAACTTGTTGATAGCCCAGACAACTGCGAGGCATTCTTTCTCGATTGTAGAGTAGTTTATCTCGGGCTTAGAGAATTCTCTTGATGCATAGGCTATCACCTTCTCAGCACCTTCCTGAATTTGCACAAGCACTGCACCGATCCCATAACCGCTGGCGTCAGTGTGAAGTTCAGTTTCTGCATTCTCGTCGTATAAGGCTAGAACTGGTGCGGAAGTTAGAGCCTCCTTAAGTGCCTGGAAAGATCTTTCTTTAGTTTCATCCCAGTAAAACTTGGCGTCTCCCTGCAAAAGTTCTTGCAGTGGACGTGCCATGTTACAGAATCCTTTTATGAAACGCCGGAAGTATGAGCACAGCCCAAGAAAGCTTCTCACATCACGAATGTGCTGAGGAGTTGGAAATTCCATGACTGCCCTTACTTTATCTGGATCAGCGCGGACGCCATCTCCGTTGACCAGGTGTCCCAGGATTTTTATCTCTCTGGCGACGAAGAGGCACTTCTTCGGATTGAGGCGGAGTCCTGCAGTCTGAACACACTTCAGCACCGTTGACAGGCGACTCAGATGTTCTTCAAATGTTTTCGAGAAAACAACAATGTCATCTAAATAACAAAGACACGTCGTCCACTTAAGGTGTCGAAGTAAGTTGTCCATCATGCGTTCGAATGTGGCCGGAGCGTTGCATAATCCGAATGGCATTACTTTGAATTCATACAGGCCATCAGGTGTAATAAAAGCCGTCTTTTCTCTGTCAGCTTCGTCAACCTCGATTTGCCAGTAGCCTGTCTGCATGTCCATGGTTGAGAAGTATGTAGCTCCTTTCAAGCAGTCTAAGGCGTCGTCGATGCGCGGCAGTGGGTAGACATCTTTCTTTGTGATTTTGTTCAGCCGCCGATAGTCGACACAGAATCGCCACGTACCATCCTTCTTCTTTACGAGGACCACCGGAGATGACCAAGGACTCTCCGAAGGTTGAATAATGTCATTATGCAACATCTTCTCCACTTCCTCTCGAATTATTCGCCTTTCGACTGGTGACAATCGGTACGAGCGCTGGCTAATGGGCGGATGATCCCCAGTATTGATACGATGCTTTATCGTGGGCCGTTTCGTCTGACCTTTTTTTTGCTGGGGTGTGAATACACCAGAGAATTGGCGTAGTATAGCTAACACCCGGTGGTGTTGTTCCTTGGTCAGGCCGGACCCTATTGGCAGTTCCATAGTTGTTTCCTCCAGCGTGTTGTCGGTACTAGTAACAGAGCATGGATCTTCGTTAATGACGTTGAGCTCGCCCTCCTGGACTGGTTCAGCTGTCCCTATGCACATTCCCTTGGGGATAATTTGTGACTGCTCGTGACAGTTGGTGATCCAAATGTCTCCTCGACCACCGATAATGCTTATGATAGCCGCTGGTATGTAGATTTCTTTCGTGAGCCTAATAAACTTTCTACTATCGACAAGCACTTCAAGGTTGCGGTCGTCCGTGTTTTTGACTGGGACTCTTCTCATTGCGAACGGCGGGATTGTCACGTTGTCAACGGCGAATAACTTCCCAGAAGATTCTGTGTTACGTGTACCCGTCGCAACGACTTCTTCAATTTGCAGCTCAGACGTTCCACAGTCAATGACAGCTTGGGATGCCTTAAGGAAGTCCCATCCAAGGATGACATTATGACTACATTCTGTTAAAATGACAAATTCAACTGGCTGGGTCCTGTTGTTGATGGTTATTCTCGCGACACAAGCTCCAGCTGG
Organism: Vandiemenella viatica; assembly: GCA_031002005.1. Taxonomy (NCBI): domain Eukaryota; kingdom Metazoa; phylum Arthropoda; class Insecta; order Orthoptera; family Morabidae; genus Vandiemenella; species Vandiemenella viatica. The sequence goes on along the minus strand of JARYHS010009186.1, from coordinate 73,293,123 downwards.
CTGGACGTACTTTCCATTTGCGACCTTTAGCACAGTTGCCCCCGTATCACGGAACATTGTCTTCTTTAGTGTGCGACGATAATTGTCCGACAATACGGAGAAAGAAGCTCCTGAATCAACCAGCGCCCGGACAGGTTGGCCGTCGATTATAACGTTGATGAGATTTCCCGACATCTTAGTGACTGTCATCCATGGAGGATTTTCATCTGCGGCGGCCTCACCTCCGTAGATGGTCGCCTTGCTTAGTTTTCCTGCGTGCGGCGGCTAGGGGAGCGGCTGGTAGCTCTGTCCGGCGACGATGAACGGCAGCGGCGCGTCGGGGATCGACCTCGTCTAGGGTACGGCGATGGGCTTCTTCCCGTAGGTCGACCGAACTCGTCAGCGGGTGGCTGCCTGGGGTAGAACTGTTCGGATGGCGGACGTCTTGCGGCAAAATAATCGTCAAATACTCGTCTTCTCTCTCTGCAGTAGCGTATGACATGTCCAGGGCGCCCACAGTGGAAACATACTGGCGCGTTGTCTTCTGTCCTCCAGACGTCCGTTCGTCTGCGGGACGTCATAGGTGCCGGAGGATTTGGTTGTGGCCGTGTCGGCCGGTTCCTAGGCTGCCGTTTGGCAGCTGCAGCATACGTCATATCAGGGCGAGGCCATTCTTCACGTCGAGTGCGATTGGCTCGGCAGACAGGAGCTATTGTCTGAAATACCTCTTTTTCCGCCACGTCGGCTCCTTCATGACCCACTGGGCTTACATCCATGGCCATGATCTGATGCTCACTCGGTTCAAGAGTCCCAGTTGCCATGAACTGTTGTAATTCTTCTCTCACAATTTGTCGTATGAGAGACGCAAAGTCGTGCTGGTCTTCCACAACTGCCATAGGGACTACGTTGGGAAGTCTGTCATACTTCTTTCGCCCAACCCTCCTTTGTTGCATCTCCTCAATCCGCTGGCACCACTTGATGAACTCTTCCGTCGTAGCGACGTCTTTTATCAGAAGAGCTTGGTACATGTCTTCTGCAATACCTTTCATTAGGTGCGTGATTTTGTCGGCTTCAGTCATATTCGGGTTGACTACGTTGCATAGGGTCAAAACATCCTGTATGTAAGATTGCGTCGGCTCCCCATGTCGTTGGGCCCGGTTCTTCAGTTGTTCTTCCGCCGAGCGGATTTGTCGCTGGTGGTCCCCAAACGTTTTCTTAAGTTCCGTCTGGAACATTTCCCAGTTATTCAGTTTTTCTTCGTTGTTCTCGAACCACTGCTGGGCGGTTCCGTCCAGATAGAAATAAACATTTGCCAAGCACATGGTATGATCCCACCTGTTGTACTTGGCGACTCGGTCGAACCCTTTTAGCCATTTGTTAGGATCCTGTCCAGCGTCTCCAGAGAACACCGATGGGTGTCGAATGTGCAGCTGGCTTGCCGCCATGGGTTTCCTAATGACGCGGACTTTCGGAAGGACGTACTGAGTATATCCTTTGTAGTCCGGTTCCAGTCCGTGTAGGCGGCGACTTTTACGTTGCCTAATCGGAGCCACGACGATGCAGCTGTTGCACAGGGTACCCGGCGTCTCCACCAAACTATGTCGCGTTGGAACCGGGACAGGTGTGAATTCGAAGGTTACTTGTCAATGAACACAGCACTTAAACTGAGAACAGGTTTATGGAGAACTCAAACATACACGCAGCACTGACTGCCTCTTGGGCAGAATGCTCTTCTATTTATACACAGATAGAACGTACTAGAGATTACAAGAGTAGTTATCAAATGAAATGTGTAGAAGTTACAAGTGACCTTAGGAAACATGTAGAATCTTCTGGAAATAATAAACAGAATTAAATAATTTTTGTCAGTGGGCGGGATTGAACCGGCGACCTTCGGTACCGCAATTCGTGACGCTACCCGCTGCGCCATGCTGGCAGACGGTACACTGGCGTTCATGCGGCAATATGTTTGTTGTTTTATGTATCATCAATCCTTGTTTCTGTTGATAGTATTTCCTTTGTACTAAAATTTGCCTTTTAGTTGGATAGGATAGTCGATAGCGTATCGAGGTCATACAAAATTTTCCATTCTGATATTAGATAGACTCTCATATTAGGTGGGTCGCGAAATTTTTTTACTTAAAAGTGGGTCGTGTACCAATAAACGTTGGGAACCGCTGCTGTAGACTAATCTCTCCATTGGCTCAGGTTGTTGCGGCACTTAGGGTTACCTGCTTAGAGCCCCTATGGTGGAAGAAATTGTCACTATCACGACTTGGCCGGCAGGGTAGCAGAGGTGGCGGCGAATGATTACCAATCACCTGACTATACAACGTGTCCAGGAACGAAAGGATAACTCTGCAACCGCAGTTAGGTCACATCATTTCATACTTTATGACAAAATTTTATTTTAGTAAAAGTTTCGCCATTTTCGAGATACTGACTTTTTTAAATATTTTTTCAAAACATGTGACTTCGTTCATTTTATTCCACGCCATTTCTACAAATTGGTACCTTTTGAACCCTTTTTTTTTTTTTATTTACTCATAGATATTTGAGTCGTCTAAAACAATGTTCTTTTTTTCTTAAATCGTTAAAAAAAAACCTTATTAAAAATTTTAAATGGTATAATGATAGTTTTATGGCAGTTCATTCTTCTAAATAGCCCACTGTGCATTTAAACATGTACTAAAAAATGATGATCATAATTTTAAAAAAGATTTTTAAAGGCTTTTTTTTCAACATTTCAAGAAATAAATAACATTGTTTTAGATGACCCTAACATCCTTGAGTAAATTAAAAAAACAGGGTTCAAAAAGTCTTAATTTGTAGAAATGGCATGGAATAAACTCAACAAAGTCACATGTTTCGAAAAAAATTTAAATAATGAATATCTCGATAATGGTGAGACATTTACTAAAATAAAATATTGTCATATAGTTGGACATGGTGTGACCTATCTTCGGTGCAGGATTATCCTTTCATTCCTGGACACACTTGCTTAAATGTTGAACCTCTCCGCATTAAGTATGCAGTAAGAGCATACGACACGGTTGATAATGATTTGCCCGTCGGATGGGGTGAAAAACTTTGCGGTACATATCGTGTTTTTCGGAAGAACAGCCTGAATGAGCCACCAACGAGTTTTACCGTCTTCCTTCTTTCATCATTTCTTACATCACACATTGAAACATCACACATAACCACCATCCGAACCAGTTACGCAATCATACATTTCCATTATTGGTAAAGACAAGGGAAAGCCACCCCAGTCAGGATTTCCCAAAAAGTTATCATGGAAAGATAGTTCTCTGCGTGACAGCCATTGAAGCCCAAGTCACCGGGAGTGGAGATCATCATCAGAGTCTAAAATTGCTTCATGAAATAATCCAACTATACTTATTTTCAGCTGATATCTTTAATTCCAATCGGTAGGATGCAGTCCGGGTTTCCACATTTTCCGGAAACCACTCAAGGCGAGTTCCGGGATGGTTCTTTTAATAGGTCTTGGCCGAACTCCTTCCCGTTCCATGCTCCAAATCTTCTTACATTTCTCCTGACCTTGGCATCGACGGGCCTTAAAGCCGTAAGTCAAAAATTACCTTTGTCTCCCAATCACGCTACCAAGCAAGTAGACTCATGGCCTATTGGTGAAGCCTTACCGTGTCATCTCACACTGGATAGGTCCGGACTGAGCTTCATACCAGAGATCAGAAAGTTTTTCCCATTCTTCCATATAGCCTTAATACCATCTACAGTGAAGTGTTCTATTTGTGGATGAATTAACTTTTTACCATACACTAATAGTTGGCAAAGTGCAACAAAATGTTTAGTTCCTAATATTTATGATATACAACCAATTAAAATGACATACACTGATAAGCCAAAACATTATAACCAGCTGCTTAATAGGCCTATTGGTTGACTTTTGGAACGGAATATTGAAGGAGTTTGGTATGGAAAGGATTCTAAAAGTCCTTGGTAGGTTTACAGAGGTATCTGGTACCAGATTTCTATGCAAAGATCACGCAATTCCCTTAAACTACGGGGCGGCGGTTTGTTGGCATGAAGTTGGCACCCGATAGCGTCCCAGACAGGGCCGCATTTAGCTTTTGTGGTATCCTATACATGTGGTGCGGATAATATTGCAACGATATCTCGATCAACCGATATTATCGGACTAAAAATATCGATATTTATATAGATATTTTTATGTGGTTGATACGATAATATCGATATGATAGAATGTCGAAAACTACAAATCCCTTAGCACTAAAAAAAATCCTGCAAATAAATTTATGTGTGGCAGGGACCAAATCTGACTAAGCTAACACTGATTTAGCTATATAACAAAATCAATAAAATCCTTTTCTACTCTGTAGTTCCACTCCGTTTCATGCGCATTATTCGTTTCTTATTCATTTATGTTCACTGTTTTATTATTTAATCTATTGCGTTACACTGGCGTTCGTTGGTTCTCGTTTCTCTCTAGACCATATTACAGTATTCTAAAGCGGATGAAGATATGACCTCGTAATTAATATAATTGCTTATTTTCCCAGTGTTGATAAAAGACCTTTAATGCTACTAAAAGGCAAAAGTTTCAAGTATTTAATGAAGCACTTACCACCATTATACAAAGTCCCTTCTCGTGGAACTATGAAACCAAAAATTGATAAAACGTATGAAAATGTTGTGGTCGAGAACTAGAAAAGTTATAGAGCTTTTTGTTTATTAGTATTATGTATATCTGTTAAACTAACACTAGCTATTTGGAGATTAAAAACATTTTTTTCTGCAAAATGAATTAAAATCAATATCATGCTTGGTATAGGAGTTCGATTAAAATATGTTCAAAATTGCTAGTAATCATTTACTCAAAGTAGCCTCGTCGGTACCTTCTGAACATCTGATCTCAAAAGCAGGAGCCACTGTCACTCAAACTAGAAATAGACTTTATGGGTGAAAATCATAGAACTTACTGTTTTTACGATCTGTTGTCACTGAATATTTGCAGGCCAATATATTTCAATAAACTATCTCAAATTTGTTACTTTATTTTGATTAATACACTTACTTCTAATATAATATATTCAAACATTGGAAAAATATTGATATTATCGGCTTGATGAGGTATCTGCCTGGCGTCAGTATAAATATCGATATGTTTATTGATATTGATATTAACTTGCATCCCTAGGTGTGGGGCCCTGTTGTTGGCAGTCAGCAGTTGGCAGATGTGATCTATCGGGTTGAGACCAGGCGACCGAGCGTGGTGGGGAACGGTTAACGTTCTGGCCTCGGATTTTGGAGGACGCGGGTTCGAATCTCCGTCCGGGCATCCAGATTTGGGTTTTCCATGGTTTCCCCAAATCACTCCAGGCGAATGCCGGGATGCTTCCTTCAAAAGGCCATGGCCGAATTCCTTGCCGTTCCTTGTCCCCAGTCCCATCCCGCCTCTAATGACCTCAGCCGTCGACGAGGCGTAAAACAATAGTAAAAAAAAAAAAGAAGAGACCAGGCGAATTTTGTGGCCAAGACATCACCGTGATTTCACTAATATGCTCCTAGAACCAATGTAGCACGAATATGACATCGTTGATCACAGATGTCATTGTGTCTTCGATCACTGCCACAGGTCCCATGGAAGACTAAGTCATTGTTCCCCATAACATGGTAATGTTCCCACCGGCCTGTGTCCGTGGTGCGCTGCATGTTTCGAGCAGCCGTTCGCCTGGCAGACAGCGTATCCAATCTGGAGTAACAAAATACGAGATTCAGTCGACCAGGAGACACGTCCGCAGTGATCGACGGTCCGGTCCCGATGATCTCGTTCCCAATGCTACCGTAATTGAAGACGTTGGGTCTGCATGGGAACATGTTGCTGAGCCCCATGTTCAACAATGTGCGCTGAACAGTGTGCTCCAAAACACTTGTGCCTACACCAGAAATGTATTCTGCCGTCAGCTCAGCCATAGATCGCCCCCTATCCTACTTCACAGAGCGGGGAAGCCTCCGACCTTTACGTTCTTTGATGAGGGGCGGACGTCTACCACCTTGTCGCCTACTAGTAATTTCACCGTATTTCAACCACTTTTCCTGATGCTCACTTATAACCACGCGATCAGCCGACCAGCTTCGCCGTTTCCATACGCCGGGCCATTTCAATCAGCCTTTCCCCATTTGCCACACGCATCGTTACTAGAATGACTCCCCATACCTCTCTGCTCCGCTTATATAATTATCTTACCGCATGACTTGCCACAGCGTCACCAGACCACAGTCAAACTCGCAGTGACAGAGGTCATAATGTTTTCACCTAGCAATGTATTTCAGTAACGACGACGTTTCAGTAAAATCGATTAAATTTATTAGTTACAAATTTAGGTGGGTTTAATTAACACCATGCAAGTTATTCTTTCCATCATCAGAATTTGCTACTTCACCGCTAATTCACATAGAGCAACTGATTTATGTTAGAGTATATTATGAGGTTCAACTTTGTTGCAAAAGTCTCTTGGCTGTGTCGTTGTGTTTGCCGACTGAGTTCATTCACCGCGAGCAGTCGAGGAAGGACTACATTGGGCATAAGCACAGTGGATCATAGTGTTGTGGGCTACAAACTACTCCCACTCGCTGATATCTGTCGGTAACCTTACAGCATCCAAGGAGCTCTGATCTAATACCAAAGTACTGACTGGTGATGAAGCTTATTTGCAGAAGTATCAGCACAGAATCCCTCTGGATTAGTTCGTCTTCTTGAAGGAAATCTCGGTGTCTCAAGACGAAGATAAAATTTCCCAGCACGTCAGCCAACCAAATCCTTTTAAGCCACATTCTTGATTTTTCACCAGTGTTAATAATATTCTTGTAAATCGCATTGATAGTCATGTCATATTTCCCTCCACTTGTCAAGCAACCCAGTTATCCAGAATTGAGGAAGAAGAAACTAATTTTTCATGCGTGTTAACTCTCAGATCCGTCTTTTAGAGGTGGTGCCCCTCCAATTAATCGATTCATCTTGCCAGACAGCGAGACAAACTTTCTCTGAGCTTTTTACTGAGGGCTTTCGTCGTGTTTTCTTAAAAGCCTTGAAGGCTGGGTCTGTCACTGCCCCTGAAACTTTCTTAAGCCGCACTCCCATTGTTTGTGGTTCGCCCCGATCCGTTTCGAGCACTTTCCAAGTTCACGTGCTACAGACTCACTGGACATTAAAAATCATCACAACATTTATCGAATGAAGTTTTTCATCTCCTCGTTTGAATTCCCTAACCAAACTTCTCAGTTCCTGCGCTTAAACTCTAAGAACATTTTTTGCCTTATCTGTTACCGATAACTCTTCTATGAACAGCCCCAATACCTGGAATATTTTAACCAAGAAACATTCCCGTACTGTAAAATAAGAGACTTTCTTTTCCTCGGTGTATTGTTTGGCTATTTACATTGTGGTTTCCCTTTAAAGTCTGCATTTTCACGTGGTATATCATTCGACATTTTTCCAGCTATATGGACTTCCTCAGCGTTCAAGACCAACAGGATGTCGTGTACCATAACTATTTTCATACCCTTTCACTTCGAGACAAACTGCAGACAGTATATGGTCCCTTATAATTGACCCTCGCTCGTATGAAGAGAGTGCACAATGTTAATGTGGCGTAGAATTTTATTTTGTAAGAGGATAGTATTTTCTAATTTCAACCTTTAGTGCCTCTTCAATTATTATTCTACTGAGAATATTTGATTCAAAAAAGGCCTCGCTGACGTTCAGGTCATTAGAGGCGAGAAATGATGGGGAGCAAGGATCGGAAAGAAATTCGGCCATGGCCTTTTGAAGGAAGCATTCATCTGAAGTGATGTGGGGAAACCATGGTAAATCTAAATCTGGATGGCCAGACGGCGATTCGAACCCGCGTCCTCCCGAATGCGAGGCCATAAAGTTACCGCTCTCTCACCACGCTTGGAGAAACGTGTTGAATTAATGACGAATCGCTTTCTATAATTAATACTCTCCTAAATTCAGTGTCTAAAAAAAAAAAAAAAATCCAACACGGCAGCGTTCGTCATGTTACGACTTCATCTCAGTTTAAAAAGTTGCTTCGAATAATGCAACGTTTGAGAATTGCTCAATGAAATCGAAATAAAATAAGACACAGATAAATAAACCCTTCACCGCACAAGATACACATTATCTAACATTTCCTCATATTTGAATTCAGGATGTTTTTATTTCGAAATGAATAGTTTTTAAATCATTGTGTTGTACACATTAATGGATTTTCTGAAACGATCTTACAGTACAACAGTACAATTGCATATTGTTCCGAACAGTACATATTTGAGATAGGTTCTTATCATAAGAAGAAATCATGTTGGTGAGTATAAAAGACATAGAGAGAAGAGTGTTTTTGTAATCATTATAGAGAAACGTCCTAGGAATAGGATATAGAATTTAGAAAATGGCTGTAATGAATGAATTGATTTTGAATGAAATTGTTTTCGAAAAAGTTTTTTTTTGAGATTATAAATTCTTGATTTAATTGTAATAATGGTAATACAATATACCACTTTTTAAAGGATACTGTTGTTCTAAAAAAGAATATTGTCAAGACTAGGTAAGATCTTATTTAAATGTTTCGGCCAATAAATATTCAAATTCAGCTCCGACAGAGAAAAAAGTTTTCTAAACTGTGCTACATATTTCCCATTTATTTATTTATCCGATCTACTGCAGTCATAATGATTTTATATGATTCGTTGCAGACTAAAATTAAAGGACCTCTCAGTGGTGACGATAGCAGTTAGAATATTTCCGCAGTAATGTTTGAGTGGTGTAATTTACTTTAAACTGGTTTGCGGCAGAATTCATTAATTTATTTACCAAAAGGCTTTTGCTGTCAAACAAATATTATAATGATTAATTGTCTTTCGGGTTATGCCACGTTGTTTATTTCATTACCTGAGCTTTCGGCTGGTATCCTACAGCCTTCGTCAGAGATACTGTTTATGTTGACATAGCAACGAGTGCCAAGCATCGCAGAGTAAAAGGCCGCTATCTTCGTTGATGTTGTTGGTATTTTTTAAAATTTCTGCTGCCTCTTTCACCCGTCGGGGCCACCACTGGTTTTCTCTCCACAGTAGCCTCGTTTCTTGAAATTTTATTTCATGCCCAGTTGCTATGTCAACATAAACAGTATCTCTGACGAAGGCTGGAGGATACCAGCCGAAAGCTCAGGTAATGAAATAAACAACGCGGCATAACCCGAAATCAATTAATCATGAACAAAGATGGCCGTGGAAGTCTGAGGAATCAAATATTATAATGAAAGTAAAGAAATGTCTGGATCACCTATAGATTGATTTCATTTGTTTGAATTGTCTATCTGGGATAGTCAAACAACTATCAGATAAGTATTTTAATTAACATCAGATCCAGTTCAAAATTTCACGGTGTGCTTCAGATGTAAGCTGCAGGGGCTAACACAACTAATCGTATTTACGCATTACGGTTGATGTTAATACGACTACTTATTAATTCATTGTGATGGATTCCACCACATATTCCATCGACTTTCGTATTATGTCTCTCCGTATTTATGATTTAAAATATGTCCGTCGATAGGATTATCGTATAATTAATTTATCTTGATATAAGACATTGAGACTTAGGATCTGTGTTCGTCAGAGGTTACTGGGACCGAGCGTGGTGGTGTAACGGTTAGCCTTCTGGCCTCGGATACGGGAGGACGGTGGTTCGAATCCCCGTCCGGGCATCCAGATTTGGGTTTTCCATGGTTTCCCAAATCACTTCAGGCAAATGCTGGGATGCTTCCTTAATAAGGCCATGGCCGAATTCCTTCTCATTCCTTGCCCCCATCCCATGCCGTCTCTAAAGACCTCGCTGTTAAGAGACGTTAGACAGTTAAAAAAAAAAAAAAAAAGTTACTGGGAATTACAATGGGGAGATGACGTAATAATTAATTAAAAACCGAGCGTGTGAGTTGAGTGGTAACGCTCAGGTCTCACTTTCGGCAGAACGCTGGTTCGAATCCATGTTCAGCCATCCAAATTTCTATTTTCCGCAGTTTTCCGAAATCACTCCAGATGAATGACGGGACGATTCCTACAAAAGGTCATGCCCAAATTCCTTCCTTGCTCCCAGTCCCTTCCGATCTCTAATGAGATTTCAGATTCACGGCGTGAAGTTTTTCTTTATGAGTATGTGTAGTGTACCGAAATTTCTATCGGATGGATGATGTTATGTTTGCTACATTTAATGAGAATTATATCGATTCAGCTGCTGTAAGATCCGTTCAATCAGTTACAATCTAGCATTGTAGGCATTGGTTCTCTTTGTCCTTTGAGGCAGTGCTCCCAGGCTGTTCCGGGTCACGCAATGCAGAGAAACCGACCACCGTTATACAACTGTCTGCACTCGGGGCTCGAACCAGCGACCGTGAGCACGCGGTATGACGTAACATCAAGCAGTCCTCTATCTGTAAATAAGACACCAGCATGGAGTTTTCCTGTCTCCAGTACATGCTGCTGAATGCGGTCAAATTTTGTTCTGAAGAAATATATCGTTAAAATATTTCACATATTCCCTGTGACTGGTGTTTGTTCTTTGCGTTGTAATATCGTAAGAAGCTAGTTGTCCTTTTGGTATAGTCCTATACCGACAGGAATTTTCTAAGCTTGATTTGACAAGAATTGAGATTTATAATATATACTATAGATTTCTTTAATACTTCTAAATTTCCTTCAAACTCAAGAAAAATTCTTCAAATTTTTCAGAGTGAAACATGGAGGTCAAATATAAGTCACATTCGTATTTCATCCAGGCACCCACTCATAATCTTTGACAACTAATATTCATTCAGGTGCTGGAAACTAATTTTTTGTCACTTTTAGGCTCTGTGCAAAGCATTTTTGGTGTAAATCGATCATAGGAGGACTCAAGAAATAGCTCGGATGATGTCAAACGATCATGACTCTAAAAAAATTTCTTTCCCTCAAAAAAGTCAACTCTTGATTTTTGCAGTGTTTATTCAGCGCAAAATCCTTCCTTTTAAAATGTAAAGGAAGCATTTTCTTGTCATCTCGCATTTGCAATAACAATAAATCCCAAACGCAGACCCTGTCATTTACATACCTGAATTTGTCTGTGAACTGGGAACTATTCTAGACCCGTAACCATACCCAGAACTTCGGGTACGGGCTTACACTCAGTCGATGAATGAGAAATGTAATTATGTCATTCCCTGCTATACCTAATTGGGATTTAGGAGGCGTTAAACTCCTTTCGACTGATTTCAGTTTCACTTCACGTCCCTTAATAAAACGGTTGGTTTGGCTGTTTTCATTGTAATGTCACAGGACACTAGTTCGTATATCGATGTTGTACTTTTACTGAAGTAAAACAGTTAAATATTTTAACCTCTAGAAATGAGAAAATGATTTTGTTACAGTGCTAAGCTTCATCACCGAACCCTGATGTGGAATTTAACTAATGTTCTATTTTACCGCACTCTGCATTCTTTCAGTTAATATAGCAACCATCTTATTAATACGATCTGACCCTGCAAACTTGCAACTACTTCCATACTTCACACTGCTTCTGTCTGACACCCATTTAAACTACGATGGTGATTTCGTATGTGTTGTTACACCGTTGTAACCGTTGAGAAATCGTTTTACAAAAATACTGGAACGTAGTTGAAACAAAAGTGTGGAGCTTAGAGGAGACTGTTGAAGAATAACCATTAAAAATTTCTTCAAACTAATGTGCATTAGTGTCGGGCCAAACTTAACAGACGATAGTCATAATTTTCTATTTAAAAAAATAATAAAAATATCATTAAACACTGGTATTTGATTGCCTGGTGAGTTAATAAACAGTATTTTTAGATGATCTGATTCTGTCACAAGCATCCCTTTTCCCTTACGTATTGGTGCTTCTATTCACATTCTGCCCTAATCAACTGATGTGTGGAAACGTTGTTTAAAAATCGATAAATTTCGTTCACGGTCACCAATGATTCATACTTTCGTTAATATACTGATTCTTGAACGTTCACGAGATAGCTTCTAGTCCTTGTGTATTAATTTTCCACATTATTTTTTAATCTGTAAGATCTTTCAAACTAAGCAACTAGTGAACTCCAATATCTATGATTTCGAAAAATCGCAGTGATTCTATCACCATGAATTTTTAGCTTAGCTTACTTTGAGTGATTTTAATTTAACAGAAAATGTTTGCTTTCAGTTATTACACAGTAAAAATACAACCTGAGATCAATCTCATCATGAAATGGTTTAGCGTCATAATTTTATATTGGGTTGTACCTTCTGTTTTCAGGTAATATCCGTTTCAAATTTTAACCGGACTGCATAACGCAATGAATGATTTTCCTTCTTCTTTAGTCAGTGTGAACTTAATACAAAGGATACACTAAAAAGTTTTGGTAATGATAACATAATCATTAGTCTATTGCCGCGGCCAATGCCTGGCAATTCCACACTATGTGCCTCAACATCTTGGATTGGGTCTAACACTAATTCTCGGTTTTTAAATCGTAGTTTTCATAACTGCCTCAATTTTCTACTTCTTAATTTTAAACCTCATTCCCTATCTTGTTCTTGCGTGAGATTCCTAAAGCCCATTCTTTCGATGTTATTTTTTCACCGCTTGTTAACTTTTATGCAGAAACCAGATCATTATTCTGTTTACCGACCTATTTATAAACAGCTTTAATCAGATCACTGAACAAGATTAAATTATTAGCTTCTATACCACGTCGAGGCCGCTGGAGGCGGGGAGAATTGTGGGCAAGGAACGTGAATGAATTTTACCATTGCCTTTTGGAGAAATCAACCCGGCATTCACTTGGAATGATTTGGGAAAACATGTAAAACGGATGGTCGGATGGGGATTCGACCCCGCGTCCTATGGAAAGCAAAGCCAGAGCGTTACTGCTCACCCATCGAGGTAACACATTTCAAGGACATTTTCAATTCTTCTACCCCTTCACATCTTTATACTTTCTACAGTTTCATTTATTTATATATATTCTGTCATTGACCGTAAAGATTGTTTAAAAAAAAAAATTGCTTGTGTTGCTTCTTTAAGTTTGTTATTAGTACAAAGCTTTGTAATAGTAGTTTCTCGTTTATGGCTTCTTAATTTCACCTTCAATGTCAAGATCAGATTAAGTAAACGAAAGTTTTGAATCAGTAATTTGCAAAGTGTTAACCATTAAAACCGCGTGAGGGCATTTAATTTTAATCTCCAGAGTTCTTCCAGATCTCTTTACGATTAAAACATCTGCTTCAGACATGATTTATTGGTTATCCCTCCAGTTATCTTTTTAATCCATCTGATTTACGGCGACGGAAAATTTTTAAGTAAAATATCGGTGATGTCAGAGAATAATTGCCATGTAACGACCTCAATTCATTTTTCAAGAACCGCTGATTAAATTAGTGGTTTGAGCCTGATTATCATAAGTCGTGGAATGCTCCGCCGGAAGCCTGTATGCCTTTCTAAGGCTGTAGGTGGGTGATTTATTTATGGCCAGGTGTGCTGTGTGTATACTCACTGCAGTCCTCTATGAATACAAATGCTCGTAAATCAAAGATCATTACCGTTCTGAAGAATCACGCAAATCCCATTTCATCTTTGTATTGTATTACCAAGAAAACTATGAACGTTATAAATTCAGGAGAGGTCAGCTGACCTCAACCAACCTGTTTCGTAATAGAGACGGTTGTCACTTTTATTGAAGCCAGAGCCAGTTTGAATACGACACCTAAGCACCCAGACTTCCAGGAACGAGTGCAGTAACTCTTACGTAAAAACCACTATATGTGATGTAAGAAAAGCTATGTTCCATCACCTCCGATTCTCCAAGGCAGCAATATGGATTATTTCTAGTGTTCTCTGTTACTCATTAATCATTACCAAAATTTTACTGTTATCAGTTATTTTATTTATTTATTTCGTGTCAGAAACATGCATAGTTACACAATAACAAGCATCAAATTGTACTAGAGCAAAACTTGGCCACTTCCAGTGCATTTTCCGAGGGCTAGGACTCGCACTTGATGTTATCGACCTCAGCATAGCTCCATCTTTGTAGGTTAACTTTTTATCTGTCCACTCCTTTTCTCAGCCTATTCAGAGACTACCATTATCAGCCATCTCTTGTCATAGCCAGGTCATATAGTTTCAGACTACCCTATCCAGCCACGGGGAAGGGATTTCCACAATCGTAACCTGGCATTTACGGAGTTAGTTGCAATTTTCTTTGAAATCCTTAGGAAACTTTTCCTGGACTTAAGTCTTTGCCTGTACTGTAAATGCCCATGTAATGGATGAGTTTCATTAGTATAGATATTACGATAGTTTTGGTTTGTTACTTTATGCCTGTAGACGTGAGGAACTGAAGGCAGTCTACGAATGTATTGTAATGATACAGTGATCTTTCTGTTATTTGTATTACTGTTTTAAATAAATTAAGCATTAACAATGGATCGTCAGCCATCTAGTTTAAGTTGTAGCTGTGGATTCTTAATTATTTCCTTTAATGTTTTAAAACAGTTCTACATACATTTAATTTATATTTGCATTTTTTCTTCTTTACACCTACCACCGTGAACTACGTAGACACGAGTTACCTGTCAGCACAAGAAGCTAGTGAGAATCAGGAGAGGAGGTGGCGTAGGCTCCACCACAGTGGTAGATCTGGTGCTTTTATCCTGAGGTATGGAATGTTTGTGTTGCCATCTGCATGGGGGACATATAACTTCGGTATCACTAATTACCGTCGAACGTGTCCACTTTCACGGGTCGTCCCGCACATTCTCTTCCAGAGACTGTTTTTATTTTGAAAGCAAGGTTCTATCTACTACCAGCTTGCTAGGACTGCCGTAGTTTCAATGGAGGAGCGAATGTGTTCCAATTTGTCTATGAAACGTATAGCTTGTTTTCAAAATAAGTATATTTTTGTTTGCGAATTGTGTGGTGTATGAGAAGGAGATTGAGGATCATCCCAGATTTCGCCTAGTTGATCACAGAAAACTACCTGAAAGCTGCGATCAGAGCGGCCGGTACCTCCGCCCTCCTATGTGGTGGCGCTTCAACGCGCGTTGCTTCACAAGCGAACATGTTCCGTATGACAAGCGTATTTTTTATTTGAGAAGTGTGTAGCTTATGAGTCGGAGATTGGGGCCGTCCTACCATTCAGCGAGGTGATTGTGGGAAATCTGCTAAACTCTGCCATCAGGATGGTTGTTACACGTTTTTTTTAGAAGCGGGTGCGTGCTTTGAAAATTTCTTACACGTACAGCAATATAGTGTTAATGTCTGGCATTGGATTAAATTATCCAGCAGCTGCCGGTACTCTGCAACATCCCACCACCTCACAACAAAAGAAAAATAGATCCTAATCAAACTATGGTCGAGAATTCTGAGAACGAGTCTCTTCACATCCATGGAGATCCGCGGAAATCAAAACACTGCTGAAGTCTCGCCACCCTGCCTGTAACACTGCTGTTAATTTAACATTTAACTCTTCCAGACCAAGGGGGCGTCCGTAAATTACGTTAGGTGAAATAAGAGGGGGGGGGTCCGGCGAAATCTCACCAAGGGGAAGGGAGGGTCAACGGAAATCTCACGGACTGTAGAGCTAAAATAAAAGGTTTACAATGAGGTGAAAGTCAATTGATTTTAAGGGGGTATTTCGTCGACATGTGGGTATGTAGCCGGCTTTGGAAGGATGAGACCTAAAAAAAAGTTCTCAAAAGACGTTGCGAGGGCAAATTCTAGGGGGGGGGAGGGGAATCTACCAGAGGGAGGGGGGATTGGACCAAATCTCACGAAGTCTCACCAGAAAAGGGGGAGGGGGCTGAAATCCGGAAAAACACCTCACGTAATTTATGGGTGCCCCTACAGATATCTAGACAGCGGAATGGTCATCGTCAACACCACAGGGCATAGTGCAAATTAGCAATCCCTGTCCAACACTAGCAGGATTCAATATAATGCGGTCAATTTTGTGTAAATTAAATCATATTAGATGTGGTACAGGAAGCAATGCTTCCACTCTCCACACCTGGGGCTGGGCAGATTCTCCGTACTGCGATTGCGGTTAGTTTTCACAAGCTGTGTCGCACATCGTGCAGGACTGATCAGTGCCTGCCTTTTCTGGAGGTACAGAAAATTTGGCTACGCTGGAGGCTGTCAACCAGTTGGAGAACCTCGATGTCATGTTATAGTGGTTATTGGCTGGCGATCCTGTCGAAGTGGCCTCATCAACCGCCAACTGCTGGCCTTATCCACTCATATATGTATAATTTATTTTAAAAGAAAGTTTATTCATGATTGCAGTATAATTGTTGAGTTTTATAAATGCCACGTAGAATAAAATGCTAAATAAATAAATAACTGAATTATATAACGTTTTCAAGTATGGCTGTTTGTAAGAACATTTAGCTGTGTAAATTGTTTACATTTCGAAGATTAATATATGTATTAGTTTCTAATTTCACGGAGTAAAATAAAAGATATAATTCTACAGTAAGTTGACTTTCATTTGTAAACATCATTTGCTGAAATTAGATTTCTTTGGAGACCACCAGAAAAACAAATGATTTCGGAAAGATCTGATAAATGTTTGCAGTGGAGAACTTGTTAGTTTCTGCAAATTTTCTTTTAAAAATCTATTATAGTTAATAAGTAAGGTATTTTCGGGAACTATCTCATTAAGATCGTATGTGACTATTGTTTGGATTAAATACTGGTGTCCGTGCTTTGATAGTTCATCACAATTAATCTGAAACTTCTGAATTGGACCTCAATCAGCCAGTAGTAGTTTCGACGTTGAGATTGTGAGATACACCTGAGACCAGATACAGTGCATAGAATTCATTGTACAGAATTTAAAAACATCTGTATTGAAGCATAACACGAAAAATACACTGCTCATAAAATTTATACGAAACAGTTTGAGCCATGTTAATATGATTCAGTTTGATATTTGCTTATTCGCTTCAAATACAGCCATAATGGAATTAAATTTTATTTTCATGCTTTATTCTCATTTTTTTGTAACGTAATACTACAAAGTTTCAAAATTCACTTTTTTTTTTCTTTAAAGCTTTATTCCTGTTCGAAGTCCTTGTCGTTCGAAGTGTGAGAGGGTGAGGATAAAACAGGGGATACTTAGGAAATGGACGTGTCAAAGCAAATGGTAAAAGAGTGGAATAAGAACCAGAAAAACGTAGTTAGGATAGAAACAAAACTCCCTTGGAATTGCGGCTAGGTGTCGGCTTAACTAATTGACCAAGAAAGCCGAAAGAGAGAATACAACGCAGGGCCACTACCTCGAGATCAACGATAAGGAGGAGGAATTTGCTGCAGCAGAACTTCCTCCGATGAACATGAATTGTCCATAGAAACGCAATGATACCACAGACGACCATCCTAAGTTTCTTTACTTCTGTAAACCTATCCTGAAACACAAGTTGTAATATTTAAGTACTGATTAGTAATTCCTCTTACGTCAGTAAAATGTTGAATAGTTAAGAACCTAGTAGCAGTTTCTGATGTGTGCATTAAGAAAATGTTACGTTATAACCAAAATTAGAGAAAAGGTCCAAAGACCAGCTAAGGTCTAAATACGGACTACTTGCTGAAAGTGGTGGAAGGGAGTTGCACGCAGGCACGAGAATGGCATCAAAAGGAACATCAAGTGGTTGTGGAAGAGTAGTGAACAAATGAATTTGGTCCGCGACATACGTGCATTGGCGCAAATTGCTTTATCAGAAATCTTGCTTTTGAAAACTCAAAACTTTTCAGGGTATGTAAACTTTATTTCTCTCTTTCTTACTTATTCTATAAAGTAAATGGCTTTTTTATCTGCTTTACGTCTCTCAACAGCGAGGTCTTTAGAGACGGGAAAGGATGGGGGGAAGAAATGGGAAGGAATTCGGCCATGGCCTTTTGAAGGAAGTATCCTGGCATTTGCCTGGAGTGATTTGGGAACCATGGAAAACCCAAATCTGCATGCTCGGACGGGGATTCGAACCGTCGTCCTCCCGAATGCGAGGCCGGAACGCTATCCGTTACACCACCACGGTCGGTGGCTTGAACCTCATCTCAAAGTACATGATCTGAGCATTATGCAGCCTGACCTGTTCGATTTGTTTGTTTTGTAATGACTGGCGAAACCATAAACTTGAAGTACTGCATTGTCTAAAAGACGGCTACTATCTGTGGTCCAATAACGAACTAGCTTTTGACAAGTAAACGCCAAGATTTCAGCACCCCGGGTCAACGACCAACTGCTCAAGCTTCAGCGTCCAAAATAGTTAGTCCATGTGACGATACAGCCTTGAACGTCAGATGATTGTGAAAGTGTAATGAGGTTCGTCATCAAAGAAAAGAATCCAAAATTGGAAAGCCAATCCAAAAAGGCCCATTAGGTAAGCACAGCAAAGAGTTGGACTCAGAAAAAGACAGTGACAAGTTAGCGATTTCTTTGGAAAATTAACGTGGTGACGACAATGCAGCATGCATTTTCTGTGATGAACTTTTTTCAGATGATGTCAGAGGTGAAATGTAAATTCAGTTCTAAAGTTGGACACAGACTGAATGTGCTGGAATGGGAAATGAGGTATACATCAGTAACTTCTGAAAGTTACAAAAAAGAAAGAAAGATTGTAAAATTTGAAGTTAATAAAGTTTTTGAGCAAAATTTCTTGTTTTTTTTTTTTTAAAAAATTTCTTACGAGATAAATTTCCCGTTTTACATAAGTAGCCCATATTTGGACCACCTTTTGAAAATCAGTCATTTTACATTTTTAATTTATCCCTTTACTTTGAAAAATTAAAACTGGTTATTGACGTTTGGAACCTGCATATACACTACATGAGTGTTTTTAGACGTCAAAGAATCGAAATTGAGTGACCAGATAAATTGGTAGGACCAAAATAAAAGTAGTAGCCCTAGTTTGGACCTACTCCTCTTATAAGTGCGGATGAAAACTTTCCTTTTACGTCCAAGTACCGTTGAATGTTGGCTTCTGCTCTGCTGTCTTTGGTCAGCAAATGTAATCGCAATTCTTAAACAAATAAAAAATGAAAATGTTCTTATGAGGTGGTCCTGTTTTCTTCCTTCAGTAAACAACACTTCTTTTTACTAATGGGCAAGGGCTACTCTTTAATTAAGTTTCCTGTTATAGTTAAGTAACAGTTACGTTATGAATGGTGTAATTTCGTATTCATGAATGGAAGAGGAGCGCTTATTACACTAATAACGTCGATGAATGTTGGACAATGGCTACTTACACTGTACTTAGCGGCAAAATACAGGAAACATTTAATTACATTCGTTTGCCAGTGGTAATGTTCGTCACTCACTCTGTTATTTGAGCATAATTCTGTTCCTTCCAAGCAACGAAAGAAAACAAAGCATATCTTTAACCAAACCTCTATTTTAGAAAATGAATATGTCATACAACTGATAAATTTTGTATATGTTTAGAAAAAAAAAATATATTATGACTTAAGACTGACTGACCTGGTGTCTCATTGGTTCAGGAATCTGATTGGTGATCGGAAGATCGCTGGTCCGAATCTCTGTCTCGGCGGGGATTTTGATAATCCTTAACACCAGACCTTCACATCTGGCATAGCTTGATGTGTAATGTGAAGAACGCCAAAACGCTTCCGTCGTTCGGATTCCATTTTAAACTGTAGGTCACTTCTGTGGCTGTAACACGGATGTATGCACATACTAAGCAAATTTAGTCCAAACGAAGGCTTAATGTGGTTTACATGGCCCAAACGAACATATGTACACTACGATTCATGTTTTCGGTATAATTCTTGTAAGTTTCATCAGTCAGAAAATAATCCATTCATTCCGGATAGTACCTTTATTGGCTTAAATGATAAATGACCACTCAGCCATATATTGTGTGCAAGAAACTATAATCTTAGATTTTCTGCTTTTACCAGTGATATCTGCATTTTCACCGGCCATCCATTTTATATGGCTCAAAGAACCAACAAGTATCTACCTGAAATTATAAATGTAGTCATGTAAGTGAGCGGTTAACGTTTAATCACTAAATTTAGGTTTCCAATAGTTTCTCAAAATCATACCAGGTGAATGCCGGGATAATTCCATCAAAAAGGACATCACCCAATTCCTTCTCATTTTTTGCCAAAAATCTTCTCCCGGCTATAATCTTTTCAAAGAGCCGTAAGGCAATCCCTCTCCATCAAAGGAGCTGGAATTTGAATTATTAGGAAAGAGGAAGAGAAATTAATTGAACATCAGTTTGAATTTACAAATGACCGGGGAACAAGAGACGCAATTCTGGTTATGAGATTAACACTGGAAGGACAGATCAAGAAAAAACAAGGAGACTTTTACGTATTTGTGAATATAAAAAAGCTTTTGATAACGTTGGATGGGCTGAGGTGTTCAAAATCTTTACAAAAAAGTCATATCTAAAGTTTGCAGAGAGAAAATTAATTTCTGATTTATATAAGAATCAGGTAGCTATAATAAAAGTTAAGAATTAGGAGAGACAAGCTTAAGTTAAAAATGATTGCAAAGTTGGGGTCTATTACTACTATAATTCAAGACATTTGTAATGCGGTTACTAAACATTTTTCCGCAGTTTAGATTAAACATTAGATTTTAACAAAACAGAAACATCTGTGTGCAATTGTTCAGGGGCAGTGGAAAACTTATACGATTTCAAAACACAAACAGCACAAATGAAATCGCAAAAATAAAAGTAACATAATGTTGAAGTACAGCATAAAATCTGGATCAGTGAATATGCTATAAAAACATTTTCATTTTCCTGACCGATATGTATCCTATGATACTAAGTCTCCACCGATGATGCCCCATAGAATAAGGTTTTAAATGTGTTCGGGAATAAAAATTTTATTAAAAAAGTTGTTTAACACTAATTTTCTATTCTTCGCATGGGACAAATAGTAGAATGGAATTTTTGTGTAGCAATATCTCCTATCCATACGGTCAAATATCAAAATTTTTGTCGACTAACGTTTCAGTGAATTTTTTTTTATTTTAGAAGGGAGACGATTATAATCTAAAAATGAAAACACTTAATGCAAGACTGATAATTTTGATCGATTTTCGGACTCAGTGGTAAATCGGTAATAGACATCTAGAGTAGGAGTTCCCAAAATTTTTCGAACCACGACCCATTCCGTCAAAAGAAAAGTTCCGTCACCCTCCCCCCCCTTAGCATAATTTTGTTATTAATATAGTTAATGCACACTTTGCAGTACTAACAATGACATCTCAGAGGAAACTCACTAGAATGTGATATTAGAATAAATGTCTCCAACTCCAAGAGGCGGTGAAGGAGTACTTCCAAAGGTGTAGAGCCACAGGGGTGGGGAAGCTACCTTGCATCCCCACCCTCTCCTCACGCCACCCCTTCCATCTCCCCCCTCCCCCGGAATAATTTAGCGCTCCCTACGTTGGAACCCTGTATTCTAGACTACTCTGAAATCCTGTTCCCGCAGCGCGGATCTACTGTTTGTCAGCACGTCTGACCCCTTGTTAACCTCGGACGGCTGGCTGTCGACATCGCGAGCCTGCAGGTAGCTGTTACAAGACTCGTAGGCAATCAGTCCCCGTCAGGTAGGTTCCAACGACACCGTCATATCACTTAGCTTCAGTCATCCCGTACATGTGCTCTTTCTTGTTTATCTTTTTCAATTTAAAATTTGTTGTGTATCAATCTAAAGATGCAAAAGTGTTCCTTGCTTTCCTACTACCAGAATATTTATTTATCTGGCATATGGCTCGTACAATCACGTCACACTATAACTAAAAACTAAAAGCAGTATATTTATCGCTTTATTTGAAGGTCTTTTACATCAGATATTACTTAATTAGTTGTCTCCAGGGAAGCCACAAAATCTCTACTGTAACCACATTTTGTGCATTCGCTTATATATTCAGCCAACGGTTTGCCTTTTGGCCCCACGATCGAACTTTGGTGATTACATCCACTCCCATCTACACTGATAACTCAAAACATTATGACCATCTGATCAATAGCATGTTGGTCCACTTTTGGAATGTAGTAACAGGAATATAGTTCTCCGTTGGAACTTTGCATAAAGAGTCCCAGAGCCGCTGCAAATAACCCCACATCATGACAATCAATAAAGCTCGTTGATTAATGTGGTGTTTGAACCTCGTAACTTCACCCCTCAGCAGTGGAATTCAGTTCTGCAGAGTGACGAATCGAGGATTACACATCATTCCTGTCTGATGGACTTGTATGGGTGTGGCGTTTACCGGAGGAGCGGTTTCTGTCGGAGTGTACGTATGTGTAATGCCAACTAGAAAATTCGGTATTGGTGGAGTGATGGTGAGGCGCTGTTTTTACGGCTTTCGGCGTGGGACTACTGTCCGTGATAGCATGAACATAGAAGGCTATTGTAACATTCTGTGTAATGATATGCCCTTAATGTTTTTACGGAATGGACCAGTGTTGCTTCCAGGATGACAATTCCGGGTGCCATGTTCCAATGGCTACTATGCAATGGTATGGTGACAACAATGTTCGCCGGTTGTACTCGCCCACTCAGACTCCTTATCTCAGCCCAATACAGCAGTGGTTCCCAATTAGTGGTACCCGGAGGTACGTGGGTTTGCTTCAAGAGTTACGCGTGGTAATCTCTAGGGTAATCACTAAGATAATTAAAGAAAACAGTACTATCTCGAAATATATTTCTAAACATTTGTCGATTTTTTGAGTCGTTTGTTATTGGATTTATTTAATACATCGCGAAAAATAGGAATCATTTTTTATTTACCATTTCAGCTGTAAATGGTACGCGAGGTTGAGCTCTTTCTGGAACTAATTGGGAACCACCGATACAGAGTATAGAACATCTTTGAGACGACTTTCGTAATGAGATGAGAGTTTGTCAGGCCAAAATCCACTACTCATCTCAGGGAATGGTTGCAAGAAGAATGGCCAGTGGATGTCCTACAAGAACTCGTAGAAGACACGCCAGACAGGTTAGCTGCTGTTATAACTGCATGAGGCTGCCGTACTAGATTTTAACGGGGTGTTAACCACCGACGAAACATTGTGGACAGGTGTCCCATTACTCTTGGGTAGATAGTGTCTAACCTGACTGTAACTGGTTGTAATATATTCAGAATATGACTAGTAATGAAACGACCGAAGGTAATAGTGTAGTTATAAAATAGTTGTTTCTGTTGTTTTCTTTAACACCTTTTCCAAACTGGATAAAACCACATTCACAAAAATAAATAATCACATAAAAAAAAGAAGAAATTTTTTTTTGCTTGGGCTTTACACCTCGTCGACGGCGAGGTCATTAGAAGCGGGATGGGGCTGGGGCAAGGAACGGGAAGGAATTCGGCCATGGCCTTTTGAAGGAAGCATCCCGGCATTTACCTGGAGTGATTTGGGGAAACCATGGAAAACCCAAATCTGAATACCCGGACGTGGATTCGAACCCGCGTCCTCCCGAATGCGAGACCAGAACGTTAACCGTTCACCCATCACGCTCGGTAATATAATGTGGTACTGATTTATTTCTTTAGTTATATAAGCTATGAAATTTTTATTAATTCTTTTTTTTTTCCCTTCAGTCTTTCCACTGGTTTGGTGCAATCCTTCATACCTTCCTATCTTGTACTAACCTTTTCATCTCAACACACCTCTTACACCCCCTCAATACAAACCCTCAATTGTCTGCTTCATATTTCCTAATATTTGTCTTCCTCTACAGTTCTTACTTTTAATTGTTGCCTCCACTAACAAAGTAACCAATCCTGCATATCTGTAAGCCTCTTCCACAAACTTCTTTTCTCACCCATCATTTTCCAAAACTCGTTCATTTTGTACTTTATCAAATATATCTGACAGATATAAACATTTTTTATTTCGAATTTATTATTATTGTTTGTTTGCTGTTGTTGTTTGACGTTAGAGTAAAAAAGAAATATGTCATACAAGTCTCTGAGCATATGCAAATGCATCTTCATTCAGGACAGATACATACATTATAAAAGAGGATTAACCCAAAGATCTTCTCATGTCATAAATCACAACCGGAAAAAATACATTTGACGTAACACTGATTGATAGCTATCGATATTGTTCTGTCAGACCGATGCATTCTAAGTGGTCACATTCACGCCAAACGTCCGAAATATTAAGACGATAAAGTTCTTCTAGTGCCGTGTATAATGATAGAATCAAAGGTGCTGACAGATGGGCTGTCAATTACGACCGTGAAGCATCACATCAATCAAATAAACATAACGCATCGACCAGATACAATCGCTTCATCCTTCACCTTAGACTTCCTACAGCGCTAACAGATGGCATTAGCGTCTTGATTGCTGCGTTTGAAAGGTGTGAAATCGTGCGTAACAATCTTCAGATCCATCGAGTACAAACGATCTTCATTTATACTTCCTCTACAGTCGTTATAGCTATTATGAGATGGTGTATCCGTGTGAGTTATACTTTTGAAAACTCTATATAGCGAGAACTGTGTGCGATCGGTAACATTTGGCATTTGCGAGGACGTCTATTCATATCACCTTTCGGACACCCTGATTTTATTTTTCCATGGTTTCCCTAAACCACACAAGGTAATGTCGCCAAAGTACCAACAAAAAGCAATGTCTGAATTCCTTGTCCCTATCTCGATCTCGAATAGGCGTAAAACCATATGGAAAAAAAACGCGATAATCGATAGTATTGTAAAAAATCAAAATTTATTCCAGATGAAGAATTGTTAGCCCTCAGTCATTGACAGTATCTCTGTTCAGTTTCCTTGAAGTCTATGGAATTTAGGTTAAATTCGTCAGTAATCTGAGTATAACGTATATGAACGATAATACAGTTTTGGTAACTTTGTTTCCAGGTATGGATTGTTAATTTTCATGGTCAGGCTGTAATACTACAGTCTAACTTTTTAAAGAAATACAGTTCAGTTTTCGTGTTTTTTTATATCAGTGTATAATCAATTTAACACAAATATGTTTAACTTCCGTATACTGAAATAAATACGAGTATTCAAGAAACATGTTGTGTATCTCCAACAAGGAAAGGTAAAATCGGGAAAAAAGTGATTTTCGATCGTAAAAACCATAAGTGATGTCTTAAGAATTAATTACAGCAAATATAGCTGGTATTTTATAACAGAATTGTTAAAAACTCTTCTTAAGTTAATTTTATAACAACTCCTTCTGTCATAAATCAAATGGCACTGGAATTTTACAACAAATCTGTTATATGCCAGCAACATTTATTTCAAAAGACGCGAAGGTGATGAACTAACTTATTACAAGTAACAAGAAACTGTTATCAAAGAATACGCTCTAGCCATTGATTCCCTACACTACTTCTTTTTTGTCTAGAATCGTGTACTTTCTTCATCAAACATTGCTGTAAGTTATGTTGGTTTATAAACGCAGTGAAAAAATGCAAAAAATAGCCTCTGTTTTAATGAAACATAAAGTCAAGATGGCTCCAGTTTTATCCAAGATCCAATAGTATTTTAGACATATGTTACATGCTTTGACCTGTTATTTGCATTCCGATGACGAACACACGACATTTCCTTCATGTTTAGCATAATATTTGTATACTTTCACTTCAATATCCAAAGCATACTACTGTTTGTGAAAGTTATAAAACCAAGAACGAGACATATGGTTACAATGAAATTTATTCCACAGGTAAGGAACATGAAAATAAACAAAGGGTTAGAATTACAGAACTGTACAAGCACTTTGACCGAGAGAATTCAGTTCGGTATGAAGAACCCACCTGTTGAAACCAGAGCCTCTAAACGTCTTGGCATGGAATCAAAGGGAGCCTGGATATACTGTTGGGGAGCACACTGCTACACGGTTTGTAGGCGAGTCCACAAAGCATCGACGGTGACTGAAGGAGTACAAGAACGAACAAGTTGCCTACCGACCATATTCTAGACATGTTCGATGGCCGTCTTGTCAGGTGAGGTCTAGGAAGCAGTGGTACGCGTCGTTTTCGAAGATGTCTTGCACATTCCTCGCCACACGTGGATGGACATTGTTCTACTAAAATATGGTATGTTGTTTTTCTGTCCAATGGCATCATACATCCATAATTGCCGTTGCAACGTGCCCCGAATGAACCGCATTGTTACAGTTTTCCCAAGACCAATCATTCTGTAACATTAGAATTCATCCACGTACTGATATTTCACTCTTTAACTTCGACGAGGCATGCCGACATTTTTTTGCATCTTTTTCACGTCGTATTACGGCTCTGCACCACATGAGTGGTATAACCCAAAAGAGGGAGTTGTTGGGCCTACATGCACGCCATTTCATTGCACTCTTATTCAGTTGTTATTGTTCTACTATTCTTCCTGGTCTATACATCCTCAAATTTTGGAGTGATTCATAACACTCCTTCTCGGTGTTGAAATTTCCACAAACATCTGTGTACTTTTATCTTCATGAATTTTTTCTTTACGGTTCACCGTAGTACATTTGATCAAATCCATATGTAAAACGAAAGTGTATTTTCTAAAAAGTTTTGAATTTTTTCTGGCGTTGTTCAAACTATAATTTTGCTTAGCTTAAAGCCATTGTATAGTGTTAGTTGCAACATTCATTTTAAACATTGATAAAACAAAACTTATATACATCCAACACCTGTATAAACGAATGGGTGATCTGACGATGTGTAAACTTAATTCTGAGATAAAGTAATTTATAAGTCCCAGAAGTGTAAAACAGGCAACAGACCTACTAGCAAGGTCTAAGGGACGTACACGATTATTTTTCGTAGAAATCATTTCACAGACATCTATTCTGTGGTATTTGAAGTTACCTTCTCAGATTCCATGCACAGAATGTTGTTTTCGTGCCATGACAGAGATTATTCCTGAACATAACCTCCAGATTTCGTTTTTTAATGCTATCTGAGAATTCACAATGTATGAATAAAGTCAGAAAGAAATTTTTGCGGCAGGTGGTCATTTTGACTTCGGGTATCAGTGTGGAGCAAGATTTAGGTTTCATCATCCTTTGATGTTTTTAGACATTTAGAATATTTCATTTACAGATCCCAAGTCAACTGCATTCATTCTCTCAGTCTTAATGGTATTAATAAAAATTAAGAGTTATAGTCCGCAGACGTACTCCGGATTGAAGAGCATGAAGTTTGAAATACACATAACGGATTATATAAGGATCCATAATTATGCAACATTGTAACATTCTGTATAGGTGTTATATTTTTCTATTTGAATATTTAATGACAATTAGCAATGCTCTAAATGTTAGCAACAATTACAGGGAATATTCAGTGATGGTCCGCATGCCAGCGGAAAGAGTAGGAGGTGTATACGGCAAAGCGAGGAGTAAGACAGGTCGGAGATAATGAAGATTAGACACGTATCACTATGAACTTTTGTGTGTGTATATTTGATACGAGTTAAAAAATGTATTTGGAGCCAGAACCGGTTTGTCATAAACTCTTTGAAACAGCCGGGTCGCTGTGGTGGGTTATGGCTGGATTAGGTAAATAAGAAAAGAAAGAACGGATTATTGTTTTGTGGATTTTTAAAAGAATGGTTAAAAGTTTTAAGATAGACGGGAAGAAAAGATTGTTTGTTATAGATGTTATTTATTTATTTTATTTATTATTTATTTATTTGTCGTATGGCTAAGCAATTAATACAATACATATAAATATATACAATGGCAAGAACGTTGGTAGCGTTCACAAGTTGATGTCTAGTTCTTCCAGCCATTCTATGAAGGAACTTGTAGCTCCAAGAACATCTTCAAATGGTCCATCATACTTCCGTAGAGGGCATTCCCTGATGACATGCTCCACACTCTGGGAAGGAGCTCTGCAATCACATGCAGGAGAATCCTGAAGACCTCACTTATACAACAGGCGTTGCATTTCGCATGGCTTGTTATTAGGCGATTTGGTTTGACCCACTGGTCTCTATTTAGATGGAATCCGGGAAGTCCAGTTGTGGGATATTTAATATCTGGATGTTTTACGGATGCGGAGTTCCAGCTTTGTCGCAATTTTTCCGTGACATCAAAGTAAAATACATCTTGAGGTACGACGTAAACCTCCTCGTGGTTTACACTGGACAACGGACTGCTGATGCAGGACGGCTGATAATCTACACAATAGGCAACCGAACTAGATCCCGTATTTCTCACGGTCACACAAAGCAACATCAGAAGATGAAACATCTTATAGATGTAATTGATACTTTTAATATAAATAATGGTAATCTAATAAATGAAACAGTGCAGACTCCGTGTGGCTAATAATTTTATCTTATCTGAATATGAACTACGAACAAAGGTAAGCAAACAATAAATAGTAAAGGCTTACAAACAAAAAAACGGGACGACCACACGCGAACCCAGTGCATATTTGAGAGAGACCCAAGTAAGTGGACTTTGTTAGCTGAAAACACGAATATGTCAATACAAAGCATAGAAGTGTCGAGCTGTGAAAAGAGGCATGAAGGGAACTGTAAGAGTAACAGTTTCACCGATAAATCTTGGAGTGAGATTCACATGGGATGCTGATTTATTTTGGGGAATTTAACAGACTAACTGGTGAGAAAAACTGACTCACGTGCTAGGACATACCAAATCACCCAAGCGAATGGCGGGATGGTTCCTTCAAAAGGCCTTCTCATTACTTACCCCCAGACTTTTCCCGTTTCTACTGACCTCGACGTTGACAAGGCGTGAAGACATAAGCTAAAACAAAAAAAAACAACAAAAAAAACGAATTGGCAATCGTTAGGGATTGCCGACAGAAATTAAAAATCAAAACTATGAATATCATACGCACAACATGTCATACTTATAGCTACAGATATACTAAACAATTCTGTCTGGACGTAATGACCTGGTGACATGACTTCTATTCACTGCGCGTTCCAACCCTCTCTTAGCCGCCTTAACCTAACCTGATAGTGCTACCAGATGCTGGAGCCTAAAGTTTAACAAACCGAATCACGGAAGCGTTCTGGCGTATTTCACATTACACAGCGAGCTATGCCAGAGGTGAATGCCGGGTTAATGGTCTATGAAACTCCCCGCCGAAACTGAGATTCGAACCAAGGAACTTTCGTTAGCCAGTCAGACACCTTAACCACTGAGTCACCAGACCGCAACAGATATACTGTTAACATTAACATCTCAGTAATGCGATTTCATAAGATTTTACACATTACAAAATCTTCTAACGTTCCTATAGAAGTTTTCACTTCAAAAACTGAAAATCTAACTTAGTCTCCACCCCGACGGTTCGTCGAATCTTATCGAAGGAGATGAATAGTACCAAGAAATTTTGTCAGAGGCAGGAAAGCCAATTCCCTTCCTCAGGGGACTTCAGTTTAAAGTGGAATCAGAATCACGGAACGTCCTGACGTAGCTCATATAATCAAATACAACTCCTAAAACTTCATATTCACCGCAGGATTTAAACCCACTATGGGTGAGAGAGACATTTGGAAGTAAACGCCTTAGCCGCTGAGCTACCAGACCGCCTTGTTTTGCAGTATACCTGTGCTAAGTACTATCAAAATCGGATAATAACTGTGTGTTTGTTCAAACAGCGGTGACAGAAATTAAGGTTGGGGGAGGTGTAGGAGGATAGGGTTTAGGTTTCTGTAAACCAAACTTAAATAGTGTTTTATTTGTTTTAAAGTATACCTATGCAAAGCTCCATCAAAATCAGATACAAACTGTTTGTTTGTATAAATATTTTGCGAAAAGCATCAAACGCACATATAATAGCCGCAACAGGCTACGTGATGGTGACGGTGACGTCACGAACTCACAGATTTACCCCCGTCCAAACATCGCATCATCATCAAGGGTTCTCTGCTATTCGGCAGGTCCACGCACAGTGACAGCCCTCCACGCCTCCCTCTGTTCCGCCATTCTCTTAGTTTCTACATATCTCCCGTTTATCATTAAATCATCTATCATTTTCATCCTTCGCCGTCCTCATCTCTTCTCTACGTTTACAGTCCCCTCCACAGCAGTTTTAAGCAGGCATTCGTTCCTCAGCACATGCCCAATCCAGTTCTTTTTTCTGTTTCTTATTGTTTTTATGAGTGACCTTTTCTCTCCTATTCGTTCCAGCACCTCCTCATTCGTTACTTTGTCCTTCCAACTTATTTTCTCCATCCTCCTCCATACCCACATTTCAAAAGCTTCCAACATCTTTAGATCTTCTTTGCGTAGCGTCCATGTTTCTGCTCCATACAGTCCTACACTCCATACAAAACATTTAGCTAATTTTTTCCTCAGAGTTTTGTCCAGCCTTCCGCATAGTAAATTTTTCTTTCTATTAAAAGCTTCCTTTGCCATTGCTATTCTAGTTTTTACCTCCTTCTTGCAGCTCATATCGGCATTCACAATACCGCCGAGATATTTAAAGGACTCCACTTGTTCAATTATTTCTCCTTGCAGCGTTATCATAATTTCTTTCTTACTCTTTCCCACCATCATATATTTAGTTTTAGTCCTATTGACTCTCATTCCGAATTCCTCACACCCTTTGTCTAAAGTCTCTAACATTCTTTTGAGTATCTTGACACTTTCTGCCAGCAAAACCATGTCATCAGCAAACCTTATGCAGCTAATCCTACGTCCACCCACGCATACACCTCCTTTACCTCTTAAACTTCTTTTCATAATTTCCTCCAAATATATGTTAAATAATATGGGTGACAAACAATATCCCTGTCTTACACCTCTTCCAATCTTTCCCTCTTCTGTAAGATCATTCCCCACTCTCACTCTCACTCCTTGCTCGATGCGTATAGAAGTTTTCACTTCAAAAAGGAAACAACCCAGTAAACCCTGACTGCCAAATGCTACAATGTAGCTGAAATAAGAACACTTTTGCCCCATGATCTTTTACTATGTGAAATGTCTTTTAAACAGGATCAAGTTCTTGCACTTTTCCAAACGGTTGTTAGGGGATTTGTACCTTCCCGTGCCACAGTTTTCCGATGATTTAAAGATTTTAACATAACAATGCTGAAAGACGAGGAGAGTAACGGTTGTTCATTTACAATGATTATTAAAGAAAACATCGCTGCTGTGAAGTAAAATGGTCCCCGAAAAAATTGCGTTAGTGTTTGTGAAATCGACGCAGCCCTCGTGATTGAACAATAGCAATGCCAAGACTCCTACATAAATGTACAGAAACGCGTACGCACTAAAATGGTGAGAAGAAATCCTGTCTGGTTAAGCGTGAGGCTTAAGAGAGGCGACTTTAGATGCGTTTCGACATCGGCAATGGGAACCTATATTCTCCAGCTCTCTCCACCCAGATTTCACATGGCATTGGGGATCTTTGCTAATGACAAACCGCCAATCATCTCCAAAGCGTCAGCAAGAAAACAGTGGCCAGTTCTATCTCCAAATGTTGACAAGTGGTAAAAGTTCTTTTGGAGAGTCAAAAGAATGTCACTGGTCAATGGTACACAGTGCTTTGCCTTGCTAAAATTATCCAGAAGCTTCGAAAACGGCCGCCAAAGACAGAGCTCCTCCTTCACAGACTCAACAAAATCTCCAGCCAATTTCCGAAGTCCACAGACGTAAAACTGGCGACTAAGCCTATCTACAATCTAGATGTGGTTCCAGGTGATATTTTACTATTTTCCTTGATAAACAATCGTATGCGTGGGAAGCAGTTTTACACCACTGTAGAAGCAGTTCGTGCATACGAAAAGTAGTTTTGTATCGTTGAAGAAATTCACCTTCAGGTGTGTTTATTCCAATTTATCATTACTTTCCCATAAATCATGCTCAATTTCCAGATTGAATGTAATAAAGTTTTGAGACATTTTTCTGAACTTCAGTAATGTTGCCTCACAGAACGTCAGAACATTTAATATCCGACTTGAGCATATTGTTTAAGTTGACGTTCTTCAGCGGACCAACATGCCAATGTTCTAAGAATTCGTAGGACACGTCAGAGCGTATATCCTGAAAATAAATAAAATACTGAGATTTACAAATTTTACTTAACTTGCTTGAAAATTGACCGTTCATCGATACATAATTGTTGTGCCTCTCTGGTTGTGCTATCGTTTGACTGTGTGTGTTGACAGCTGCTCACAAAACAGAGATTTTGCATCATCAGCTAAGTCTTTGTAGACTTAATTACTTTAAAAACTTTAAATATCATCTAAACTCTTACTATTATTGTTAGCGAGAATAATTATATAAGATTACTCCATAAATAACAGTTTTTAAATTTCGGGTCATTGTTGCTAAGGTCTCTTTGCTAGTTATTGCACGTTTCACTTAATTAAATTTAGCATAAGCTTGATAGTTAGATTAATTTTATTACTATAGCATAGGTAAACGTAGTGGTTTAAGCTATTTTAGTGTTCAATTCTTATATACCGTAAAAATTCAAAGTACTTGTTCGAAATTCGATTGTTAAAGTTTTTGTTACGTTCTATATTAAGACTCTATTCGGTTTAAAATAACACAGTTTGTTAATTAATTAGTTCTGGAATAGTAATAAAACAACCAGATATTATAAATAATAAACATAAGTATTCATATATAGCATCCAGTTGTTTACAATAGGTTAATAAAATATCGATATTTTAAGTTCCACTACCGATATCGCAATCGAGTTTACAACAACAAAAACGTACGTTCTAGTAATTAACCTGTTTTGAGTGAAATATAATTGTGTTTGATTGTCATCTACTACATTAAAATAGAAACTTCTTAGCCTTACTTTATATATATATATATATATAATAAAAAAAATTCATAAGTAACTAATTAATTGTTATCCACATCAGCACTAAATAGTATCGGATCTTCATCATAAGTTCGTTCTGAAATTCATAAGCTTAAGTTCATTGGTTCATAAGGAGTTTTATTACCTAGTTATTATTCATAAAGCTTCAATTTTATATATATATATATATAAAAATTCAACAGTTTAGTCGAGTATAGCGCCTACAATATTTAATGAAAAACATTAAAAATATAGTATAAACTTTATTAGACTACTTTATCAAACAAATTTAAGGTTTGTTTAGAAGGCGTTTGAAGTATTTGGGAAAATCATGACTGGAAACTGTGGCGCCTGCCGTAGGTACGTTGCGAATGGGATGGGTTGTAGTTGGTGTAAGAAGTGGTTTCACTGGGCATGTGGGGAAGAGGAAACGGGGGTAATAAATGAGGCTCTCCCATGGGTTTGTTCACTTTGTCTGAGGGATGATAGGATTTGGGAGATGGGCGAAACGATTAGGGAGTTGCGTGAAAGGATCAGGGTTCTTGAAGCTCGTCCTGTGGAGGCTCAGACTCTGCAGGCGTGGCCTGTGGTGGCCTCGCCTGTGGAGGTTCAGCCTGTGGGGTCTCAGCCTGTGGAGGCTGATCCTGTGGAAGTCCGGCCTGTGGAGGCTCAGACTGCACAGGCACAGCCTGTGGGGACTGAGCTTGTCGAGGCTCAAGCAGTAGAGGCAGAAAGAAGAGATAGTGGGTTGGAGGAAGTTGAGAAGGATGGGTGGGAGCTGGTAACAGGTCGTAGGAGAAATATAGTTAACAGGATGTAGAAGCCAGACACTTCAGTAATTGTGGGGAAAAATAGGTTTGACATGTTGCCAGAGTCAGGAGGAGAAGAGCCTCATGTAGATGTAGGAGTAGGTAAGATGCAGCAGGCCTTTAGGAAAAAGGACGTGCAAGGCAAGAATAGGAAGAAAAGGGTTCTGCTGCTAGGTGGTAGCCATGGGAGAGGTGTAGGCCCTCTTCTGCAGGATCAGTTAGGTTCAGGTTACCAGGTCACAAGTTTTTTCAAACCTAGTGCAACATTAGGTCAGGTAATAGAGGATATAGGTTCACTTTGTAGGAGTTTCACTAAGGACGATAGAGTAGTGATAGTGGGAGGGGCGGGCAATAGTATTGATAGAAACGCGAGTTATAGTATAGAGAGTGACCTGAGGAAGGTGGTGAAGGAGGCACAGCATACCAGGGTGGAGCTCATGCAGGTCCTAAGGCGCCATGACCGGCCACAATTGAACTCCGCTGTGAGGGGTGTAAATGTGGAAACGGAAGTGCTACTTGGGAGAGGCATTAGTTCTGTGTTGGGGGTTGTGCCTGTAAACACCATAGGTAGGTGGGGTTTCACTAGGCATGGCCTACACCTAAATAGAAGGGGGAAGGGAGTACTTTCTGAGTTGTTAGCTAAAGCAGTGAGGGAGCCCATTTCCAGTGATGATGGGGTCTGGACTGTGCCTTTTTTAGATTAGGGGCTGCTGGTGAAGGGATGGAAATAGATGATCAAAGTGATACTGATTGTAGATCCACGACGAGAATGATCATAGATGTTAATGAAATAAATGAAGTTGCTGAAACAATAACTGGCTGGGGTAAATCTGGGAAAGAGGAGATAAATGCTGAAAATATAAAGCCGGTAATAAGGGTGTTAATGGTAAACTGTTGAAGTATAATGAACAAAGTAATCGAATTTGCAAACTTAATAGAGATACACGAACCACAAATAATATTTGGGGTAGAGAGTTAGTTAAAAGAAGACGTACTAGACACTGAGGTTTTTCCTGATGGTTACAGAGTGTACCGCAGAGATAGAGGAGCAATTGGTGGAGGAGTCTTCATACTGGTTATCAAAAACTACCACAGTTCACTGGCATTCATAGATCAAGACCATGAGTTACTTGGGGTAGATTTCTTGGGTAATAAAAAAGAAAAAATCAGGGTGTTGGCTGCTTACCGTATGGGAAAATGACAGATGAAGATGAGGTTCTTGGGGAGAAATTAAATTCTTACTCAGATTTCAGAGGTGAGAATAGAATGGTCATTATTGGTGGGGATTTAAATTTACCAGGTGTAAACTGGGAAGGAAATAAGATTAATAACACACGGGAACAAAGATTTGCAAATACCTTAATAAGAGAAGGAGGATTTACACAAGTGGTAGAGCAAAACACTAGGGGGCAAAATATTTTGGATATATTCCTAATAAAGCCCGATGATAACCTCGTGGGATGTCAAGTAACGGAAGGAATAAGTGATCATGACGCAGTTCTGATGGATATTAGAGGATTCAGTGAACCAGCAGCCAAAACTGAAGGGGGAAATAGGTACAATTATAAAAAGGCACAGATTTCAAATTTGAAGAGATATTTCAGAGAACGTTTCAGCAAATGGAAGGAAGGCACAAGTACAGTAGAGTCAAGGTGGGAAGAGTTCAAGAAGATAATAAGAAAGGGGGAAGAAAAATTCATTCCAAAGCAGAAAATAAAGAGAAGTAGAGAACCTGTGTACTATAATAGGGAAGTGAGAAGGTTAAAGAGGTTAGTACGAAGAGAACATAACAGAGTTAAGAGACAGCAGGGTAGTAGGGAATATTTGAAACAACTAAACAAGGACTTAATAACAGCAAAGAAAGTG
Source organism: Vandiemenella viatica (assembly GCA_031002005.1). Taxonomy (NCBI): domain Eukaryota; kingdom Metazoa; phylum Arthropoda; class Insecta; order Orthoptera; family Morabidae; genus Vandiemenella; species Vandiemenella viatica. The sequence continues at coordinate 73,257,595 of JARYHS010009186.1, read as the reverse complement.
GCTAAAGATGGGTTTATGAAGAGTATTGTCAGTGCAGGAGGACCACTGACTGATGCATCTCGAAATTTCTATGGCTATATCAGGAAACTGAGGGGAAGGGAGGGTGTAGAGATGCTCATAGATAAGGATGGAGAAGTAGTTACTGAGGATTTGAAAAGGCAGAGATTTTAAGTAACTGGTTTAGTGAGAGCATTAGGGACAATGAATCAGAAACGGGAAGGTCTAATTCGGAGAACGAGCATAACAATACGATTAGAAATGAAGATACTAAAAAATTTGAAATTCATCCTGAAGAAATCATGAAGGAAATAAGCAAGCTGAAAAAACATAAGGGGGCTGGTGCAGATAATATTACTACAGATATCTTAAAGATAGTCGGATGTGACATTGTACCTTATCTTGAAATATTATTTAAATTGAGTCTGGATACTTGCTGCTTACCACAAGACTGGAAAAGTGCGATAGTAGTACCGGTACATAAATTACAGGCCAATCAGTTTGACTTCAGTGGTAGGTAAATTAATGGAAAGATTGATATGCAACCACATCAGAAATGTATGTGAGGAACGTAAGTGGTTTTCAAGTAGGCAACATGGGTTCAGGCAAGGATATTCATGCGAATCTCGGTTGGTGGGATACATGCAAGATATTTCAGATGAAATGGACAAGGGAGGCCAAATTGATAGTGTAGCACTAGATCTTTCAAAGGCGTTTGACAGAGTAAGCCACAAAATAATAGTAAATAAGGTAAAAACTATTGGAGTGGATGAGAAAGTGATTTGCTGGGTTGAAGAATTTTTAAAAGGTAGAAAACAGAAAGTTAGGGTGGGAAATGCGGTATCAAAGGAAGTGGAAGTAAAAATGGGAGTGCCGCAGGGTAGCGTATTGGGACCATTGCTATTCATTATTCTAATGAATAATTGTATTGATTGTTTACTATCTGAAATTAGATTGTTTGCAGATGACATAATGCTGTATAAAAGAATCAAAACGATAGAGGACTGTAAACAGTTGCAGGGTGATCTGGACAGGATATCTAATTGGGTTGGTAAACATGGAATGAAGATAAATGCAAAGAAGAGTCAGCTTATTAGATACACAAATAAAAAACAAAAGGTTAATTATGAATATAAGGTGGGGAAAGAATTGCTTGCTGAAGACTTGAAATGCAAATATCTTGGAATTACTTTTGATAACAAACTTAACTGGGCAGGACACATAGGACAGGTGGTAGGAAAAGGTTTAAAAGTTCTGCACATGTTGGTGAGAGTTATGAGGGGATGTACGAGAGAAGTCAAGGAATTGGGTTACAAAACTTTGGTCAGACCATTGCTCGAATATGGTAGTGTAGTATGGGACCCACATTTTGAGTATCAAATACAGGAGTTGGAGAAGGTGCAAAGAAGGGCTGCTAGATTTGTTTCTGGAAATTATCGCAGAATGCAATCAGTGACAGATATGATAAAGGAGCTGGAATGGGATCCATTGCAAGACAGGAGGAGGATGAGGAGGTTAATGGGAGTGTACAGGGCATATACTGGCGATGAGGCAGTAGGTATCAAAAGTAGTTCATGGAAGGGAAAAGATGACCATGACCACAAGCTGGCACTCGATTTCAGGCACAAGGGTGTGGGAAGATTTTCTTTTTTAGGTAAGGGTGTCAGGGATTGGAATGAGTTACCAAGGGGAATAATGAATAACCTACCGAAAACGTTAAAAGAATTTAAAGTTAAAATTTGAAGAGGGCAAATGTAGGTGATTGTAGGATAGGGGGAAGTTAGGTGTGTAGGGAAATTGCCACCGGAGTGTGTGCTCCATTGCAATTAAATTAAATTTACGTGTGCTTTTATTATCAATGGCATGTGTTCGTTCAACGCTTCTCCAGTCTTGCCCATATCCATCGTTCACGATCTTGCGGAAGTACTTTTGCTAACTACAGTCCTTCATCAATAATAATAACCGGGCAATTTATCATGTTGTTCTTAGCAGCTCATGGTTTTTGTTTGTTTGTTTCAGAAGATGAAGATTCAGACTTTAACTTGGACCATCCACTAATGATATATTTTCTTTACCTGACTTGGTAACTGGAGAACTTTCCTGTCGTTTGGGTCGCTTGGGGTCCAAACTCTGTCCAATACATAAATGTATATTTTACAGCTCATTGCAGATACTTCTTTTTTCTGTTTAGATACAACTATTTCACAAACCTTCCACATATCACCAGGTTAATTCGTGAATTATCATATAATCTTGTAAGTAACAATTCAATGGATAGTAATTCCTTAATTTGTCCACCAGCAACATGCAATGGTAAACATTCTGCTATTGAGAAAATTTCTACCCCTCAAAGAACTATTGCGGATTGTATCGTTCAACAATTTAAACAAGTATCGGTGTACAAAGAATAAATTATTTAAATGTTTTCCTTAACTACTTTATGAGAAGTGCAGAGACAGCCAATAGTAGTAATTTTATCGATGGATAAATTGATATTGGAGAAGTACCAAACAAAAAACATGAGATGCAAAATCAAGATCAAGTTGACTATCACTGATAGTCCCGTATTAAAGTAAGACATGGCTATCCAAGGAAAAAAAAAAAAACTTTAATAAAAGTAGAAGAGAAAAAGCAGTAGGGAAAGCAATGCATGTATACAACTGACAAAAGGTCGTGAAAACCATTTAATTTCCTGGTACTTTATTTTAAGGATAATTTTAACACATAAGGTAAAATTATTATTGGAATGGATGCAGTGAAATAATAAACAAAGACATTATGTTTTATATTGTTTATTTTTTTTAAATTACATTTTTATAAAAATCTGCGCTACTAATCTATAAAGAGCAAACATAAACATAATAAACTTTATCAGTACGCAAGTATCATTAGTTTATTTCGCATCACGATCGAACAAAATAAATTAAAATTAGTGTTGTTATTGTACAGTGAGTGGGAAGTTTGTGTAGCAAGATCCTTGTAAGTAGGTTTTGGTTGTTCAGTGACATCAGGTAATTGTACCCAGAACAACCAAAAAACCCGTCGTCACCATTCTTCGTCCGGTATCTGTAAGTCGTTTCGGGTCATGAAACGGAGCAGCCGCTCGTGTAAGTGATTGGAAAAAAAGGAAGCAATACGTACAGTGCAACCATTGACAGAAAAGTATCTGGAACAAACGTTCTATCCCAAAGTAAAAGTGTGACCAGGAGTTTCTTGGATATGTCTCCTTGAAGCCAGGGGCTAGCAAGGTGAATACTCCGACGATACTGTCGCCATTTACCTGAAGGAAGGAACGTATTTGCCCAGTGGCAAAAATCCAACTGTCTCAGAGAGAAATCTTGATCAGTGACAAAATTGTAACCACGAAAAACTCCAAGCAATAGTTCAATTTAATCAGTAAGTAAAGTGTATAGTAGTTGCAGAGTATTCGACGAGCGACAGCACCCGTTTTTTCCGTGGTTCTATTCAGAGCACGTCAAGCTACTTGCCGGTGGGTGGCAGGTAGACGTTTGATCCAGGACCGCCCCCGAAACCTGGCTGACCGCCTCCGAATCCTCCAGGCCTGTTGCCGCCGCCGAAGCCTCCGGGTCTTCCGCCACTACCTGTCGGGTACTGCGCCTCGCCCTGGTACTGTACGTCGGCGACGTACCCTGTGGCGTCGCTGGCAGTGTACTTGACGATCTCGTTGCGGCCGTCGGGCAGCAGTACCTGGTACTGTCCTGTCACCGTGCTGCCGTCGCTGCTCTCCTGTTGGCTGAAGTCGTTACCACTCTGGGGGTCCTTCACGGCGTACTGGAACTGGTACGGCTGAGGCTGCAACAGAAACAAACACAAACCCTGTCAAGACTGTCATTGTTGAAGCTCAGTAATATTGTATCTGGCTTGAGCGATACAGTTCGTCTTCACCTTTATCATCCCGGTGTTAAACCAAACCAGCCAAGCATTTAATATTTCACGACTATCTCAGTCTCCCAACTTCAATTTATACTTGACTCTACTTTATATACGATTTTTAGTTACAAAGCAAGTTTTTTCTCTAACCAACCCCAATTATCTGAAGGCGCTAATGACCTCGATGTCGACTCGCCCTAAAACAACAACAACAACAACAACCAATTATTGGTATTTTTGCCATGTGGTGCAACGTAGGCAAGTAGAAACGGTGTGTCTTGTGGGGTACCTATTCGCCCACATCTGCTTCGTCCTTCAGGCTGCGAGGTTGTAGGCTGGTAGGTTTAGGCTGGCAGGTTGTAGGCTGGGAGGTTGTAGGCTGGTATGTTTAGGCTGGCAGGTTGTCACATAGGGTTCGTATTACCATGACCACACACTGGGAACTCAAGGGTCTGTAGGATGCAGATGCGACGTAGGTGAATCAGGAAATAGTCTTGAGCCGTCATTCTCATAAGAGCAGTGACACTTACTGCATAGGGAACTTGGTGGTTTGTCTAATTCGATAAAAGCAGTTCCCGGCTTTGGTGAGACATGGTTCAAGTTAGTTCACTATTTACGTACCATAGCTTCTCATAAATTCGTTGATGAGAGTATTTACACACCTAGGAACCAATTTATGCCCATCTGTTGGAGGGAAGTGTCGTTTCTTCAAGCTCCAACATGCCTGGGAACCAACCGTTTCTTTAATTTCCATTCATTTTCACCAATTGGTGTCGATGATCTCTGGACAACAGGGTATCATCTAAGTTAGATGTAAGTGCTGCTCCTACTACCTGAAGCCGATAGGCAGGATCACCAGAATAATAGAATTTACTTTTCTTCCCTCCTGCAAATACTGTAATGCAGGTTGCAAGAGAGTACTAGCATAACTTCAGAAAGCTTTAAATTTCTCTCACTCGTTTAAGAAACAAGATTATGATCATCTGAACAGCCAATTTCTATCCAAAAAAACGTTAGTCAATGATTTGACTAGCGTTCTAACCCAAAAAGTGTACTGATGGAATAAGAGTAACTCTAGTTGAATCTTTACAAAAATTAGACATAATAGTCCATGATTTGCTGATTTATTAATTTAGTATTTTTATAAGTAAAATATTTTTATGGCTACCCTCCGTAATGCCCTAGATATTCTACTACACAAACAAATACAAGTTCGTCTTTTCCTGAACCTTTATGATATACTCGAAATTTTTTTTATCAAAAAACCTAAAAGTCTGTGCCGAATTTAATAGTAAGCAGGACGGCTCTAGTTTGTTTTTTGTTCTAATTTTCATGTAGCATGTCATTAACAAGTTATGTCTGCAATGTGTAAGGTGGTATACATTTGTAATACGTTACAGGGTGAATTTTGTGGTGCAAAATGAAAACTCTGTGTAATGTACATATGTGAGCTTTCGAGCAAAAGTTAGTGATGCTTTAAAATAATAATTCTTTCAAAAACCGTTAGGAATTTTTGTTATCGGTAATACCAAGTTATTGTTCTAAGGTGTCATGATCATCAAACTCACTGGCCCAAAGTTTCCACTGCCGGAACCACCCCCGAAGCCTCCTCCGAATCCGCCAGAGCCGCCTCCGAAGCCACCTCCAGGTGCCCCCGAACCGCCTCCGGTTGGACCGCGGCCGTACCCACCAGGGCCGCCCCCACCGCCTCCAGGGAGGAGGCCTCCTTGCGCCACCTCCGCCGCCGCCAACGCCACACACACCGCCAGCAGCTGCCAACACAAAAACAAATATAAATAAACCGAGTCCAAATTCTAGTTTGAATATTGCTACAACATATATATATACATAACTCTAAAACATGAAGAACAGCTATATTTATTTCCCGTTCAGCTAAGAGATGTGGCTCAAGATCAATTTGCTGGCCCTTATCCCTACTTGCATAGGGGAAATTTTCCTCACACCTAGCTGCACATAGCAGTCAGTTCGTAGAAGTAGGAGCGGTAGGTTGAGCCGCCAGTTCGGAGTGAACAGGGGATATGCAATAAGGGAATAGTAACCTCAATTTCAGCTCCGTAGTTCCGATTCCAATACAGCCGAAATACACGCCAAATCGAAACTGACACCACATCTTTACGACCACGCGAGGTGTATTTTAGTTACCGAATATGTACATCTCTTTTAAAATTTTAAACACATTATAACGTTTTAATAAAATATCCGCGCTTCAATTTTAATGATCTGAGAACTAATATTTGCTGCAAGCTTTAATACGGAAAACCTGTGCTGTTTAACTCAAACTGAACGAAGTAAGGAACCGAGACTGAGAACAATGAAGTTAATGCTAATTAGTGGGCTCATTGTAACATCGACTAGTGTACTAGAGGGATAGGGGATTGATTTTGAATATTGTTCTGATTTTCCGAAGAAGTCGCCACTGAAATAGTGTGTAATCGTAGGCTTCTGCGGCCGTAGTCAATGGTCTCTTGATTTTCCAGAAAACCGATGGTTCAGCCTTCATAGTGCCGCCTTCTTCTTTCCCACGAAGAAGCCCCCAGCATGACGGCCGAAACGTCATACAATCACTCGGAGAGACCGAGATAGCCAAGAGACCATCAAAATAGTTTATTGTTGTTTTACTATCGCTCTGTTGCGGTATGTACTCATTTTATTTGCAAGATGGATCATGGAGTGTGGACTACATTCTTGACCACTTACAAAATTTTTTTCACATAATAAAATCTACCACAGTATTGTATGACATAAGTTAACATTTCTTTCAAATGATTCCTCGCAAAGTTCTTAGAATAAGTATTTTGCACATATATAGCCCTAACAATGCTTGATTTAATAATTTTCGTTACTGCCTCGTCCTTATTTGACTATTACAAACAGAAATAATGTAGATAAAAGAAAACTCCCCTTACTGCAAACAGCAGGAATTACTAACATTCACGTAACATCTGTGTAACAAGCACACCAAGATAATAGAGCGCAGGTGGAAGATACAAAATTTACCTTCAACTAAGGTTTAAAAAAAATATAACAATTGCAATTCTTTTCACACATTTCTAAAATTTGCAAACAAAATGCGGTTATAAAGTTTGAAATAAATCTCTTCTTTTGAAAATGCAATTACCAGAATTGTTTTTACACATTTATAACAAACAGAGACATTAAATAGGAAACAAATATTTGTAGTATACCTTCTACAATACACTAGTAATGCATATAAAGTAGCAATAGATATTATTTTCTTGTAAAAAATAAAATACGAAAAAAATTGCAAACCATTATTTATCCTCCACCCTTAACTGTAATTTCTGTGTGTTACATGATATACAAGGTTCAGGGTAAATTGATCTTTTCCTTCTTTGTATTTTCTGCTACCCACATGAGTTTCATATGAACTAAAATACCTGAGAAATCTTTCTCAAGAAGTCCAGTAGACATACGCACAAACTTCAAGCTTTCTGAGCTAGTGGACTGCTTGGTGTTAGACCTCGCAGGATTATTCGATTATAACGAAAAAACAAAGGACATTCTTTTCTCTGAACGCTTTGACGTATGTCGTCTATAAGTGCTGTAGTACATTGTAATATTCAATCCAATAAGTCTAAACGTTCTAGATGTTTAGGAAAAGTAATACGAAAATGTTCGGAACCTTTTAAATAGTCTCTATTACTTTGACAACAAAAACAATAACTGATAGAGTGTTATAATAGCACTATGAGAAAGTAGCTAGTTCCTGCTTATCCGAAATTAATTGCGGAATAATTGTGCAATCTATAAATGACGAGCAATGAAAACAGAGTAACACCTCTGCTGACTTTATCCATAGTAGCAAACGTTGCATCTTCATAGATTCCAGTATCGTTAAATTCTCTCACGTGAAATCTTCGAACAACCTGTTTTAATCCAGTTGATTGGAATAATTCTTCAGAAGGTTAAGATGTGACCAGTGTAAACCCAAATTCTACCACCTGTCTACTGCTCATCCCGATATATATATATATATATATATATATATATATATATATATATATATATATATATATATATATATATATTTGAATGTTTTCTACCACCTGTCTACTGCTCATCCCGATATATATATATATATATATTTGAATGTTTTCTGTGATTAGTTATAACAGTCAAATGCCTTCTTCAGTTGCGCACAAACAATAACACAGGCAATTGTAAGACAGATGGAAAAAAAATCTACCTTCATTAAGATGGTAGTCCTTTAATGATTCAGATGTAGATAATTCTTGAACAGCTATTTCACGATTTTAGGTTCATCTTGTTTAAATTTAATACCCGACAATTGAAAGTGTAGTGACAAAGAGCTAAAATTTACATCTTATTGAAAAAAACTATATAAAAGTTGTATTTTAATTTAAATATTGAAATCTCAGATGCAGTATTCCACTGTTTCAAGCTCTGTTCGTTATGTAATCGACAGAATATCGTTTTATCAACCATCACGTTACCACAGACCAGCATCATGTTCATGGGTAGGAGATGGTAGGAGCTACCGACCAAAATAATGTTTCAGAATAACTTTCATATAACGCAAATCTCAAAATATAACGTCTGGGGCAATTTGCAAAATGATATCAAATCTTTTTAATCTTTCATAAGAAACTGATAAAATTAAAAGTAACTTCTTTTAAAATAATACTGTCTCAACTGGAGGTCAGGAGTTTCAATTCAGCAAATATAATCAATAAAGTTGATGCTATAACAAGCTAAGCTCAATATTCAACCCGAAGTTCGGTTGGACCATCCGAGAGGAGGAATACTGGTCCTGGTATTCTAAGTGTGGAGGGCAGAGCAGTACCTTCCCTAACATAACCCGGTAATCTTACCGGGTAAAGGGGACGTACAGTTTAACGTAGAATCCGAACCACGGAAGCTTCCTGACGCAGATCACATTAAACAGCAATCTGTGCCAGAGATTTTTTTGTAAAGAAATAAAGACGTATGGCATTGTTGGCCGGGAGACCTCGAAGGGTAGTTCGGCCTCCGATTGACAGTGTTGTAATCAGACGGTAATCGTAACAGGTATAGGATACCAATAGTTTTGCATAGAATCCGAACCACGAAACGTCCTAGCGTACTTCACATGACAAAACAATGCTTGCCACAGGTGGAGTTCAGTTTTTAAGGACGTAAAAATTCCAGTCGATACCGGAATTCGAACCGGTGATCTTGCCTTTGCCAGTCACCCTCGTTAACCAACTGAGCCACCAAACCGCTCTTCCACAAGGTAAGATCGAGTTAAGGGCCCTTCAAACTTCCCGCCGAGACAGGGATTCGAACTGGAGACCTCTCAATCTCCAAGCAGACGCCTCAACCACTGCATCACCAGGCCGCTCCAAGTTTATATTGTTGATAGTTAAAATCGTATGGTCTCACCAGATGGTCATAATGTTTTAAGTTGCGGCACATTCTATCTTTTTGCTGGCTCGAAACGGATCACGGAATGTTTTGGTGTATTGCCACGAACAAAACAAAGCCAGTAAAAATCCTCCTATACAACGGGATATTAACTCTGGATTCCTAGTTTTGAAGAGAAACACCTCTATAACTCCCACGTAAATCAAAAATGTCAACTGATACTAGTATATTTGAGATAAGACCAATAGGGTACTACACTATGGCTGTATGTCTGTTAAGAACTAATAACTCCTAAATTTCGATGCCATAGAAGTCTCGAAACACTGCGGTAGTGGATAAATTTTACTAGAACAAAAAAGGAAATAGTTCTATTGTAACGAATTTTTGATCCGTACAAAAACTCCCAAGAATTCGCTTGAAGAAAAGCTGGTAAGCAATATTGGTTTCGTACATGTAGACTACCTAATGATCTTACAAATTCACCTTCAAATAATTAAGGCCGCGTGTTAACAGCCAACTTTGAAGCAACTCGATTTCAGATGTCTGAGACACTTTTCTTACACAAATTACCATATTTGAATTTTACGCTGTCCTGAGATTATAACACCAAAACATGTTTGTACTCCACTCTCTATGTTCAAACAATATTGCCTTCGATTTCGAAAATTGACAATAATAGTATTTTTTTTTTTGTGAGCCTAACATCTTAAAGGTCGTTCAAAATGGTGGAGTCTTGCGAAAGATGTTGATTCACGGGAACGACACAAGTTAAACATCGATACCCTGTTATCACTTCAGCTGATCTGATGTCGCACTGAGGTTAGTATCTGCGTTACCTTGATGCCCATCATTCCAGTGGTTCCTCCTGGTAAGGTTGCTGCTTCTCCTGCTGCTGGAAGCTGACTGATGGACCTCAGAACGGACGCAGACTTTTTATACGGTTCGCCTCTTCCTGTATCGTACCGCCCCGCCCTTCACACGTCGTCACTCAGAGGTTCCTCCCCCGAACCTTCTTTCTTACGTGGATGACTGCACAAACTTTAGATAGCAATCTGCCGTCTGGGATCTCCTTATGTAACGGGGAGAAGGGGAGGTGTCGAAAGGGAGACGGGAAAAGGAACGAGACGCCGATGTTCACAGGTATGCGGGAAAAGTGTAAAGACGAAGGGTCAGAGGTGAGGAATCGGTGCAGACGAGAGCTCCTACTGTCTCGTGGTGGGTGGGGAGTGGGGAGACTCTTTGTGGCCTGCGGCCGGATGCGGAGGCGGCCTTCGGAGAGACGCTGCGGACGGGTGCTCTTCGATGGCCTACTTGCCGCCCCGTCGCTATTTGCATTGGAAATTGGGCTTTCTCGGAATAAAGGAACATACCGCTAGAATCGCCTAGGGCGAAAAAGTCACGGCTTCGTCACCTTGCGATCGTTCGACTGACGACGACTTTTATCATCTTTTTGTAGACCTTCATCACACGTTCCTCACAAGTATTAAAATTTTTATCGCTGAGCTTCTTCCACCTTGACGCACCGTTGCTTGATCAATGACATCGGCGCGTCTGATAACCTTGCAATCCCTAATATTTTTGACATGGAACTTGCGGTCTAACCGCCAAGACTATACTCACTATAATAATAATAATTCCGTGTGGTCTTAATGACCTGGTGACAAGTTTTTATGAGCTGCAAATTCCGCCCTAATCCTACCGGGTACAGGGGACCTACAGTTTAAAGTGGAATCCGAACGACGGAAGCGTTCTGGCGTGCTTCACATTACACATCAAGCTGTGACAGAGGTGACGGTCGAGTTAGAGCCTTTGAAAAATCCCCTCCGAGACAGGGATTCGAACCGGGGACCTTTCGATCACCAGTCAGACATCTTAATAACTGAGCCACCAGACCGCTCACTATACTCACTAAAAGTCACAGAAAAGAACCGAGTAAAATCACAAAAATTTCAAGTTATGTTCTTTTCGGCAAGAAGTTATACTCTTACGGACTCGCCTCATTGCCCTGGGAAACTTAGACACGATGATAAGGTTTAGCAACCCATTCGGAATTAACTGGTTCGAGTCTTCGCTGTGGAATAATTTTCAGTTAAGTAGGAGAAACGGTGGTGTATAATTCTTAATCACCAGATATTTCTTCTCTCTTTCTTTCTTTGCTTCTGGCTTTACGCCTCGTCGACGTCGAGGTGGAATAGGACAGGGGGCAAAAAATGGTAAGAAATTCGACTATGACCTTTTCGAAGAAACCATCTCGGCATTAGCATGGAGTGATTTGGGGAAACCATGTAAAATCCAAATCTGGATGAACGGACGAGGATTCGAAACGACGTCCTCACGAATGTGAAACCCGCTACTCTTGGTACAGATTTTGATCGAAAAAACCTGGGTTTAGTGCCAAACCATTTTTCAGTGCATACTTTGTGAATGCATAAGTTGAGTCTACTGTTTACGGTTATCCTCAAGTGGACGGGGGAGTAAAAATTGTTAGGCAACTTGTTTCCTTCTGTTAGAGTAGATCCATATCCCACGGTCCATGTTTCACGTTTTCTCTTCTTCATTTTTAATTACTCGACACACTACTCTTGATTAATAGTCGTCAAAGTCATCTAGATAAGCATTTCCACTCTTAGCCATAAACACATTGAATGAAGATCCAGCGAACACCGAGTGACCATATGAAATACTGTGGCTCCAATATCATCACCGAACTTCAACGATTATGCCATTTTTCCGGTTCACGAAAGATTTAACTTTTACGTTAGTGAGTTACTAGACCCTCACACAGCTTCCAAACAACTTTTTTTCACTTATAGCTTTGCATCCTGTCGACGTCTAGGTAGTTAGAGGCATTATGGAGCGAAGGAATGGCCATGATCTTCGAAAGGAATTATCCTGACATTCACCTGGAGTGACTTCGTGAAACCATGGAAAACCGAAATTTGGATGGCCTGGAAATCGACCTCTTCCGAATGCAAGACCCGAACGACTCTTCTGGTAATGTTTCTGTACCTTAGAAGAAATTCCCACCGTTACATGAGCACTTCTTTCGTCAACTCCGATCCCTTTTGTGAGTATAACTTGATGGTAGCACTGTCAGATTAATTGTCAGTTGAAGTATTTCATAGTTTTGAACAAAATAACCAACTAGACATCAGTGACTATGAATTGATACACAGATCAGGCAGGAATTATGTGGCAGATCGATGACGTAGGTTTCGTTTGAATTTATTAATGAATATGCGTATATCTTATTTCATCTACGAGTGCTATGTAATGCTTCGTCCACCAACCTATTTAAGCCGCAATGACGGGAGAGATAAGATTAGAGAAATAAGATGCGCTAATGATGGTTATATGTATTATTTTCCCCTCGCGCTGTTCGGGATTAGTATTCACAGAGCCATTTAATTTGGCTTAACTGGTACTAGATGGCTGGCTTGTGGGTCCTATATACATCACAAAGGTACCGCTATAGAGTGTCACATTTTTAAGACAGCGCATTTCATCAATCTCGTGGGCGGCTAACTTAGATAGGAAAGGTAAGCGTTGCCACCTGTCTATGAATCGCGTAAGCTATGTTACGTGTGTCACGTGTTAATTTGCTGCAATAAAAATTGTAATGCTTAAAAGGTAGAAATTGGAGAAGATTTTTGCGTTTACTTAGGCGTGTACGGGAAATTATAAGATTTGAAATTGTACATTCGTTTACTTTAGGAAGTGTTATTTAAACAAATTAAAAGCTATATATATATATATATATATATATATATATATATATATATATATATATATAAATAAGACAACTAACTTAGAGCCTTCTTTCTACACATTCCATTTTTGCCTGTGACACAAAAAACCACTGTTTTCAAACCACACATAAAACAGTTCATAATCAGACCATTTTACTGAAATAAACATTAACCTCAGTCTGAGTACATACTTCTTTGTATCGCATGAAGATTAATTGTAGTATAATTATTGAAATTGTGATGCTAATGTTTTGCTTAAGTAGTTCTTTCCACATGTGTAGACATAGCAACAAGTGACATTTATATAATAATAATAATTATTTCGCGACATAATGTGACTTTTCTGGCCCCGTTGATAATTTATACAAATAATAAGTTAAATTTACAACACTAGTTTTTAGAAACGTGATTAGCAACAGTTAAGGAAGTGCTATGTAGTGACATTACTATAAATGAAGACTTTCAGAAGAAAACGCATGTTAAACACAGGGTTATTTACTGACAATATAACTCAAGCGAAAATTTAGTCGTTTGTTAAAACAAAATAAGGCTGTTTTGGCAAAAATCAAGTTAATCACATATTAGAGCACGTGAAAATCTATTTGACTTGCGACATGACATGGTCAGTAACTGGGTATGAAATCTTCATTTTCAACGGACAGTTTTCGTTTCGATAAATTTTACCAAGCATGGCAGACTATGTCTGTAGATGTGCTGGCTGGAACAGGTGAACTCGCTCGCATCTAGCACGCCGTGGCAGCAGATATCGGTATCGAATGGTACTACTTGTACCTATAGCCACCATTAAGTAAATCAATGGAGATAAAGACTACAATCAAGAATCGAGGCTAACATTATCTAAGAAATTCTATCACATAGAATGTTGAGACAGTAACTGCAAGTCGGGACTCAGAATCACAAATCCATTTCGAAGTTCATAGCAGACCTCCGTATCACACAGGAGAATCATTTTCCTTCGTCTCTGAATTCAGCTTCCAGATGGTCGGTATGTTCAAGGTAGAAGATGACGTTATCCAACCCTGACTTCTTGGAAACCACTTTTCTCTTGCCATTGGCGATGTGGATCTGAGAAATCTATCATTTATTTTGTTTAACAATTAACTTGCATTATTATTGGCTATTGCAATCACTTGTTGTCGTTCACTTGTGAAACCTAGTTTCATACGCTGGTTAAGCTCGCGACACTTCTGCATTTCACTCACTATTTTATTTATCATGGGTTTTTACAGTATTTCACCCTTCACTGTGATTTATTTAGCTACTTCCGTAAAAGTTTCAATCCAGCAGCCTCTCATATTCTTGATGGATTTTCAATCTGTCCATTCTTGTCCTCACAATTACCACGGTCGGATGGTCGTTCTAGTGTTGTGAATGACTTGGATTTGTGTGGTCTTTTCTTTGAAGATGAAAGCTTCGAACACCTATCCATTTTGCAGTACTCAGTCAGTTGAGTTGTCCAAAGGGTGAAACTCCTATAGACGGATCGGCCTTTACTAACATCCCCATCTCTAGTGCAGAGATTGTCAACAACCTTCCGCAAGCTGTTTCGTACTAATTGTGTTGCATTATTATCATTGTACTCCTGTCAATGAAAAATTTGAGATATTTCTGTATGGTAGCACTAGATACCACAGTTGATTAAAATTGCACTTTTGTTTGCTGTCTTCAGTCTTTCGACTGCTTTGATGCAATCCTCCATCCCTTACTATCTTGCGCTAACCTCTTCATCTCAACAAATCCCTTACATCATACGTCCTTAATTATCTGCTTTACATTTTCCAATCTCTCTCTAGTTTATTTTTTATTTTTTTTATTTTTTTTACTTATGGCTTTATGCCTTGTCGACATCTAGGTCATTAGAGGCGGGATGGGACTGCGGTCAGGAAATGGGAAGGAATAAGGCCATGTCCTTTTGAAGGAGACATCCAGGCATTCGCCTGGAGTGATTTGTGATTTGGGGAAACCGTGGAAAACCCAAACCTGGATGCCCTGAAGTGGCTTCGAAACGGCGTCCTCCCGAACGCAATGCCATAATGTTAAGCGCCCACTCACCACGCATGGTGGTCTACAGTTCTTACGTTCGACTGTTCCCTCCACTAACAAATTAACCAATCCTGCATGTCCTAAAATATGACCTGCCATCCTGTCTCCTCTTTCTGTAAGCCTGTTCCACAAACTTCTTTCCCCACCCAAATCTGGTTCATTTCGTAGACTAATTTATCCGTCCATCTAATTTTCAGCATTCTTCTATAGCACCGCATTTCAAATGCATCAATTTTCCTTCTTTTGATAATGATAAAGTCCATGCTTCGCTTCCATAAAATGTTATGCTCCACACATAGAGTTTTAAAAAGTTATTTCAATATTTGAAACTAAAAGATTCTTCTTTTTCAGGAATGATCTTTTCGCTATTGCTATTCTGCTTTTAAAATCATACCTGCTTCAGCCATCAGTTGTAATTTTGCTACCCAAGTAGTAGAATTCACTTACTTCTTCTGTCGCATCCGATCATAATTTTATATTTAATCTACTATTATTGGTATCATCCCTGATGCCTTTCATTACTTTTGTCTTGCTTTGATTTAAATGTAGTCCAAACCCTTCTTTCTGTATTTTGTTTATGGCAACCAGCATCTTCTCAGTATCATCAGCCTGATCTCCTATCAAGACAATGTTATCAAGAAAACGTAACATATCCATTTTTTCTCCTTGAACACTTATGCCACATGCAAATTTTTCTTTCACTTCCTTTATTGCTTCCTCTACCTGCACCATCCCCAGCTAAACTCGCCCCGTTGTCTCAGGTGATGGTGTCCTGCGACTGACATGGGGTTAGCTGTCTTGAGCCCTGGTGCTGGAAGAAATTTTCATCATCAGGTCTTGACCGGCGTATGGAGTGGGGGCATGCGGCACTGTTGATGGTAATCGTCCGTCGTGTAGAGATGTTAATCCTGGTGCCGCCCCTCGTGTCTTTCGGCTGAGTAAGCCTGACTGAGCCAGCACTGAGTTCTACTCTCTCTCTTCCACTCTTCCAACAAATTACACAGAACACAAACACATAGGAGTTACTCCGTACAGTGCAGTAGCCTCGATCACCGATTAATGAAGTCAATTCTCATCCCCTATTACTAAGAACAGGTACAAATATTATTATTCGAGAATCCACGTCGAACTAAAGTTCAAACTGATGCTTTGTTCGAGGGATTATGTGTAGACCACTTCTGTTTATTCACACCATTCACCTGGCTGGACAGGGACTCGAACCGCGTCTTCCCTAATGCGATGCCAGAACGTTACCGCTGTCCCACCCACATCGCTCGGTCCATTGAGCGCTCATCCATCCACAAGAGGTGCAGGGAAACGTCGCTCTGGTAAACTCAGTCTTACAATGTGTCCTACACTGAAGAGACAAAGAAACTGGTATATGCATGCCTATGCAAACACAGAGATATGTAAACACTCAGAGTACGGCGCTGTGGTATAAGACAACAGGTGTTTGGCGCAGGCGTTAGATCGGTTACTGCTACTACAATGGCAGGTTATCACGATTTAAGTGAGTTTGAATGTGGTGTTATAGTCGGCACACGAGAAATGGGACACAGCATCTCCAAGGCAGCGATGAGTGTTGGATTTTCCAGTACGACCATTTCACGAGTGCACCGTGAATATCGGGAATCCGGTAAAACATCAAATCTCCGACATCGCTGCGGCCGGTAAAAGATCCTGCAAGAAGGGGACCAACGGCGACTGAAGAAGATCGTTCAACGTGACAGAAGTGCAACTGTTCCGCAAATTGCTGCGGATTTCAACAAGTGTCAGCGTGCGAACAATTCAACGAAACATCATCGATATGGGCTTTCGTAGCCGAAGGTCCACTCGTGTACCCTTGCTGAGTGTATGACACAAAGCTTTAAATCTCGCCTGGGCCCGTCAACACCGACATTGGACTGTTGATGATTGAAAACATGTAGCCTGGTCTGACTAGTCTCGTTTCCAATTGTATCCAGCGGATGGACTTGTACGGGTATGGAGGCAACCTCATGAATTTATGGATCCTGCATGATAGCAGGGAACTGTTCAAGCTGGTGGAGACGCGTGCAGTTGGAGTGACATGGGACGCCTGATACGTCTAGATACGACTCTAACAGGTAACACGTACGTACACATCCTGGCTGATCTCCTGCTTCCATTCATGTCCGTTGTGCATTCCGACGGACTTGGGCAATTCCAGCAGGACAATGTGACACCCCACACGTCCAGAATTGATACAGAGTGGCTCCAGAAACACTTTTATGAGTTCAAACACCTCCCCTTACCAACAAACTCCCCAGACATGAGCATTATTGAGCATATCTGGGATGCCTTGCAACGTGCCATTCAGAAGAGATCTCCACCCCCTCGTACTCTTACAGATTTATGGACAGCCCTGCATTAAGCATGGTGTCAATTCTTTCCAGCACTAATTCAGACATTAGTCGAGTCCATGCCACGTCGTGTTGCGGGGGCCCTACACGATATTAGGCAGGTACCAGTTTCTTTGGCTCTTCATTGTAAGAACATTGAGAATAACAGATGAATTCACCCTGTATAACAACGCACCTGAAAAGTCGGCAACCGTTTTTAAACCGAAAGAGGACTAGTACGGAATATGATACCCTCGCCGGAAGACCAATGGAGGCGATCATTCAGGAAAATATGTAAAAGGTACATGAGTTTTTGATAACACTCAGATGGTTAACATGATCGTAGACTGAAGAGATATTTGACAATTCAACAAGAACAGTAGATCGCATTCTAACAGAGTACATTGAAATGAGAAAGTCTTTCGCCTGCTCTGTATCAAAACATTTGATAGCATATCTGAAGGCAGTGAGGAGGAAAGTTTACACAAATAACCCACTCCGGTTTGATTCCTGTCCGGTAGATTTTGTTAACCGATATGTGGCTGTTAATAAGCCTGAATCAAAGCAACAATCAATGAAGTCCGACAACTCGATTTCTCTTACTCCAAATAAGGCCAATACTGTTCATTCTGCGGGGAAAGTGATGATGCTTTTTATTTAACCTTGAGAGAGTATTGCTTTTAGACTTCCTGAAAAATTTTGACACCATCACGAGAACATATTATTATAACCTGTAAACCTACGTCGAGCAGCTACCAAGTAAAAAAAAAAAAAAAAAAAAAGGCCAGTTGTAAAAAAACGATGTCATCCCGTCAGCATAACGCTCTAGTGTAGATGTCAGCTGGTTCCGTAACCGCTCGCCACTTTTCAATCACCCAATTTGTCCACATCAAATTTCCAACTATTTCAAGACTTAAAAAGTTTCTGTCTATCACCTGTTTCAGTTCAGATAACAACGTTACATAAGGCTTTATCTCAGTTTTCGACACCCGCGGGAAGTATTTTACGCGAATGTCATAAAAGCATTGGATCTGTGTGGAGATCAGAGGGAACTAAACACCACAGTTTTAGTTTAACTCATTTCCATCGGTGTTAGGTCACGAACTTGTCAAAAGGGCCTCATGGACTTGTATATATACATATATATATATATTTTTTTATTGCAAAGACGAGAAGCGAAGAATATTTTCCTCAGTAAACAGTAGACCCTATGTGAATTAAGGGTGGATTTAAGACGAAGCACGTTATTTCTTTCAATACCATTCCCTCCGAGCATTTAATTTTTAATCTTAGTGCATGTGGTGGATCTAAAACTTTGGTGATAAAGCTCCATTTTTTATCTGTTTGAATGAGCATGCATATAAAGAATAATCATATTCTTATTCGCCAATGATATACAAAACAGGATGCAGCAGGGTACTTAATTATTAAAAAAAGACGGGAATTTTCAAATCATTTTATATCATGCAAGTGAATCGCACGCCAATGACACATACTATACCTGTAGACTTTGGTTGCTTGTAGTAGCAATCTCCTCAACCACCATATGTCACCGATTCTCTGAGTTGATGGAGATTTACTACCAAGGCCAGGAAGGTAGAGAGATCAGCGTTTTCGTCTCTATTTTCAAATAATTCAAAATCATTTTTTGAGTCGAGAACTCTACAAATGTAATCGACGAGCCGATATGAACCAGACTCGGTTCTTTATTTTACGAATATCATTTGACGTTGTGGAGCAACAGTGGCTCAGGGCGATCCGATGAGTATTTCAGAACTAATGCGTGCGACTTTGCTGCATCATTTTAATTCTGCTCTATTATGTGTAATGTTGAATGGTTTGGTAAAATTATTTTTTTCTTATACCTCATATTTCTCTGTTCCAATTGCGTGCCTATATATCTACCAAAATAATGTGTTTGTCTGTTCCTAAAGTTTTTAATTACTGTGAACTTTTCTTATGTGTTTGAATTCACTGCTTAACGTCTCTTAACAGCGAGGTCTTTAGAGACGGGAAAGGGGGGAAGGGGGCAAGGAATGGGAAGGAATTCGGAAATGGCCTTTTAAAGGAAGCATCCCAGCATTTGCCTGGAGTGATTTGGTAAACCATGGAAAACCCAAATCTGGATGCCCGGACGGGCATTCGAACCGCGGTTCTCCCGAATGCGAGGCCATAACGCTAACCGGTACACCACTACGCTCGGTTTGAAGTCTCATTGAGATTAACTTTGCGTGCAGACAATATTCAGGGAGCTTTAAAATGACTTTACCACTACAATATTATTTAGACATGTATTCAATATACAGATCCGATTCAACTGTCATTTTGTAACAAAAACCTTCACATTTTACAAAAAAGGGTCAATCTGGTACGATATCAATGTCACTGATGATGTGGCATTCATCGAACTATCCAACATCAATAGAAACTTAAGGTCGACACGCTGATTTCTCATGCCGGGTCGAACAGCCACTCTCATCAAGGTTCTAATATCACGAGTAAATTGAATCTCTGCAAGAAGAATCTTAGACATATTAAGACAACTGTTGTCGCAGAGATCATGTCGTGAATTCAAACCACACAACGAGCACATTCACCATCCAGTGAAAGCATATATTTTAACTGTGTACACGGGCGTCCGAGGTTAATAAATGTGACACTATGGCCTTTTGATTAAATCGTGAGCTGTTTTGTTGCAAATTACAGTTTAAATGATTCTATAAGGTATCTCAATAAATTACTATAAGCTTTCAAAGTTTTGAAATCTTTTTTGAAGTACCATGTATAAATAAAGTGCTATGGATGAAAGTTTAGTAAGTTCTGGTAACAACTTCTGTTAATTTATGCTTGATTATTGTTTTCATTACAAGGATACTCTTTTGTTGTAATGCTAAATACATTATGATACGAATAAATCTGATTACGGTTAACACAATGTTTCCTACTCTAAAACATAATATCTGACTAAATAGCAGCTAAAATGGTATAGCCTCATAGTTGTAAACATTGTTAACTGTGTTTTGTGCAACTAAAGGGGCAGATTCTGTCTCCCACACGACTAGTGCCAAATTTCGTCTGGTTCTTGAATTTTACGTACTATGACAAAACCACTAAGTTTTTTTTATCCACCCGTTTCTAAAATTACTTTTTTGCATGCTTGAATAAAGTAGTAAGTTTTTCATTGCATTAATTTCCAATGTGACATATAAAGTATTTCTTTCTATATAGCTGATTCTAAGAAATAACATTTTTGTAATCAAGAGTCTTCAAGTTCTACCATGTTAGTGTAACTGCAGATACGTTAACGAAAATAGATTCTTTATTTGTCTTAAATATTTTGTATTACTGGAGTAAGAAAAGACGTTTCTTACTCAAATGTCTTTGTAGTCAGCTTTCGAACGTCATTAAAGTACCAGATTATTATAATACTGATTGCAAAAGACAAAAATATCTTATTTTGCAAAGATAATTTCTATTAGATCGTACTGATTTATTCCTTAGACATAAAAGATGTTGCATCCCTGCTATATTTCTAATATCAATAGAGACGAATAATCATTTATGTTCACTAATTAAAGTCTCCAATACAGGAACTTGTTTTAAATGGTGCTTATAACTTCGATTATAACTTTTGTGATAAGAAAGACATTCAGTATCACATTTAGAAAACATAGAATAACAGCGAGAATTAATTTCTATTTTTAATAACTAACATAGTTTTTAGAAGGATTTTAGTGATGAAAAAGATAGGTAAAAATCAAATTATGCTCAAAAATAATTTATTACATCATTATTCGAGTACACACAACATAAGTTAACAAAAGTACTATCTAAATAAGCAACATTTCTCAGTCTGAGATTTGCGGAAAAAAGTACACATCCATCACTCTCTCAAGTAAAAATCCACACAACAGTCAGAAGCCACAGCCAAACATAAATTGAAATAACTAACATAATTCAATTTTAAAGTTTTTTAATATGTATCGCCGACAAGTAGTGTTAGTAATTTACGCAGAGAGTGAAAGGATGTGTAGCAACGTTGTACTGCACAGTACACTTCTCCTAACGAACGGCCGTCGCCAGTTATCAGTGAAGCAAAGGTAGAGAACAAGTAACAAACTAGGACAACATTCAGTACGCAGTGGGGCGATGACGTCGAACGAGTTGGTTTCTGGCAGGAGGAAGGTTCACTTCTTGCCGAAGGGCGGGAGGTAAGTCCCGGAGCCGGCGCCGCCGCCGAAGCCGCCTCCGAAGCCGCCACCGCCGCCGCCGCCGCCCCCGGATGGGTACGACGGCTGGCCGGAGTAGGACACGTCGGCGACGTAGCCTGTGGCGTCGCTAGCGGTGTACCGCACCACCTGGTTGCGACCGTCGGGAAGTTGCACCTGGTAGGTACCACGCACGTTTCCGTTCCCGTCACCGCTCTCCTCCTGCCCAAAGTTGTTGCCGGACGGTGCGTCCTTCACCGCGTACTGGAAGCTGTACGGCTGCGGCTGCACATAAAACACAACCAACTGGTTAGTATTTCCAACAGTTGCTAATTTCAAGATCTGTATGCATTTTTTTTTTTTTTTTTTTTTTTGTGACTGCTTTACGTCTCTTTTTAACATCGAGGTCTTTAGAGACGGAAAAGGTTGGGCTGCAAGGATGGGGGCAAGGAATGGGAAGGAATTCGGCCATGGCCTTTTGAAGGAAGCATCCCGGCATTTGCCTGGAGTGATTTGGGGAAACCATGGAAAAACCAAATCTGGATGCCCGGACGGGGATTCGAACCGCCGTCCTCCCGAATGCGAGGCGAGAATGCTAACCGTTACACCACCACGCTCGGTATCTGTATGCAGTATGAGGCTGTGCGAAGAGCCATTTGAAGTTCATAACACAGCTTTGACGTACATACTACGTTACTGCTCTGACGTACGATGATGAAACCTGGACGGTGAAAAAGTGAGACACATAAGTCGTTGTGATGAAATTTCATGGACAGGATAAGGAATTAATCGTTTAGAGACACGATTAAAGAGATAATGATAGAGAAGGCCAGACTAAGGTATGGGCATCCGAAAAGAATGGAGGAACAGAGAATCCCGAGGAAAATCCATGAAATGAGGATTCACGATAAATGACCCAGAGGAAGATCAAGGTATGGATGTCTGAGAGGTGTGGAGGAGAGTGCATGAAAGAGAGGTGAGGCCTGCTTTTTATCGCTTATGGCTTTATGCCTTGTCGACATCGAGGTCTTTATAGGCGGGAAAGGATAGGGACAAGAAAGAGGGAGGAATTCGGCCATGACTTTTGAAGGAAGCTTCCCGGCATTCGCCTGGAGTGATATGGCGAAACCATGGAAAACCCAAATCTCCATGCCCAGGCGGAGCATCTAACCGGCATCCTCCGGAATGCAAGGCCAGAGTGTTAACCACTCACCCACCACGCTCTGTGGGACGTCTGTTCCAAGGTGGTGACATAGAGGTGGTGGGAAGAAAGTAGAAAATGGAGAGGCTTGTACACAAAACAGACCGAGCCTGCAGCTAAAAACTGTTGTTGTTGATGATGATGGTGATGAATAATAGCGTTATATCGCGTAATTGATAGGAATAATATATAATATATAATAATAAGATAGAAATAATAGTTCAATTATCCTTTTTTTATCAGAGGTTTGTGACGCTCTGGGCTAGGTCGCGACATCACTAGGTGCTTTAGGCATCATGAGTGCCTCTCCACCCTTAAATAAGGGCGAATGGCTATAAGGAACGGGAAGCTGTTAAGTCCATGGGTTTTTAATGTAATCCTCTCACCATTCGCCTGAAATGTTTTCGGAATGCCATGGATAACTGTTATCAGGCTTTAATACTCACCTGGCGCAGAGGTGTACATACAACCAGGAGGCGCCATAATCACAGGAGCCAGCCCAAATGATTGGAAGAGACTGGGGGTCTGGAGTAGGGTTACAGGAAACATCTTCAGCTATAAAGTATGGGATTGGGATAAGGAACGCAAAGGAGCTCACCCATGGCCTTTGCAGAAGAACCTTCCCGGCGTTTGAGAGGAGTGATTTCGGGAAACTATAGAGAACCGAAATCAAGATAACAAATCGCAGGTGTCGGCCCAACGGAAGAAGAGCTTCACTCATGAAAACCAAAGTCGGGATAAGATCTGGCGGGGTCATCTCAATCAAAGATTAGCCACATTCGACTTTTGTGTATAGTTGGCAGTAACCGCATCGACTGGACGTTACCCTACATATTCAGACTGCGTCGACTTACGATTCTGCACGAAGGACAATATTCCGTAATTTCCGCAGTTGAAAAACAGCCAACAACTGATAAGAGTTGGTACTGCGATATATTTGTTGACTCTCAACGTTTATGCTCTTAAATCCACATGTCTCCAACGTTTAGATCGGACTCTAGGATCATCAAAATTGTAGAAGCCTCATGCTAATTCAGTATTTTTGAGGATGACTGCAGACTCTGATCGATACGTCGGTGACAGGTGGATCAAGGGACACAAAAGGAACAGCCCAGCATCTCACGAAATAATTGACAGAAATAACATGGCAGCAGCTCAAAATGAAATATCATGAAAATAAACTCAGGTGTGTGATGGTGTTCTAAAACCTACAAACGCTACCGCTTATGCATTGAGGCTTTAGACAACTTATATCACTAAAGAAGGTAAAAAAACCACAACAATTTTTGGTAAGATCATTTTTCTTAATGAGCTAGGGAATGGTATATCAGAGAAGGACACCAGGAGTCAATTGGAGATTGAAGTTACACTCTAGGTAATTGATACTGTTGCGATTTCTTACTGTTTTAAAAAGTGTTAAGCAGTTGTATTCGCTTAGGTTGTACAATATTCTATAGTGACTAAACGGGAATCCAAGCACACAACTTTCTCAGTTACTAACGAACCTGGTAGATGAGCGGTAAGGCTCAGACCTGCATTTGGGAGGACGAAACTTCGAATTCCTATGCGGTAATTCAGTTTTTTGTTTCCCATGACTTCCTTAAATCATCTCAGACAAACAACGAGATGGAGCTTTAGAAAGGGCATTACCGAATTCCTTGCTTTTGAAATTGCTCACATTGACACATTTTTGACGAAGAAATAAGCAGGTCTTAGATGCTGTTCATCAGTAGTTGATCAGTATGAAATGAAGAAACAGAGATTTCAAATAACATCTGTAAGATGTTATTACGAATGAGAAAATATTCCTGGAAATTTCGTGTTAAAAATTGCATCAGTCTGACTTCCCAGATATATTCGTCAGAGCTACATTTAATGGATCTAAATGTTTGATCGCAGTGTTTTATTAACAGGGATAGCTGTGCAAGAACGGAACAGGTGATCCGTCAATCGTTTGAGAGTGACATCACGATCCTGACCTTTCCCTAGGGAAGAAGTGTTTGACTTTTGGCAGGAGGCCTCCATTCTGAGCAACGTGATGACAGATTACTCAAAGGCCAGGGCAGATGCTCTCCTACCCACTACTGCTAACCTTCTCCAGCAAATACCAACATCCGGGGACTGCACCACTTTCAGAACATACCATATACTGGTACTAACCTGTTGAAATTTGGATTAACTGCACGATTTGCACTCTTATATTACGGAAAAGTCACCAAAAATTGAATTAAAAACGCAGAAATTTGAGAGGCTGTGCAACTGCGAAATGCTACCAGCACAGCAAAAATAACAAACTATCGGTACAGGGATCATATCAACCTCAACAGTTTCTTTTAGTCATTAGAGTTGGTGGTTAGGTTTAAATACGGCCTGGACCAAGGAAAAATTTTTACGAAATTTTCATTCTGTGGCATCCATGGCGTATTTCTTTACAATGGAGGCAATCAATTGTCTCCGATTGCTTGCATAGATTTTAGACAGCGAGAGTTGCTGTGCTTCATCTCGGACAAATATTTTCTATTTTTAAATTTTGCGACTTTTTATCAAGGGAGGGAAGCTGAAACGGTAAGAAAATATTAAAACAAAGGATATAACCAGCATTTCAAGAAATTTTCATTTATTTTGCTACGCTGGTGGGATCTAATGGCTGTGCGTAGCTGTCGCATTTCGGCATTTTTAATTCAGTTTGTAGTGAATTTTCAGTAAAATAGGAGTGTAAAACGTGCAGAGGGCGTTGTAACGAAACAGTAAATCCAAGTTTCAACAGGTCAGTTTCAGTTTGTGGAAGGTTCCGAAAGTGGTGCAGCCCCAAACATCCTTATGGAGAAGTGGTAGAAGTATCTGTAGAAGTTAATTAACTACACATACGTGTTTGGCAATAACATGCGGAAACGATCTTTTTACAATATGTTCTCAGTTCAGATACTTACTCGGGAAGTTTTTCTAGTTAGACAATGCCTGATTTTATTCCCCTTTTCAGTAAAAACCAGTAAAACATAATTAGCCTAACTAACAGTTTGGTCGAAATTATCTAACTAATTTTCTTCATTGCTTAAAAACATTAATCGTCGTTCATTGATTAGATATAGATCACCACAGAATCCTCCGGTCACCAACGAATCTAGGGAATGTTTTCAAAATGAATAAACTTACAGGAATTGGAGAGGATGCAAGAAAGGGCTGCTAGATTTGTTTATGGAAATTATCGCAGAATGCAATTTGTGACGGATATGATAAAGAAGCTGGAATGGGATTCATTGCAAGACAGGAGGACGAGGAGGATCATGGTAATGTCCAGGGCATATACTGGCGATGAGGCATTGAAAGATATTGGAGTAGGTATGAAAAGTAGTGCATGGAAGAGAAAAGATGACCATGACCACAAGCTACCACTCAATTTCAGGCACAATGGTGTGGGAAGATTCTCTTTTTTAGGTAAGGGTGTCAGGGATTGGAATGAGTTACCAAGAGACATGATGAATAATTTACCGAAAACGTTGAAAGAATTTAAAGATAAAATTTGTAGAGGGCAAATGTAGGTGGGTGTAGGATAGGGGGAAGATGGGTGTGTAGGGAAATTGTCACCGGAGCTTGTGCTCCATTGCAATAAAAAAAATTAAATTAAATTAAACTTCACTGTTCGCGGGAGTTAAAATGTAAGAGTTAAAATCCAGGGACCCTCTTATTCGTTATTTCAACAGAATTGAAACACTGACGTGTCTTTCAAACTCTTCTATAACTATACAGACATTCTCATTCCTTACATCAATAATTGATCTACATACCAGTGAGAGAATGAAAACAACAGTGTTAAAATGATACGTCCGATATGCGATATGTTACTGTCATTGTTGACTGCATATTTGTTTTACTATCCGTTCTTATAAACCTTTGCTATATGATCCTCTTGATATAGTAATCTCCAACGCCTTTATTTTTCATATTGGAGGAACCTAAAGTTTCTCCTAAAAACAATCAACCACATATATAAAATAAGTCTAATTTTCAGCAGGTGATTGTGGATTCAGCTTTGTATTTCTCTGTAAGCTTTTCAGTTTATTACACGAATGACAGAGCAGTAATACAAATGTGATCGGTGTCTTCTGCTTATTTCGTAAATCTTCACTTCACTAGAAATACTTTCAACATTTTCGCTGTACAGCGTCAAATCCCAAACAACTGATTGTGATAGCATTAAACTTTCAATGATTAATATACTCAGTACCCAGATCATTCAAATTGCTTCTTAACTATCATGAAATGTGTCTTTTGATGAAAAAAATTACACGATGTTTCGACAGGTGCTACGTGACTTCAGATAAAATAGAATGTGCAACAATAAATCACCATTCTCATGGTCTCAACCGAATTTTTGTAAACAAAGTTATATATATTTATTTTTGAGATACTATGTCGTCTCAGCAGATTGCAGAAAAGTTGTGCTTCCTTTCGTAGTCAATAGGTTGCTTATAAAATAGCGTCTGATATCCTCAATCTTGTTGAGTAATGGAATAAAGCAGAAACATCTTCATATTTTCGTAGGAAAAGGATTTTTAATCTAAAGATGTAACTTAGTCAATCGCTTACATTGAGAAATAATGAAACTGAATTATTCTACATATGTAACATGGAAGTGTGTTGGATCGTCTGGCTGAAATCGTACTAGCCCATGACTGTTCGAGATAGCATGGCCAGTTTCCTCTCCTCCGGGACCTATAATGTGAAGTAGAATCAGTTCCAAAGCTTTCATTTTGTGTTTCTGATAAAGGTCAGAAAAAAATACAAAAATTTTAGGTTTCGAACTGCGAAATTTTCGATCTGCCTTGACAGACCACTTAGCTACGACACTACTAATAACATTTAATATGTTTACATGACCCGTCAATCACAATTTAATCTCATTCCTTTACTGTTAATTATTATTGTACTTCTTCGGTTAAAGGTATCAAAATCGTATACCACTAATGCAAGTACTTATAGTCACAACTATTTGGCATCGCAGTTCAGTAATCTTAGTACGGAAGAAATGTAACACGGACTTGGTTCAATCCTGGCGATACTTTTTTGGAATAAATATGCGTAAGAGGGTTTAGCTTATAGCAAACATAAATGACATCCGTCGTATCAAATGCATCAACAATGGGATTAATAAGGGATACGAAAGAGCATTTTCCTTGAAATGAAGAAGTGTATGTAAATGTTTGTTCATTTTGATGGGCTGGAACTAATGGATAAGGCATTGTAGTTAACAGTGGCACTCATTAATAGAATGCAAATGTCTTGGTAGACATCACAATGGCTCTACTGTAAACAATGGTGTTGTAGCGGAAAAAGTAAAAACGTTGCACTTCAACCACCGAATACTGACCGCTCCTCCGAAGCCGCCACCGCCACCGCCACCACCGCCTCCAAAGCCGCCGCCTCCGAAGCTGCCGCCCCCGAAGCCGCCTCCAGTCGGGCCTCTGCCGTAGCCGACGTCAGCTCTCACCACCAGAGGCGCTGCTGCTAGGCACAGCGCGCACAGTGCAACTACCTGTTGAAACAACAGCCATTACATCTGTTACTCTACATTGATAACTGCTTACCTGTGTCGCGTACGGCTTCTGGAAACGTTACGGACAAACATTTTAAAGGAAAGAAATCTGGCTACGAACTATTGCAAATCAGGGGCAGCTGTAGACGTAGTGACACTGTGACATGTCACTACTTCTAATCAAGAATAAATAAATAAATGTAGTGAAGAAATATAAATATTTAGCTATGTGGCATTCTCTAATACACCACAACGTATAATAGCTACGGGAAATATTGAACACCATTTTCTGGCTACATCAATGAACAATTTCGCTGTCGTGGGTACCAGATGGCACAAATCGTGGGTGCGGACTGGCGTTTTCGCGGAAATATAGAAGGAAGGAGGGCCGCATTCCTATTGGTGACTAGTGACAACTCCGTTCTGTCTCACCTTTCTGCCAGGCAGTGGGCAGAAACACGTGCTCTGGAATGGATCTCGAAAAAGTTAGTAACACTGTCGATAGCGTGCAGTAGCTGTGATTTTTGTCACATTAAACTGCATCCACTAGAAGCTTCGTCAATGCGAGGAGGCAATGTTGTCTCTATTTCTTAATTCCTTTGAAGGAATAGTATACAACTTAATGAATGCAAGTAACGAAACACTACTGTCAAGTGAAATGTGTTCCACTGTCAGAAGTATGGGGCCCTAGCACTCAAAATTTTTGGTGCTTTCTTTCTTTGAAAAAATTATCTGTATTTTATAAGTACAAAAAAAAGGTCTGCAGACGATTAATTGAATAAGTCATAATATTTATTGAATTAAACAAATGTATTTTATAATTAACGATATTTTGAAAATTAATTTTATTTATCGTACACTAAATTGAAATCAAAATATTTAATTTTCGCTCTCTTGATATTACTTTGATTGTTTTATTTCAGATAATTTTATTAATTTTTTATGATTTTTATTTTATGAAAAAAATGTTAACTCTCAGAGGCCCTTAAAAATTGATGGATCCAGGCTGGTTGCACCTATTGGATAATTTCTCGGTGCTTGTAGGTTAATTCGTAGATTTTTATTTAATAAGTCATTGTTTAAGTTTTGGTCAATTTTAAATCTTTTCTTATTGGTTGCTTCAATTTCAAAATCATTTCTTGAAACCACTTTAAACTACCGTTATAAAATTGCAGTAATAATTTAGTTTCCCATTAAAATAACATTGTAAATAATCCAAGACCATTAAAAAGATGAACATATTTAACAACCAAATTTTAAAACTGAGTTTCAAGGTAAAAGTTTCATTGTTTTGCTAGAATCAAGCTGACGAAGGAAATTTCTCGAAATTGTATAACCAAGATAAAAAGTGGCAAATTATCTTCTCCTTGAATGTGACTAGTTTGCAACATGAGAATAAAAAAAAAAACGTGAAAATTAAATGGGATTAGCATAAAATGAAATGAACGTTAGTTCAGCAGACACAAATTTGAGGATAAAAGAGTTTACTCCTAACTATAGATGCTCAAGATGAGTGGAACGAACAAAGATAAGAGCTGTATTCGTATTGGTGAATTATGAAATTTAAATCCAAACTCGTAAATGAGAATATCGGTTGTTTTAGTCCTTACTAAATCATGATCAGGTACATTCCACAAAATACTTCTCGATGTATAAGCGCTTTGTTCTTCATAGAAAAATTTAGCTCCTTGAATCGTATTTGTTCCCATTTAAAGCAAAGAATCGCCAGTTCTTTAAATATAATTTGGGAACACGTATACGACAACATTTGGAGAAGTGTATATCTGTATCTCTGGACATTCGTAGGATCCACCTTTGTTGCAAGTGCGTTTCTATAGTGTAAACTAAAAGCAACCCTGATTAGATGTTACAGAATACCGTATTCAGGACACAGGTGTGGAAGATACAACTTCGTGTAGACGTTGCTTCAGCTAAAGCAATTTGACAGCGCCCAAACGCCTACGGCCAAATTGGTGGGTGTAGAAACAAGATATGCTAAATCTTATACAGTGTCGAAACAGCTTATCGATTCTTTTCAGAAAATACCTCCTGGACATTCGTAGGATCCACACTAGGCAGAGCATACCTCGCTATGTCCTTTTAAAAATAGCTTAAAGTATTTGTAGTAGAAATATTTTGTATAGTCGTCACTATTATTAAAGGTTTTCAATACCACACCATGTAAATTAATGTTGGAGTAAGTATCTCATAGTTTTTTCCTTTATCCGCTTACTAGCATTTTACCAAAGGTTTCACGCAAGGATTTCCAGCTATTTTTACAGCTCACGTTTTACTTCCGAAATGTTTGGTGATCAACCATACGCACACATCTTACTGCATTTATGTCAAATTATCGGCTAGCGTTCAATGTATAAGAAAAATCGTTTGATCGTATGAAATGCGTACAGTTATAATTTGCCGCGCATTCCGCTACTGTAGCGGCCTCAACTTCTGTTAACGTATAAATCGGAGCTCTGAATACCCTATAAAGAAAGCCATAAAAATTCTTTGGCCTGCCGGAATTCGAAACCAGCTCAATGGTTTTCGAATGAAACAACGGTGAAGTATTTTAACCCAAATTTATAAAATTGTCTGGACATAAAACACGGTTTTTAGTATCTCCTGTTGTCACCTTACAGCTTTGCTTCTGACAACGAGACGCTTACAACGAAACTTGTCCGATATTCTCTACAACAACTTTGATAATAGTCAGCCCTCACTGCTGATACTTGGGGGAGGGGGGGGGGAGACTGAATCCTGTGAAGAGAGTCAAGAATCAAGCTGCTCGTTGCCCGCCTGTTCGAGTAGAACAGCTGAGCAAAATTTGGTCGCAAACAGTGAAACTGTGTAGATCTGAATGTAAAAATATATCCATACTTTGTGTTTTCTATACTAAATAAATGTTTAAGCGGTTTGTGTCTACGTGTTCCTTTAACCAGTCATGCAAAAAACTGCAGAATCAATTTTGGATGGAGTTTTCGTACTTTGAAAGTTTATTTTCTAGCTTAACATTTGCATTTTTTCTTACTAGTCTACGTGATCGACGAACGGAACAAGAAACGATAGTTCGTTCGTACCGAGAACAGATAATAACCAGGAAACAGTCGTTTATCAAACAACCACTGACGATCACGCTACTATACAGATAAAAACTCCAAACTTTGGAGTGTTTTAATATTATTTTCCACTGTGTAGCTTTTTACAGTTTTTTTAAATATAGAACGTAAAAGTAAACATAAAACGTTAATCAGACAAAGATTAACACTAAAATAAGCATGGAATAACAAAATTTTGAAATTTAATTTACATTTAAGTTGCAGAGATACTTAATTACATGCGTTTATGGTTTGCAACGAAAAGACAAACTAAAGGCAAGAGAATATCTATGTGGGCCAAGCAGCTGGAAAATTTTAGTATATGAGCCATTATGGGAATTTGGAGCAATTTAGTATACAAATTTCACTTCAGGTACAATGTAACTTTGAGCAAAAATGTTAGTATACAGAACGAATAAAAGTCTTCATTGACAAACGTATCAATCATAAAATTCCTGTCTATACTACAAATGTTTTAATGCTGTACGAGAGTATGCTAATAGTATCATCAAAATTCTATTATTTACAAAAGAACTGCCACAGCTCAGGCGGTAGAGCGAGTTATTAGGAAGTCACGAAGGAGACTAACAAGTTTCTTGGAAGTTAATCGTGCGGAACAGCTACAACGATCCACACAGACTGTTATCCATTGACTGCTGTGGAGAAAAAGGTGGTCTCTTCGGAAACTAAAGGCATCAGTCTTTGGTTTTAAGCTTACTCCCTACATTTTAGTAAGGCGGCCGTGAAGGGATATGAGGAACTGCATCTCCAACATCTGAATACAATGGAGATATACAACCTTCATCCTTTTTACATTAATTTAAATCTGTGCATGGTAGTCTAAAAAGAAGGTTCCCCTCTTAAAACCGAAGGTACTTTGTTTGATAGTCGTTGGTATCTTAAATCCTTTATGACTTTGGTTTCACCTTATTATTGTAATAGCAAGTAACGTCTCCGAAGGCTTGAGTGTTAAAAAGTCATTGGGATTGTAAAAAAAGTTGTGAATAGTAAAGAATCTGCTTCCATTTTATATTGCTTCAGATAACATGAATCAGATACAATACTTGGTTAAAACCAACCATACCCGAGGCCGGACTCGAACACGAGACATTGTGCTAGCATCTAAACTGCCGGGCACGGAGATATCTGCTTTCTCTATTGGACGGTTCGATTCTATTTATGAGCCTGAATCCCCCAGGATTCCTTCTCTGGTCTCGATGATATAGACGGCGTGCAGGTGTCGTCATCTGTCTGAAAACTGTGTAAGTATAATTCTGTTCGTCATGTATAAATTTGTTTGAGAAGAATCTATTTTTTGAGGCGAAAAGAAAATGACGTTTCCAGTATTCACTTCAGTTATTATGGAAAATAGTAATGAGCACGGACAGTAAGCCAGGATGGATGCTTTAACCTGGTCCCGTGGCTCGTTTTACTTTCCCGAGTCCAGTTTCATTTTTATTTCCTTTTCGTTGCGCCAAGAGTCATCTGACGTTAGTAGTTTCTATACTGTTATTCTGAATAATGAACACCGAACAGGTTTCTCCTTAGCCTTATTCAGTTACTTATTAAGTAACGGAATGGTGTACCACTGTACCAGTCCTCTCGTAACAATTAATAGTGTCAGCTGTGTTCTGTAAGATTAGTATGTCTAATGTGTTGAGGCGGAATTTGGAGGCCTATCAGCATTTCCGTTGATGATCACAGAAAACTGTCTAAACTCTATAACCATGATAAGTGCTACGTCAGCGCAGAAGCTTGAGTCTGACCGAGCGTGGTAGATGAGCGGCCTCGCATTCGGGATGACATGCGTTCGATCCCCATCTGCGAATCCAGATTTGAGTTTTCCACGATTTCCCCAAATCACTCCAGACCACGGCAGAATTCCTTCCCGTTCGTTGTTCCAGTCTTTTCCCGCATCTATTGACATAGACGTCGATGAGGCGTAAAGCTATAAACAAAAAAAACTTGATTCCTGGTCCGTTGTACATTACCTTCCAGAAACGAGTTTTAACGTTTATGGTTGTCTGGTAGGACGCTCTAGTGCGTTTGGAAAAAGTCGCAGATATTTAATCCCATTCTTTAAGTTTCTTGGACTCCCTCGAAAGTTTTCTGAGCCTTGTTAGAGACGTTGGATAAGCAGTTCTTTTCATAAGTTTATGTGTATTTGTAAATAACTGTTTTAATGGAATAGATTGTTTTGTTGTGTAGATGAAGTAATGGCGATAGAGTACCCGGGTGCCGGCCCGCCAAGCCTACTCTTCTGAAAGACACCTTGGGATCACAGGTTTAACGTCCCCATATGGTGTACGATTCACCACCAACAGTGTAGCACGCCCTCACTCCATACACACTGCAGAAATGTTCTTTGTTTAACGGGGGACTCTGCTAATCAATCCTAAATAGCTATAAATTATGCACTACCACCTCTAAGTGAATCCCGACAAGATTAAACCAGCTAACCCCATGTCAGGAGCCGGGAACCATAATGATGCCACAGAGCCCCGATCCAACGGGACGGGCAAGTAAATTATAAACCTCCAAAATAAAGTTTCATAGTCTTTTTATATTAAATCTAGTTAATATAGACACCAGCACCATGAATTCTTACCAATTTGAAACGTGACAAAATAGACACCTTACCTTCGTACTGACCATGTCCGCTACCACACTTGTCAGGCTGGTGGACGTGCTTCAGGCGCTGCAACCTGAAGCTGAGTGATGCATCCGTCTACACCCCGGTGGGCTTTTATAGCGAAGCACCTGCTGGCTACCGGTGTTAGAACAGAGCCAGTTCCCAGGCTGGGACCGGCCTGACATTAGTGAATAATTGTGCTCCGTATCCGGGATCGGGGAGGGATCGCCCATTCATCCCCACCTCACTAGGTTTCCGAGGAGGGGGTCGGAGGTCGCGAAGAGAACCAGATCGGCATCCCATTCCGTTCCACCCGCTCATCCTCTCACTTTAGCAGGGTTGTTGCTTCAGAGGCGGTGGTCGAGGTCAGACGTTGCCCAACAGGGCCACCCGGGGCCACCGCCCTAAATGACACCTGTTGCTCCCGCAATTAACAAGCCAAATTGGGCCGTTTGTCGTTTCGCAAGCCGGGCCGTCCTCATCTCGCCAGAGACGGTCACGAACGCCTGGAGGCGCGAAGAGTAATCTCATTTCGTCCGAAATGTCCAACCGACGGTAAGTTCATTCAAAGCGGAATCTGTTTCTCGTTGCAGCCTCTGGCCCCAGATCGGTGATCTCTGAGGTTACTTGATAATTAATTATACAATAGTGAACTTCTTTTCTTCCACTGCTTTTTTCCACTTTCTAAATATCGTGCTTTTCATTGTTGTGTTTTAAATGCTTTCACATCCTCTTCCCAGTTTCTGCCGTATCTTTGCTGGCACTTTGTATTTCACAATTGAGGGGGCATTAGATGAAATATGTAGTGCTTTAATTCTTCTTTATCAATTTAAATCGCTATTTCGATAGGATTGAAAAACATTCAGACGAACTGTGTTCCGTCTCACCCTATAATTGTGTTATAGTCAAATAGTGAAAGCAGTATTTAGTTCCACTCAACTTTAAATTTCTTCAAAACTGGTTTCGTCTACAGTTCATCAGATTTCTTTGACGATTTATACAAGCATTCAATGAGAAAATTTAGTTTATTCCAATTTTTTAATATTTGATTTGATGTTTGTCACATATACCTGATGGATGACCTGACAGAGTTACGTTACAATTTACATTCCAAAATACATTTTTTTTAACTACTTAACGTCTCTTAACAGCGAGGTCTTTAGAGACGGGAAAGGATGGAGGGGCAAGGAATGGAAAGGAATTCGGCCATGGCCTTTTGAAGGATGCGTCCCGGCATTCACCTGGAGTGATTTCGGGAAACCATGGAAAACCCAAATCTGGATGCCCGGACGGCGAGGCCAGAATGCTAACCATTACACCACCACGCTCGGTCCCAAAATAAAACCTGTCGATCTTTGGTGAGCGTGAAAAACCAACTGTGCACAGTCTTATTTCTTTAATTTCTTTCACGTTATAATTGTGTGATAGGCAAATAGTGAAAGCAGTATTTAGTTCCAAACTACTATAATTTGTATCGAAACGGGTTTCATCTGCCTTCATATCTTTCTACTTTCTGTATTCCTTGACACTTCGTACAAGAGTTCACTGTAAAGAAAACGTTCTCTGTCCCAAGTTTTATAATAACTAGTTTTATGTTGGTCACACGTGCCTGACGGGTGCCCTAACTATGTTACGTTGCCAATCTTACTTTCCAAAATACAACCTACAAAAAACAACTATATTCTGAACACCTGCTACAGAAGGCATGTATGGCATTCATTTCATATATTTGCCTGCGACGTTTATCTAGCGATTTATAACCAATGATCTGTATGCTTATTGTCATAGGGATTCGTGCTATGCAACGTAAGATGGAGTTAAATATATATATTATATTATTTTTGTGTGAATTTTGTCGAGAAATTGTTTACTTCTTTAGCTTCACCAAAAATTTTGAACCGAATAAGGTATTTACTCTATAATCGGCCCGATGTTTGATAGGTATCGGCTTTAAATTTTTCCTACAATCAATATTTTTATTCCACGTAATTAAAAATATCGATAACGTTGCACCTGGCTTATAAATCAGTCATAATAAAGAATCATCATTTCATTTTCAAAATTTCTTTCTGTTTACTCGTGTATGCTAAATATTTAACCAATGATAATAATTATTTCCTTGAAAAACTGTAGTCAAGTATTAATATACGTGAGTTATTATATCTTAGTTTCTATTACACATTTAACGAATTAGATTGCTGAGTCACACAAAGGTAAAAATTAGTCTTTTCTTTCATCTTCTAAAACTCTTCTGAGTGTAGCACACCTTGGATTGAACCATATAATGTTCTAATTAGTGGTTATCACTAGTCTGTCAATTATATTGGGGAGTAAACATAATGAACTACACAAACTCCGTAAATACAACTGAAAAGTTCTATACTGTGATTGCTAAAGAAGCAGGTCTCAGAAAGGCATGATAACTTAATGACTCATTTATGATCATCTTTAATGTTTCTGTACTTTCATATATTTTAAAAAGATTTCACAGTGATAAAATTATTTTCAAGTAACTCGAAACTGGAACGAATGTATTAGTTAGATGAAAATTATCAGCGGTAGAATGAAATTTGTCGACAGTAGAATATTCTTTATTTTTTATGTATGTAGTTTGAGAATTTCATAAACAACCTTTCTTTGTTTTGTAGGTGGTTAACAAGTTTCGAGATAATGTTTTCCATTTTGGCAGTGGATTGGCAACTATGGTTCCAAACGAGAGACTTTCGGTGGAACATTCTAATTGCATAAGAAATAGGTTTCTTAATTTAAAATTTGTTAACAGATATTTATGCAAAGTTTAATTTAATTTAATTAAATTGCAATGGAGCGCACGCTCCAGTGGCAGTTTCCTTCCACCAATCTTCCCCCTTCCCTGCACACATCTACATTTGCCATCGGGAAATTTTAACTTTAAATTCTTTCAACGTGTTTTCCCTGGTTTCCCCAAATCACTCCAGTCGAATTGCGGGCTGCTTCCTTCAAAACAGGTCATGGTCGAATTCCTTCCCGTTCCTTGTCCCGAGTCCCATCCCGCCTCAAATGACCTCGACGTCAACGAGGCGTAAAGCCACAAATAAAAAAAAAATAATAATAATAAAAATAAAAATAAAAAAATAAAAAAATCTTTCAACGTTTAACCGAAATTTCTGATGTTAGTTGGTTGTGTAACTATCATGGAAGTAATAATTTCTGCTAGATAGGAAACATTCTTGAAAAGATACCATATACAATAGCCTGATATAGACGACTGATTGGTATCGTTTGATGCTTTTAGATAATACGAACTCATCTTAATGTTTTATTAATGTCATAACTCTAACAACATCCATAACTTTTTCGTATAACCATTTTATTACCAATGGTTTATCAAATTTGAAGATTTAATCTTTTGATTCTGCTCCGAGCGTGGTGTGTGAGCGGTACTGCTTTGGCCTCGCATTCGGGAGCACGCTGTTTCGAATTTCCGTTCGGGCATCCGGATTTGGGTTTTACATTATTTCCCCAGATCACTCCAAGTGAATACCGGGATGGTTCCTTCAAAAGGCCGTGGCTTAATTCCTTCCTGTCCCCAGTCCCTCCCACCTCTAATGACCGCGACGTCGACTATGTTTAAAACCATACAAAACAAAAAATACAAAAAACAAAAACGCTACTCACATTTTTACCAAACCCTTCTCATTGCTTCAAAATTGCATTAACATTCATACTTCGTTTCGATATTTTAATTTTGATGATAACGATGCCGGAGGAAGCTTTAGTTTGTTAATATATAAAGGAGTCAATATAAAAATCAAAACGAAACCTGAATTTAGAAATGTGTCTGATTTGACGCGTGACACCGAATATCTACACTCTACAGGATGACCACGCGTCTGTTCACAAATATTTCCAGTGAAGTCTTCCATCTGTGTTGCCGTCTGCAATCTAAACTTTGCGCAAAGGAAAAATGGCGTAAGAATTGAACCTGTCCCTGAAAGAAACCTGTGTTATGTATGATGACTGTTCATTGTGATAAGTGTCAATTTTACTTTCAGTTCGTCGATTTAATTTCGTAATAGTGACAGTATTGTTAAAAGGGAAAGATTTATCTATAATTTACGGAAATCCATTAGATACAGAGTATTGTGTCTTGATATACCTTTTGCTTGTAGTTTCTTTTTGTTTTTTTTTTACTCCTTAACGTCTCTTAACAGCAAGGTCTTTAGAAACGGGAAAGGATTGGGTCAAGGAATGGGAAGGAATTCGGCCATGGCCTTTTTAAGGAGGCATTTGCCTGGAGTGATTTGGGAAACCATGGAAAGCCCAAATCTGGATGCCCGGACGGGGATTCGAACCACCGTCCTCCCGAATGCGAGGCCAGAACGCTAACCGTCACACCACCACACTAGGTGTAGTAGTGTTAGTGGTTTGATAGCTAAGAGCGAATTTCGAGTTCTTAACTTGAGCTTAAATCCTGGAAACGCTTACCGTGCAAATGTGTCATACACGCTGTATGCGCTACAAGAGTCAGGTTCCACATGAAATAGTAGGCTCAGGGTACCATGACATTAACTGTTGTCATGAATGGGAAATTTTTATCTTAGTCAGTGCCTCTATTTTGGGAGTAAATTTCTGAAATTCATTCTGAAAGGGTAGAAACAAAACTACCAATATTCAGTTTTTATGGTTTGTACATATCAAACAGACGTAAGAAACTAGTTTTATCTCTTGCATTTAGACCTTAACAAGAGTCATATATTTTAGCTATTATACAGAAAGAAATGTAGGCAGATGAAAATGTTAATGTGAAATAGCTATCTTACAATTTTACGGGCTAGTTAATCTGTCATGTTCTTTTGTTTAAACGTGACGGCTGTGGTTTGTACAACAAACTGTTAACCCAAAAGATATTTAGGAATTATTCTACCTTTGGCATTAAAACACATTGTTTCTTACTTTTAGAAGAGGCAGAATTATCACGTTCAAATTACTTTCTGTGGGGCTCCAAATCATATTGAAAAAGAATCACTGGTAACGGTATAAAAGGACTAAAGAAGGCAATAATAAATCGTTCTAAACTAAAGTTTGTTAATTTCAACAACATTTTCAAATAAGGGAGCCGGAAAATTTTCTTTTGTAGGCAAGGGTGTTGGGTTTGGAACAAATTACCAAGTGATGAATAATTTGCCAAAAACGCTGGAGGAATTTGTAAATCGCAAAAGTAGACGGAGGAGTAATTTAACACTCAAATTATATAAGATAATCTAAAAAATAAAATAAAAATGGAGTAATTAAATGACTAAGGAAATTTTCACCGTAGCGTGTGGTCCATCGCAATTAAATTAAATTAATTAATAATTAAAATCAGCGAGCAAGTAAAAATACTCATAACGTGTAATGGAATAGCAAAATGTTTGTCAAAAAGTAGGAGTGTTGTGTTTAAGTATAAATTATAAGCAGGATGCGAAGAAATTGGATTCCATCATTAATAAGAAATAAAACACAGACATACGTTGACATACGTTGAATACACTCACTCGCTTACTTATAACCACACACTGACACCTTCTTCACATGAGCAATATTCTGTATATATATATAAGTGTGTGTAAACCTTACCAGTGGGAAATCTCTCGTACTTCCCTTGTTTTCAAAGGAAGGGAAGACGCGAATTACAATCCCACAGCATTTTAAAGACCCCTCGAGTAAAATTATGTTATATTTTTACCAATCCCTTCCCAACTCCATAGACCTTTGAAATCAATCATGATACTCATACAAGAACCGCCCAACATTTAGATATTACGAAGTCGGAATTGAACAATGAAATGTAACTACAACCCATCGTACCCTTAAGCCGAACGATTTCGCTAACTCCGATGTTAAAGAAGCAGAATTATTTATATGCCGTCACTGAATATTTTAGTGTAACATTTAGCAAGACGACCTACGGCTGCGGAGCAAGAAAGCTTCACCAAATACTCCTACCTCTGATTGGTGTATTAGTTGTGTGTGCAAGAAATGTTTATGAAATGATTTGCTGGCGGTCGTAATTGCGGTGAGATTTATGTACATGCCTCAAAGAAAGTGTAACGAAAGTTCAACAGCGTGTGGTCAGACGTTGTTTTCTTTGGTCGAGTTCATCCGCTGCCAGAGGTAAAATCGTGATTAACAACCTCTGACCGGGTCACGGTACAAACTTATGGGACTGCAAACTTCTTCGTTCTATGCTTTGGTATTAGGTACAGGACATTTTTTTAATTTTTTTTACACTAATCATTACTGTTAACATTACTATTTAAATTTTGACACTTTTTCTGTTGCTACATTGAATATGACTCACTATTCTACCGAGTAACCGCATCGGGACTGAACAAGTTTGACACCCTTGGCTTCATATCTCGACATCTGTCTTCACCAAGGATATACCTGCAAATTTTCCTCACCAAAATTATACACTTCAAAAACAGAACATTGTGACAAAGACCAATATAAAGATACGCGTTGCAAACTGAGGGTCCTACTTCCCATTCACACTAGCATATGAAACTTATTAACAAAAAATAACAGTATTATGCCATGTTGTTGTGAAATGAAATGTCTAATATACTAAATAGTAGAGCGTTCTTGTAAGAGTAAAATCTTAACGCTAATGAACCAAAAAACAAAATTTTTAAATATTTATAAAACAAAAGTTAATTTGCATCAAAAAAAAAAATCAAGTAAACAAATTTCTTCTCTGCGTAAGCGAAAGCTTAATCTTCATTCAATCTCTGTGAAGTATGAAAAAGAAATGAAGTAAGAATGAAGGGAGGAAACTTTTGTAGTTATTAGAGGTAGAATACGAGTAGTCATTTTACGTTAGAACTAGTTTTATCACTCGTTGAAAATGACGGGAATCACCTCTGGTGATAATAGGAATTCGTTCTGTAAAAGTTTCTAAGGAAAAACGAATAACGATTAATAATTATTTTTTGAACTGATATTTTCAATGAAGTTAGTAAACTTCCTCTGATTAAATTATCGGATCATTTGGCTAGAATTTTTAAAATAAGTGCATTTGATGCTGATTGACGAAAAATTTTATTGTTATGAAAAAGTTTCAAGTAAAGTATAATTTCAAAAACGAATAACTATTGTTAGTTTGATTGATATATTTCGTGGTTGCCTACGATTCGTGTAAATTTTCTACGAGTTTAAATAAACCTCCCTGTTTGTTATCTTCTTGAAAAAAAAAATTAAAAAATATTAGGTTATGTTGTCACTTGGTTAGTGTAACTGCTACAATAAACAGCGTAAACAAGGGAAGTTCTTATTACATAAATTTCTGCATCTAGTTGCCGTAAATAAACAAAAAGTAACATATAAACATTAAAAAAGTCACATTACAGGCCTATATTTTTATTATTTATCTTCCTCGCATTATAATTTTCATCTCTACTACACAACAGACAATTCCATTTTAGCTGGCACAGCAGGTACACTTTCTTTTAACAATTTAAGTGCAAATAAAATAAAATTTCGTTATTTATTTGAAATTTACACTTCCTTTTAACAATATAAGTGCAAATAAATTCAGTTCAGTTATTAGTTTGACATTTCCAGTTTAGTCAAGCAGCGCTATGGTGGCAGTCAGTGTAAATAACACTTCGGGTATTACCGAAATTCGACGAAGATAACCGAGTCATTGAGGTGAGCCCAGTCTTCAGGCACAACGCATTTTTATTACGCCTGGTGCACACGAGCGTCATTTCACGCGGCGTTCACGCTGAGATGCCGCTCTAGATACGGCAGTGCACACGCACCAGCGGCGACCCAGCGGTCGTTTTTCTCTGTTCTCGCCCACCACGCCGCAGGGTCGCCGCGCACGCTAGTGCGGTCTCCTAGTACAAGGTGTCCAATGGAGCGGTTCACACGGGCGGCAGAACACGCTAGCGCGGCAAGCATGGCACACGAGTTATAAGTTTTAGAAAATATTGACATCCAACATTTTATTGGCGTAATTAAGACTTATTCAGAAATTTAGGAAATCCGTCAGAAAATTATCATGATCGAATCAGAGGAGAGCTTGGACCAGTATATATCGGATATTCATTGAGTGATTCGATGAGAAGGACGACAACGGCGAAAATTGAATATTTAAGCAAAATATTTCGTGTTTATTATAATTCCAGTTTTACGTAAAGTATTTACAATCTAGATTTTATGTATCATACCTATAAAATTTATAGTAAACTGCTGTTGCAAACACAAAAGTTCTTAAATAAAATTCCTTTACCGGGGTAAGGTGGCAACATCAGAAACAAAATATGCTCCTATCATGTTCCTTACTTGGATAGACTGCTACGTAGTTCCTCTTGTTGGAACTGAGGCGTCCTTTCCGATATCGACGAAACCTTCTATACTCATTTCATCTTGAATGTTGTCGTTCTTACAAAATTATGAAGTGAACAACACGTCTTTATCAATAGGATAGATAAATCCAAATTTACATTAATTGTTTTATGAAAAATTTTCCATTTATCCTACAGAATGCCAAATGTACTTTCTACTTTTCTCCTGGCGCGTGACAATCTGTAGCTGAAAACCCTTTTTTTTCTGATAAAACTTTACCACTGTAAGGCCTCATATATTTGATGAAAGGGAAAATGCTTCATCACCAACAAAATAGAAGGGCATTTTTTGACCTGCAGTGCCGGCAGAGGTTGTCCTCTTGGAATGTTTATTTAATTGTTTTCAAGCTTCTTATAAAAATAAGTTCTTTGGAATAGTCCTGTACTACCAATAACGTCTATCCTGTGTCCTTAATAAATGATTTTTAAAGATAAAGTACGCAAAAATTACCCGCTTCTTATTATACACGTCCATCGTTGTCAGTGGGACGCCTACTGCCGCCTGCTACGTGTGCATCGGATGTCGCGTGCACGCCGCGTGCACGCGACGTGAAATGACGCTCGTGTGCACTAGACCTAAAAGTGGTTTTGGATGAACAAAGACTGTTGTGACACTATACCGTATTTGCTGCTAAAGGGAGAGCAACTGATTGACTTGAGAGGTGCCACATTACAAAGGGGACGTCACGTATAAATTAAGGTACTTGAATTAATTCTTTATGTCTTTTGCAGGAGAAGGAGTGTTACTGAAGGTTTGACATGAACAATTACTGAGAATTTTCCCTTTTTTAAGGTGATTATTATATTAGAAGTAATTTACCGAAAAACTTAGTCTCTAAGTGAAATGTTCCTCTTTTACATACTTTTTTTTTTTTTTTTAACCAACCACCGAGCATTTCGCCGTCTCATGCCTGTAGCTTGTCCCGGCGACATTCCTGAGCGACGTCTGTTGGCTGTCAAGGTCGCGCCGCTTACCGCACGCGGAGGTCCTCACGATGACCTGTGAACGCCCAACTCTGCTCCCCAGTCGCATTGTTCCCGAGTCGTGACGGCTCGCACGTTTGTTTCTGTGCATCACTGTGGCTCTATCTACACCTCCAAATTGTGCAAGCGAGAGATCAAGACCGTGTCACTGGCGCACGCGGATGGTCCTTGACCACATTTCCGTGAATCGACCATCCGCAAGAGAGACCCAATTGAACCTTAGCCTGGACTGCGTAGAATGGATTATAAGCC
Organism: Vandiemenella viatica; assembly: GCA_031002005.1. Taxonomy (NCBI): domain Eukaryota; kingdom Metazoa; phylum Arthropoda; class Insecta; order Orthoptera; family Morabidae; genus Vandiemenella; species Vandiemenella viatica. The sequence continues at coordinate 73,213,851 of JARYHS010009186.1, read as the reverse complement.
AACACCTCTTTCTGAGCAACGTTGGTAAGATACATTTCATCTTTATGTTAGTTGGTTTTTCCACAGATGTTAGATGCCAATGTCTCGTCCTTCGTTTGATATAAGTGCATCTAGCTTTACCTGACGATACCCCAGGCATACGGGTGAATTTGATTAAAATTTTTATTTAGTTTTCTACGGCATAATAAGTGTACGATGAGATTGGGGACAAGGAATGGAAGGAATTCCACCATAGCAATTATTTTAAGGAATCTTCCCGGAATTCACCTAGCGTGATTTCGAGAAATCATGTAAAACCAAGATCTGGATGGCCGGACGAGGATTTGAACCTGCTTCCTCAGAAATTCGAGGCCCGAGCGTTACCGCTCTTTCATCTCAAAACTGCATATATTGTGAAAGTGGAAACATTTTCAGAATATGGCGCTTTTATCATATAGACAACCATGACACGCGCTCCACTCTCACACAACACTTAATACGAAGAAAATACACTGAGGTGACAAAAGTCATGGTACATCCTGCTAATAGCGTGTCGGTCCTCCGTTTGCCCGGCGAAGTGCAGCAACACGACGTGGCATGGACTCCATGAGTCGTTGGAAGTCCTCTGGAGAAATATTGAGCCATGCAGCCTCTATAGACGTCCATAACTCCGAAAGTGTTGCCGGTGGAGGATTTTGTGCACGAACTGATCTCTCGATTATGTCCCACAAATGTTCGATGGGATTCATGTCGGGCCATCGAGGTATCCAAGTCATTCGCTGGAATCGTCCCGAATGTTCTTAAAAGCAATTGCGAACAGTTATGGCCCGGTGATATGGCGCATTGTCATCCTGGAAAAATCCATCGTTGTTTGGGTACATGAAGTCCATGAATGGTTGCAAGTGGTCTCCCAGTAACTGAACGCCATTTAAACACAGCCCACACCATTATGGAGCCACCACCAGCTTGCACAGTGCCTTGTTGACAACTTGGGTCCATGGCTTCATGGGGTCTGCGCCACACTCGTACCCTTCCATCAGCTTTTACCAATTGAAATCGTGACTCATCTGACCAAGCCACTTTTTTCCAGTCGCCTACGGTCCAACTGATATGGTCACGAGCGCAGGAGCGCAGCTGTTGGCGATGTCGTCTGTTCGTAATGGCACCCGAGTCAGTCTTCTGCTGCCATAGCCCATTAAAGCCAAATTTAGTCGGACTGTACTAACGGACACGGCCGTCGTACGTCCCACATTCATTCCTACAGTTAGTTCACGCAATGTTGCTTGTCTGTTCACACTGACAAGTCTACGCAGACGTCGTTGGTCGCGCTCATTATGTGCCGGCGGTCGACCACTGCGTTGTCCATGATGGGAGGTTATGCCTGAATTTAGGTATTCTCGGCGCACTCTTGACACTGTGGATCTCGGAATGTTGAATTCCGTAATCCGAAATGGAATGTCCCATGCGTCTAGCTCCAACTAGCATACCGCGTACGAAATCCGTTAATTTTCGTTGTGTGGCCATAATCACATAATCAACCTTCTCACACGAAGCATTTGACCACAAATGAAAATCCTGCTCAGGCACTGAACATCTATACAATTTGGAAGCGACACTACTGCCATCTATATATTTGCCTATTGCTATCCCATGACTTCTGTCACCTCAGTGTAATAATAATCCACGTTGTTGCTAGTAAAAATGATGACACGATGGAAGTTACCCACTATTTTTTATAGTGACCGGTGTCATATCAGCTTGCTATCAGTTTTATATTTACCTTTGGACTGATTGGCACCTCAACGAAAAAGAGTCTGAGAGGTTGCCGAAAAATCGAATCACAATGTTGACTGGAATTTTCAGACACTTGTAAATGAAAATACCTTTTCTTAATAACTGTTATTTTATTCCTATAAGCTCAGACGCATTTTGCCCTTGAGGAATGGGATATCATCAGTGAGTTTTTTGACAGAAACAGTCAAATGTTAGTCAGGAAATAGCTTTTGTTGCACTTTCTTGTAGAACACAACCTGTTGCTGCTACTCAGCAAAATTTCAAAAGTTATTTGTCCTTCCCTTTTAACAGTATATCATATAAGACACTACATTAGCGAAGTCGAAAAAATGTGTTGCTTTCTCTTCAACGCAATGACAAATGTGGGCCAACACTACTCTGCTAACGTGTTATATACTTGTATGAATATGAACCTGAATTCAAATAAACGGTTGCAACAAAGTTAGTCATAGCACTATTTACACTGATCATCCAGAACATTATGACTACATACCTACTCTCGATATAAACCCGTCCAGGCGATAGCAGCGTCACCTGACGAGGAATGACTGCTAGTCAATCACACGCACGGTGCATGTAGTATCAGTGAGCATGCTATCCATGTTTAGAATGGGGAAAGCCCGTGATCTATCTGAGTTTGACTGAGGGCACTTTAAACCTTTGTTTTGGCTTGAATCTTGCTGTTTACAACTAGGCTAGTTAACCATAGAGGGTACGTACACATTAACGTGGAATCCGAACCACTGAACGTTCGGCATAGCTCATATGGTCAACCACAACCCGGAACCAGGGCAGCGACCGTTTTGAAAGCAAGCACTTTAACCACTTAGCTTTGTAGAACCGACGATTTATTGCTCAATAAATAAATTATATTAAAAATATTTATTAAAATGTTACTGTGGCTCTTATAAAAAAATTTCAACACCTTTAATGCTTAAATTGGCTCTTTGGCTTCCAATGTTTGCCGACACTGCTTGAACCGAACGTGCTTTCCAGTCTGATTGGATTCCTCTGAGTCTCTGTCCCACCTGCTTCACGATTCTTTTTTTAAGTCCTCTTCCGTCAGCTTTCCCTTTTCAAGAGGCGTCCCATTGTCCTCCCGAAGGACTGGTGACGGTTCGGTGCTTCAACGGCCCTGTAGGTGTGGAAGTGTGTTTGTGTATGTGTCTTCTACAGAAACAACGTAATCTGCAGACAGCATGATGTAATTTTTCTGAATAATCCATCAGTTTGTGTAAAACTGTACAAAATTAACCGAAATAAGAACAACTTACAGAAAACGTTTCATAACTTAACTCTCTTCGTGCTTATTGTCCATATCATCTGCAGGAATCGTATGAAAAACGGAATCCTGGTAAAATATCTCTGATTTCATAGTTTCTAAATGGAGACAAAGGCCTGAAACTTATTTCTGTTGGTGCCAATAAGATTATTAACGTGTGATAATAAGAAGGTGTAAAATACATATTAATTAAGGTCTACTGCTTAGGCTCATATTATACACTATTAATAATATTATACTTAATTCCTGCATGACATAAAATATGTACTGAACATAAAGTATGTAAGTAATATGTATTATTAGCACTTTTTAAAGTAGGTTTACAGATATAGACACGTAATTAAACTAAAACAACGTAAGGTATAAAATTTATAAGTACGACATCGCTTCCAAATGTATGTTTCCATCTTTGTATTGAAGTACCCATTATATTTAAGTATGTTTTAATCCACCTAATACAGCTACACTGAAAAAAGATTCGTTTCAAGATCAATAAAAATTAAAATGATGTTTTCTGTTACTAGTATAATTCGAGGAATGTTTTGTTTTTCTGTGTACATCCCCATTTCGTATTATTTACAACTGCGAACTTCTTTCTTGAATTTCCAAAATAATATTTTCCAAATTTTTTAATCTAGGTCACCTTGCAGTAAAACAATTCCAGTATCTATACTTTCCGCACTTTACACATAATCATTTTATTTTTCTTAAAGTGCTTCACGCGCCGATAAAATTTATTTCGATGATCACTTTCTTCCAAAAAATATAAATTTTAAAATCCACCCTAATTTAACTGTCTGTTGTTTAGTATTTCCTATTTATTTCACCTTATTACAAAACTTGTGTGTAAAAAAATGTTATATAACAAAGATTTTCATTACATGAAGCGGCATGTTGACCATTAATTCGGATGTGGTTGTCACTGTTCCAAATAAGCAATCGTGGTCAGCAACGAAACACATTGCGTGAAGCCTCACAAAAATCTCGTTTGATTTAAAGTTCTTTTTCCTGTCACTGATGCCTAGGAGTTGGTGATTTAAAAGGCTACTAGAGGTCTCTCACTATTATTTAGCGCGGGGTGGCCAACCCGCAGCCCGCGGGCCACATGCGGCCTGCCTTGAATATTTTTCCAACCCGCGAAATTCGTCACACTTTTACAAAATATTTTTTATATTTCATTTTTAGTGTTATATATATCTTTGCAATGTGCTTTTAGTATCATTATTAATATGTTATCTATGTTTACATGTAAGAATAATAGTAAACACAATAATAATAACTCATTGTGTTTCAATTTTTCACTCCAAAAATGGCTATAGTGGCTCTAAATCTAATATGGGGATAAATAATTTTATATGCGGCCCGCGGAGTTATACATTTCCAAAGTGGCTCGCAAGATCATTTGGGTTGTCCACCCCTGATTTTGCGTATGTTGCAGTTCCAACTATGAATCGTTCTTCTCTTTATATAGACCTGATAAATACAACCTATCATGTTGGCAACAAACAAAAAAATTATATAGATTTTTGTATTTCGACTTTTCGTCTCGTTTTAGTCTAGTTCTTTAACGGTCAGAGAGCATTTTTAACAAAAACTTGAAGGAACTCGGCCATGGTCTTAAGAAGGAATCGCCTGCAGGTAGCCCATCGAAAATCGAAATCGAGATGGCCGATCGAAGGTTAGAACTCGCGTCTTGCTAATTTCCAACGGGCTCGGAAATAAGATGGTAGTATTTTTGAACTTAAAATCAGAAACTGTTTTGATTTTTAATAGTATTTTGAAAGTGAAAGTAAGTAACATTCTCTTTCTATAAACAGAAATGACATACGCAACTAATTCATCACTTTATTCAGTGCTGACGATTTATGACGGGAACAACATTTAAATGAAAATGTAACAGGACGAAGTAGTAAGATGAAAAAAGGAAATGTGAAACAGGAATTGAAAGGAAGTTTTATGCTACATATCGGATTTCTCAAGAAAAAGTTAGTTATAGGCATAGATTTTTATTGGCATATTTACAGCAGACGTTTATACCAGCTACATCTCCGTTACTACAACAAATCAGATCAAAACAACACATTCATTCAAAAGTCGTGACAGATATGTACCATGGGTATAAATCAGATACGACCTGACGCAGCTGCAATACATATTAATGTGAAGAGGACACGAATATTGCTCTTATCTCTTCATATCGTAGCAGTAACCGCTTCCGGTATCGAAGAATGCTTGGAGGTTGTTTCAGACAGCAGCAAGTAGGTAGAATATACCATGTTACGTGTTCTATTTGCCGACTGGTGGCAGATACGTGTTGGAGCCGCCACCTCCTGCACCGCCGAAACCGCCACCTCCCGAACCGCCGAAACCGCCACTTCCTGCAAAAAAACAGACTATTAATCAAAGGTTTACAAAGGTCAGCTGCAGGCCTCGGGCAAAAGGATGGAACATTGGTTGCATGGTTCAGAAAATAGACCTCTGAGACAGTAAATTTTAAAGACGTTATCAACAATAAGGTGTCAACTGTAAAGGTGTCCCCCAGATTTGGTTTCTTGAAAAGTAATCAAAGAGTAAAAGATACATTCCAAATTACTTTTACGATTTCAATAGTAACTGGGATGTGAGAAGAATTGTTTGAAAATCCAATGATACTTTGATGCTACCATTTGTATCATAACAACGTTTCGATGGTGATCTCGGCCATGATTATCATATTAGAGATATTCTCCCACGATATGATCGTGGATATGATCTTTGTTATTATAAACTGTATACGTATAGTACTTCAGGCCAGATCCGTACATTTCGCCAATAGCTTTCTTTGCTCATAATGTTATCATAGAAGCTGTAAAACTTATGGGATCGAGAAGCTTGGCAATATCGATGATGACTTGCGTTTTTGTCATATTGATAGTGAGGTTGAACATTGTGAAAAGTAATTTAACATCAAATAATTAGTCAATTTGAGCAAGAGAATGATAACCCATAGGTTAATGTTACTTCAGGAATAAGTGTCTCGACCGAAATATGTACATAATTTTGAATAAACAAGCCACGTTGCATTCACAAAACACCAATCATTTCAAATACAATATTGACTGAAAAATATGGTCGACTAGAATGTCACATACATCGATCATCAAAATTGTGCCAACACTGTTGTCATGGGAGTCGCCAGGCAAAAAGTTGGGCCATCGGAATTGACGCATAACCGCCTACTCAGATTATTTTTACTTCCTTGTTTGTGTGATATTGGTGATATTTCGCCCCAGGGCGATATTATGTTTATGGTTCCCTTACACGCTCAGCTATCTGAAATTATTTTGGTATATATGGCCCTGACTTTAGAAAGCACTCCATGAGACCTGAATGTTTACGACTTTGATACACGCTTCGTATATGATGGCGTGTCGTTAATGAACCTAAAAATATGGAATTGTGTAGTGAAGATGCTTTCTCTCCGTTGTGACCTACAAGTAGTTATTACGTAACTACGTCATAGGAACAAAGAAACAGATGGACATCCTCCTGTTAAATGATATAACACTACAAAGTCACGTCGATATACGATACAATGGACATTGTTTGGAAACTTTCAAATGCCACCGCGGTTCAAATTATCAGCAGTGTATGATTGATGATGGTCATAGTTAAATCAAAAAAGAATTTCGGTCATCGTTATGACATTGACATTATTTTCAGTTTTCCAGCAACAAATTTAAAATGCTGACCTTTCACACTAATACTTGCTACTAAAATTTCAATTAAAATGTGTGCCTTTAGATGGAACTATGCAGCATCTAACTACGATGAAATGTGTTTCAATCACAGTACAAACTAACTTTCCTTTGCTAGTGTTCTTATCATTCTAATTATTATTGAAATTATTATTTGTAAATTTCAGTTATTGTTTCGTACTTTAGGGACTACGCAAACCATAGTTCTGAAATACATACTTAGGTATATAATCTAAATAACTTGGTGTACTTTGCTATTTTTCATCATGGATGGCAACTGTTAGTAGAACTAAATTCCGAGGTCGTGTGAGAAATTGTCTGCTTTTTTTCTAAATTGTTCTATTGTTCTACGTTATAATAATAAACAAAGTAAAAATGTCTAAGAAACTTAAATCTCTTTGCATATTTACACAAAATTATGAGACTACTGATATATAAATATCAAAAACGTTAGCTCTTGAACTCCTTCAAGCGTCTAAAATCCTGTATTATAGTAACGCATTTTCTTTCACGATTCTTTTGTTTTTCAATTACTAAATACGCTACTTAGTCTCTCTACAGACGCTGAATTTTGAGGATCTATCGACCTTCCATAATCACATTCAGTCAAAACTTACGTAATCTAACGGTACTCTCAGAAAGAAAATGAACTCGTATATTCCTCTGTGATTCCAAATTTTCGCCGACTACTGGAAATAAATTTTGAGACCGAAAAAAAAATTTCGGTATAAAGACACACGAAATCTGACCTGATTGTAAAGTGAATTTCACTTTTATAGCGAAAAACATGGTTAAATAAATAAATACCGTTTTGGCATAATTTCATTGGTATAAATGCCATCTTAAAATATGTTTGGCATCTATAACTGCCTCTTTTGGATTAAAAACAAACTTTCCGGGTGATAAGGCTTAATACCTTCGTTCCTCTCTAAGAATGTTTGGTTGAACAATTTACAGTAGGATTTACCATTTCATTACTCGTAAAAAGATGTCTGTTTATCAACAGGCATAAACTCAACAGAATCCCGACGCAATGCTGTTGCTGAAGTTGAACTAGACCCCCTGGTAGCACCATACAGTTTTAAAATTTCTGTTAATTAATCTCGTTTCAATCTCCAATTTAGTGAAACAAATAGAAGGCAGTAACTAATGTGACCTCTACAGTTTAAATTGTTGATATTCTGGTGCTTGTAAAATTTATATTTTTTAGTAGTTTTCGACAAGCTGAAATTTTCTCTCGCTCACTAAGTATTAGGATTCGCATCGCTCTTTATTTGAAGCGGAGAACTAGTGAAACGTATTTACAAAATAGTGGTTATGTCACCATCTCTCTCTTGCATAGAAAACATAACGTAGTTTGCAAGTAATAGCAATGGAATAAAGACAATTGACTACCAACTGAACTTCCATTTTCAATGTTTTAAATTAAACAACTGTTTTATTAATTTTTCCCGACACATTTCGTCCTTTTGGTGTGGGACAACCTTCTAGAGCAGGGGTCACCAAACTTTTTATCCCGTCGACCCCTTCATAGAATATTTGCCTTCTTATCGACCCCCAGATTAAGTATTAAATAAAACATTAAATAATTTTTGGCGTTTCTAATGCTAAGCAATAAGGAGACATGCATAACAACCCATATAGTTCCCATTTCTTATAAAATCTACCCAATAATATCTACTGAAAAAGGAAATATTTTACATTGTTATTACAATCTTAAAAAGTAGTAAGAAAAATATGGGTAGATGGAATAAATTTCGAATAAAGGTCTGCCAAATAGAACAGATGGTTCTTGCACTGTTTTATCTCGTTACATAGCGATGGATCCACATTTCTAAGTAACTCTTCAGGTGAGTCATACAAGTCAACACGCCTGTGCAAACTATCACGTCTTGACAACCACCTGACCTCAGTATGCAAAAGTTATTGGTTGAAAGGTCAATAATTTTCTTCACATAACTTCGCAAACAATAGTGAATTTGAGGATGAGCATTATTTTTATTTATTGACCTGATTTTTTATTGAAATATTCCCATTTTTCCTAAACAGTTTAATTAATCTTCTTTAATGTTAATCGACCCCTTTTCGACCCCAATGCAATAATCGACCCCTGCAGAACTCTTGGGGTCGGTATCGACCACTTTGGGGACCCCTGTTCTAGAGTAATCATTCAGCGTCCTAGAGTTACCCACCTGCTCCGCCTCCGAACCCGCCGCCGCCGCCGGAGGGGTAGGAGGGCTGTCCTGAGTACTGTACGTCGGCGACGTACCCCGTGGCGTCGCTGGCGCGGTACCGCACGTACTGGGTGCGTCCGTCGGGCAGCTGCACGCGGTACGAGCCCTGCACGTTACCGCCTTGGCCGCTCTCCTGCTGGCCGAAGTTGGTTCCCCGTTGAGGGTCGTTCACCTCGTACTGGAAGCTGTACGGCTGAGCCTGCCGACAAATAGGACACACGTCAGTTTTATTTAGGCGTATGGCTTTACGCCTCGCCGATGTCGAGACCACTAGAGGCGGAAAAGGACTGGGGACAAGGAACGGGGAGGAATTCGGCAATGGCTTTTTTAAAAAAAAAATGCTTAACGTCTTTTAACAGCGAGGTCTTTAGAGACGGGAAAGGATGGGGGGGGGGGGGCAAGGAATGGTAAGGAATTCGGCCATGGCCTTTTGAAGGAAGCATCCCGGCATTTACCTGGAGTGATTTGGGAAACCATGGAAAACGCAAATCTGGATGCCCGGACGGGGATTAGAACCGCCGTCCTCTCGAATGGGAGGCCAGAACGCGAACCGTTACACCTCCACGCTCGGTGCAGTGGCTTTTTAAGGGACCAATATATTCCAACCATCCTGGCATTGAAGTAACTGATATATTCAAATACCTGCAGAATCAATATGAATGTTGTCCACAGTGACTTTAACGAGAGAGAAAAATGTATACCTGCACCTTAGTAAGAGTCCTTCGGGAAGATCTGACAAAGTCAATCTTCTGTTTGCCACTCCCATTAGTGTAGGACCTAGCAAGCTGACTCCAGGTGTTAAGGGTCACTGGTTCGAGTCATAACAAAGGCATGAGTGATTTTAACTAAATGCAGTGTGCGTTCTGCACTGTCCCTCATTTTGATAGTTGAAAAAACGTTTTGAATTACAAATTTTTGATCTAGCAGACTGAATAAAACGCTCGGGTAGTGGAATCAGTTAACTAAGAAGAAAATCTATGTGGGGAAACAACACTTGGAGCTGCATAACAAGCATCAACTTTCTTCCATACATAATGATGCAGCATCATTTGGGTGGATCAAATTTATCGCCTGTTAAGTGTTTATGTGCACTAATCCCAACTGAATAGTACCAAAGCCGAAGATGAAATATCTCAGTCACCAGAAATACGTTTGAGATGTTTATCTGTTGTACGATTCGAACGTTTTTACTATTTTTGAGTGGCTATAACATTCTATGTCAAAGAAAATTCAAGCTGTGTCTACTCTCGCAGCGTAGCAGTTGGCTCCAAGTTGCCGTAGTCTTCGGTTAGAATCCACTTTCAGTTAAACGATAATTCCACTCTGTTGTCCGTACTGTTTCCAGTACAAAATACTAAAGGAATAATATATAAACACAGTAGTAAACTACAAATTTAACAAACAAAAATACACTTATCATTAGAGACCGGTTTATATGCCTTTGCATGTTTGCATATGCATATTAAACCCATTTTCACCGGTATCTGCATATTTTACCCAAAACCTAGTGATGATGCATATTTTCGCTATATTTACAATATTTTTAGGTAGTGTACCTAGTTAATGAATAAAATCTTACGTTGTTGCCGCCAGTCGTGCGTCTAGTGTTTTGATAGATAACATTATTATGTGGCAAATAAAAAAGAATTCCCGGGTGATAAAGACGGACGATACCATTCTGTGTTGTTATCGCCTACTGTAGCACTCTTCCTACTGGACAAATTACGCATGCTATTGTTCGCGGGCTCATTTCATGTTTAACTTTTATATATTTGTGCAAAGTTTAATATATACCATGCCTCCCTAAAAAAAGTAGTCTTTTCGTGGATAGTGACTATCCTGGGGTATTTACATACGACGGGAACGTTTTATATTGTTGAGTTTGCGAGAAAAATATTTCTTGCACAAAAAAAGTGTCAAATTGACCAGCATGTCAAGACAAATATTGCAAAAGACTTGCCCCCGGCAAAAACTTTTAACAGCGGCAAGTAGCAATAGCAGTATTGCCAGAGGTATTCCTGTGTAAACTTAAAGTGATGTTTTGAAAATATTTTGAACAACAATCCAGGTTTTGAACCTTTATGTCAAATTGATAGTTTTGTTAATGGGATGCGTGAACTTTTTCATAAACCATGACTGCTAACAGAGCACCGAAATACTGCCCAGTTACATCAGTAAATGTGTAACGGTCCATTTCCATTTATAAAAATGTAGATATCGAAGAAACAATCTTACTATTGAATATTTGGAACAGTACCCGACGTTTACAAAAGTAAAAAAAAAGTAATTGCTAAGTATCGAATTTATTATTATGTTATTCAACTACTTACTAATTTATAAAATGCTCTTGGGTAACTAGCCGAGTTAACAAAGTATTATCACACGATATTTCGGCGATCACAACACTGTCGCCATCTTCCTTAAGTCGGCTAGTTACCCGAGAGCATTTTATAAATTCTCAACGCTGAGAGATACTTCGTTCTTATGTACTTACTAATTACATGCTGAATTTGAAATAAATAATCTAAAATAACTATTTTTATATAATATAATGTTGCATATTTTAACACTTTTTAACATTTTTCATTCATATTTTAAGCATTTTCCGTGCTTATTTCTAGCTTTTTATGTTGCATATAATCCGGCCTCTACTTATCATACGTAACACAAGTTGCAAGTTTCGCTGACAGATGGCAATATGAACGTTCTGGATATAACAAATCTGTTTCTAATTGTGGTGAAGTCTCCATCCTCCCCCCTTGATTAACACTTGCTACCTGGCCAGCAGGCTACCTATGCGCTGGTGATTAGTGTATACATAAACCACAGAGGCGCTAGCGAGAGAGAAATATATATATATATATGCACTGAAGTAATTGATACATACTTGAAGAATCAATAAACACCTGTAGAATCATGTGAAAAGTTATAAAGACCTTACTTATTCAATAAAACCCTCTCAGGCCTTGGATTCCAGAGATGTTTTGGTGGATACTGCATATGGTTCATATTATCATGCTCCGAAAGTACATTTTACTTCAGTCATTTGTTTAATACCGACACATTGTTAAGCCAGAACCAGAGCAAGATGGTTCTGTGAATCAGTTTCGAGGCGTATCACTTACCGGTCCGCCACCTCCGCCGCCTCCGCCAAACCCACTGCCGCCCCCGAAGCCACCTCCACTGCCCCCGAAGCCGCCGCCGCCTCCGCCTCCCGCTGGGCCGCGTCCGTAGCCGCCTTCAGCTGCCACAAGGCCGCACAGCAACAGCGTAGACGTCAGCACGAACACCTGTTGCACCGAGTGACTGGACTTAGATAACATGGAATACAGCGCTTCACTTTACTAGGCTGTCGGAGCAGGTCGAATAAGACAGCCCTCGATATCATGAGCGCCAATTTAGACAGTTTTCCAGATTAATTTAGGAAAAATCGACCCAACAATCATCCAGATGTGATGGGATATTTTAGACCAGTAGTTCCCAATGGCGGCGGTAGCACCATCTGGTGGGTTTCGAAGAGATCGTACGGGGCGACCGAGCGTGGTGGGTTAGCAGTTAATGTTCTGGCCTCGCATTCGGGAGGACGCCGGTTCGAGTCCCCGTCCGCGCATCCAGATTTGGGTTTTCCATGGTTTCCCCAAATCACTCCAGGCGAATACCGAGAAGCTTCCTTCAAAAATCCATGGCCGTATTCCTTACCGTTTGTTGTCCCCAAAGCGTAAAGCCATAAGTAAAAAGAGGAAAAAAAGCCGTAGGGAACGCTTCAGCCCCAAGACAAAATTAGGGGGCATTGTGGGCCAACCACCATTCCTGCTTTCCAGTATTATATCCGACTGTAAAGAGTTACAACAAAGACGTTTTTATTGCCTTCCCATGAACATACGTAGACAAAAGAGAACTTATCGCAGTTATCAATTTATTAGTTAAGAACAGAAACATACTGGCAATAGTAATACGCGGTGGTTTAAGAGTGCTGATGACAAAGTAGTTCTAGTAATCTGCCCTTGTTTTTAAATATATGTATTGTACATTTCACCTAACTAGGATGCCATCGAATACTTGTTTCAAAAAGTGGGTGACGAGCCAAAAAATTTCGAGTATTATGGATTGCATTGTTTATTACGAGAAGGGTAGTTGGTGTGTGGTTTTTTTTCTGAAAATGGAGCAGTGAGTTTTTTTTTTTTTCGAAAAGAGGACGTTGACTAATTATATTTCGAAAAGGTGGTGGTATACCACGTAAGTTTAGGAACCTATACTCCAGGCCTTCTCTTAAGATTAATTTAACTGTATTCGCTAATACAAGGAATGTGATGCAATCAATCAATTAATGATTTTCGTCGGTTACCTATAGAATGGAGACGAAGTAAATACCATACCATACACGGGGCAAATACAGTAGTTGGCACAGTTGTGGTGTATTATTTTTCAACGAATTCTTTGAAGGCTACTGCATGTTGGAAAATAGTTCATTCTACAACTTTCCACACAATTTCTTTTCTCAGGGGTATATAGCATCAGAGCCGAGTGATGGGAGACAAGGAGGTCGGCTATGAACTTTTGAAAAAACTATTTTGCAGAATGCCAGGCCCGACCGTTGAACGCTAACACTTCAGGCTCAGCGAAAAATCTTTCATGACGGCAAGGCTAATCTTTATTCAGTTATATTTGTTTTGGTTTTCCTGCACATGATTTGGGTTACGTCGACATGTAGAAGGTAATCTGAACGCTACTCTTATCATTAGCGGTATTAATGTTTGTTACATTTTTTCCCCCATATTTTTAAAAAAATAACGAATATCTGTAGGAAGCCGGAAATGTGTTTCAAATACGTACAGCTAAGAAATTTTGTTGCATCATTTTTCTTAATTAAGACATTTTTGGTATTTTTTTGCAGAAGGAACTTGCTTTTAATAGGTGATATAGAAACCGTTGCAGTATTTCAGTTAATGATACGACATTCTTGGTAATAAGACTACATACAAGATCATAAAATACCAACCATAGAAAAAGTAGAACGTTTCCGATTCCGGTGGGTTAGTGGTAACGCTCATGCGGGAGGTTGCGGGCTCAAAACCACCGAGCGTGGTGGGTGAACGGTTGACGTTGTGGCCTCGCATTTGGGAGGACGCGGGTTCGAATATCCGTCCGACCATCCAGATTTGGGTTTTCCATAATTTCCTCAAATCACTCCAAACAAATTCCGGGATGGTTCCTTCAATGGCTGAATTCCTTCCCGTTCCTTGTCCCTGGTCCTTTCCCGCCACTAATGACCTCGACGTTGACGAAGTGGAAAGCCGTAAACAAAAAAGGTTCCAGATTTCGAATTTCTATAGTTTCCCGAAATCCCTTCAGGCAAATTTCTTGATTGTTTCTTCAAAAGACTTTGTTCCCTATCCTCTAATAACATCAACCAGCTGAGAATAAACACGCAAGTAGTGCGCTCTAACCTCTCTTTTCTCCATCCACTAAACCACTTTGGCTGGTACAAACCACAATTTTTCTTCAAATAGATTAAATCTATGAGAACATAGAATTATTACAGCTATTATTCTACATTTACTAAATCCACTATTCCCAGTATTACTTGTTTAATAATCACAAATAATAGTAAAAAAATATTAAGACGTTGAGCAATACTATTAAATCTGAATTTGGCTGCAGTAAATAGGCCTTATACTTATCGCCAAGATTGAAGCGGAGTAACAAGTGCTTGAGCTAACCTGGTGAAATACACGGCCAAAAAAATATGTGCTCAGATAAAGAGATGATTTCTACCAACAGTATACAACATTACATTAATTGACTTCAAGAATCTGTACATTGTGAAATCATGAGCCTGACGCAACAGTTTGTTTGTACACAAATGTTTGCTTTTACTGAGAAATTATAAAAGCCACTGCGTAAGTGTTTCAGCTGACCTTGTTGGATGCCATGTGGAAGCTGGTGCGTTGCTCTCCGTACTGGTGGATGTTTCTTGGAGAGGAGCCTGAAGAACTGATGCCTTCTGACGCTTCTCTGCAGCCTTATATAGAAACGGGCACCCCGGCTGTTACGGATCATAACTCACGGGCGGGAGCGAAGGATGACGAAACAACGAGCAGACGGGGATGACCAGAGGTTCACAGGGCAACCTAGTTTCTCTCCTCCCCGCGGTGAAATTCTTTTCCATTTTACTTCTGTAAGAAATATGGAGTGGCCTGGTGGCTCACTCGTTATGGCGTCTGACTGGAGGTCGGAAGGTCCCCGGTTCGAATCCCTGCCTCGACGGGTATTTTCATAAGTCCTTAGCTGTACGTTCAACTCCGTCACAGCCTGCTGTATAATGTGAATTACACCAGAAAGCTTCCTAGTAGGATATCCAGATTAGATTGGATAAGGAGGAAAAGAACTGGCCAGTCTACCTTCAATAACAGGCTTTGGGAGGACGGCGTTTTGAATCCCCGTCCGGGCATCCAGATTTGGGTTTTCCATGGTTTCCCAAATCACTCCAGGCAAATGCCGGGATTCTTCCTTCAAAAGGCCATGGCCGAATTCCTTCCCATTCCTTGCCCCCCCCCCACCCTTTCCCGTCTTTAAAGACCCCGCTGATAAGAGACGTTAAGCAGTTAAAAAAAAATAACAGGAAAAATTTACTTCCTTCGCGAATGTCCAACCAATCTTCGGGTTGAATACAAATGTTCAGCTTTCAAGAAATATAGTCGTATCTTATCGATTGTGAGGCACAGTGTTCAGCAATAATTTAGTAAATTCAGAGCCAATTCGTCAACTTGTCACCCCCGTCATTAGTTTTCATCACATCTTCCGAAAGGAGTTTCCGAGAGGAGTTTCATAGAGTAATATTTTCTTAAGCCTCGTCTCTTCCTCAGAGTTACTAGTGTTGAATAAGAATTTCAAAATGTTTGAAAGAAGATTTGTGTCTAAACTCTGATACTAACATAATTATGTCGAATGGTAATTCTGAGAGTCACTTTACTTGCCATTTTTGAATGCCATCTTTGCTTGAGACTTTTTGGGTCTGCGATTACTCTTGTTAGAGTCTTTTTTCTGTATCTATGGCTCGTCGAAGTCATTAAAGCCGGGAGAAGATGAGTTGGGGATGGGGGAAGGAACGAGAAGGAATTCGAACATGACCACTTGGTCTTAGTGATTTCTGGAACCCTTGCAATCGTAATCTGAATGGCCGAAGGGAGATTTGAAACCGCGTCCTCCCGAATGCGAGGTAGAACGTTACCGCTCACCCACCCGGGTCTGTATATTTCTCTAAAGTTTTCCTCCGGATTTTAGTCAGGAACGGCTCCCTTATGTTTGAATTTTCTGACTTTAGGAACCTCTACCGCCTTGTCATAGAGCACCGCTAGCACCCTTATCGTGTCTGACCGCGATTCTCTGCGAGGAGTTCATCTCTTATGTAGTATGGGGGGGTCCGTTAATTACGTGAGGTGTTTTTTCCGGAATTCCGGACCCCCCTAAAATGACGTGAGATTTTGACTGATAATCGACCTTGTAGTTTTTGAGACCTTTTTTTTAGCTCTCATGCTTCCAAGGGCGGTTATACCACCTCCCCCCCCCCCCTAGATCGATTTCCGCGTCGTTTTTAGACCGTATACCCCCCTAAAGCAGCCAACATTAGCGTCATTTCTATTTTTTTTTTTTTTTTTTTTTTTTTTTTTTTTTTTTTTTTTTTTTTTTTTTTTTTTTTTTTTTTGCAAATCTTCAAGAATTCCAAAACCTCATGTGAAATTTCCGTTGACCCCCCTTTCCCCTTGGTGAGATTTCGCCTGACACCCCCCCCTTTTCCTATTTCACCTCACGTAATTAATGGAGGCCCCCTAAGCTCTTGCGTTGGCAAAATTCTGCTGGGTATTGTTGAATTAGTATCACGAGGTTAGGTATGTGGGGAGTACATGTTCAAGGGCAGTCTTAGCCAAGTTAACTCTGTAAATCATTCTCGAATATTTCGAACTGGCATACGGTTCGGACCCTTCAGTGTCAAAAGTTGTTTAAACGGGTATACGCTAGGATTATAACCCGATTTTCTTTGGTAACCGAAAACTGGAAGTACCGTTGGCTTAGTTGATTGCGACACCGTGATGGTGTCCGTCGCCTACCATTGGGTTAGCTGGTTTAAGTCCTGGCGGTAGAAGAAATTAAAATCATCAGTACTTGGCCGGCAGGGTAGGAGAGGTGGCGGAGCACAATTCCTAATCAGCATTGCGTATAGGTAAGGGCGTACGACAGTGTTGATGGTGATTCGTCCGACAGAAGGGGATATTTAATTTGACGATCCGCCTGGTGTCTTCCGAAAGAGTAGTCTTAAGGGGCCAGCCCCGGGTTTTCACCTCTTCCTTCTTTCATCTCTCATCCACAACAAAGCATACGGGAAACCACCCCAATTCATCTTCCAGGAGTGATAAACCTCTCCCATGGTAGCCGGCTACTTTCGAACGCGTGCAAGGAGTACATTGGAAAAAAAAGAAGCAGTCATTACATTGTGGTATTGAAAATCTCGGCTTTGTCTATATATCCTATCACCCTCTGTATATTCATACTGCATCTTCTTGTGTACCATATTTTGGATTTTTCCCCCAACAAACTTGACAGTCAATTAATGTTACAGCAGAATCTTCGGTTTGAATACCATTCATTAGTTTCTTTTTCAGTAATGTAGTTTTAAAAGTAATTGTTTGTGGAAGAAGAGCAAAACATCTCTTCGATATATTCTTAAAAAAATGGTGAACACTGACTGAAATAACTGAATAGGTTGAGTAAAGATAACAGAAAAATAAATATTCTACCAAAAATCAGAAATTATACCACTTAAAAATAAGATATAAGGTGAAGCTCTTAAATACAAAAACATTAAACAGGGAGTTAAAAAAGGTGTAAAATACATTAGGAGGAGGTAGTATGCATCTAAGTAAGACAAAAATGTCTGAAAAAAATTTGGTCGCAAACACATACTTTCGGAGTTAATAACAGGTCTGCAATGTGACGCCCAGTGCATGCCTCAGCCCTTCGGCGTAAGGAACCACGCACACTTTCTTGGTTCGTCCTATACGTGATGACATGCATTGGAGACGTACAGGAGCAGCCAAGACAGTTTCAAAGAGTGCGTTATTACTTACGCTGGAGGGCTGAGGCATGCATTAGACGTCGCATTGCAGACCTGTTATTAACTCCGAAAGTATGCGTTTGCGACCAAATTTTTATTAAATATTTTGATCTTATTTTGTTGAATGCTATCACCTCCTAAAATATTTTCCACTTTTTTAACACCCTGTATAGCCAACAAAAATGAGAAAGGCTGTTTTCCAGTTATCTCTAGAAATGTTCTTCTGATATGGCACGGTTCTGCAATAATTCAATGATTTCTGCATATTTTAAAACTTTTTTCAGTATGTTGTAATGTTGACAATTTGTTTCGATATACGTTCTTCTTCTCACATTAATTGGTGCTAATAATATTCGATGAAAAGCAAATTAAAGTTTGTACAAAACGTTCTTGGGCCGCCAGCATCATCTTCCGACCAAGTCGGAGATCGGCTTCGAAACTTCTCAACAAATTGACGCCCAATCCCGGGGGAAGTTCCGAAAAAAAAAATTATACTGTTAATACACCTGAAAAACCTCCGTTCTTTCAGATTATACAGGGTGATGCAGGAGGAAAGGTAAATAGTAAAGGAGGTGCTAGTATGTACAATATTGAGCAAAAAAGCATGTGTTCGATTTTCAATCGTTTTGGAGATACAGGCGCTGGAATGCGGACCTTACCCCTTTAATTTTTTGTATGTGGTTATGGTTGAAAAACGAAGTGTACAAAGAAGAAGTAAACACAAGAGATTAATTACTCGCTCGCATTGTAAAAAGTACAGCAAGACGTTCTCAGAAGAGTAATACGTACTGTTGCCAAGAGGGCTCCAAAGTGTATTGAGGCCGATGATGGGATTTTAGAACATTAATTCATACTTTTGTAAAATATGCGTGTGTTTTTGCATGAATAAAGTACTTCAGTGAGTTATTTTGTGTGAACTTGATCATTTTCTGAGGTTTATTTTACGTATAACATTGCATCACATGTATCTCCAAAACGAATGGAAATTGGACACATGTTTAAATTAACTTCATACTACTGCCACCCCCTTCAATATTTACCAACCCTCTTGAATCACTCAGTAGGTTGACTTTACATAAGTTCGATACCTATGTCTCTAACTGAGATATATTTAGCAACCTGAATGGGTGTCGTCACACCAAATTTAATTTAAAAAAAAATTCCAGTTCTAATATCTCTGTCATTAATTTTCAGACCGGAATCTGTCCAAAGCCAATAGACAGGCTATTTTATGGGCTTTCAGAATATTACCATCCACGTTGGCAGATTTTCCTACCGTTTTCCAGGTATTTACAAAAACCTCAACCGTTGCGTGTGTAAGTTTTTCTTAAGAAGGGTGATGGAGGAGAGAGGGTTGGTATTTGTAAAACAAATGTATACACTGCTTTTCTTCTTGTTTTAAAGTTTCCGGTGCAAAGTTTCTTCGAGATCATATAAAATCTGTAGATTTGTATAAAGAATATGAAAATGTATAAAATATATATATATATATATATATATATATATATTTACACATCCTTTTTTTATATAGAGGGAAAGTTGAAAATATGGACAGTATTATTTCTTTCCTAAGCGTTGCTCGTTTTTATGTAAAATTGCCCCCATTTTAGACTGAATAAGATACGCTTTCTGTATTCATGCTAACCATTACCGATGAACACTTCAGAAGTGACGAAAGCCCTTTGAATCCTTCATCGCAACGTATTCATCGAACCGTAACAAAAAATTCCGAGGGAAACAAAGCAGCAGATGCGGTATTGTTCGTAAACGGGAGAGTATTTGTTAAATAGCAGGAGAGATTCTGAGCGCCTGATCAATCAAATAACATCATGAGAGCCCAGGGGGCGGGTCCGGTGCAAGAGACGCCGCTCCGTTATTAAATGAGGCTCGGGATACTGAGTATCGGCGGCACATCTTAATGCTGCAGCGTGCTCTACCGTCACGAGGCAACCCTGTTGCCTCATAGACGCTACCCCTGCCGTCTGCCGCGGGACCGAGGTGGTGGCGCTCGGATGGTCACAAGTACTAGTACACGCTACTGCGTGGGTAAACGTGCTGTTGTGGCACTTGCGTAAGTACATAGGGTTGTTCATCTAATTGCCACACTTAATATTCTGTCGAAAGGAATTAAGAAGTTCAAAGTCTAACTTCACATTATTGAACCAACATCTGGGAAGCACAACTTGAAGACTGTATGAAGTTCAGCATAGTCTGCAGACATTGTTTCCCCCCAAAACGAACTCACAATTTGTTAGAAGCAGTTTA
>JARYHS010009186.1:72919781-73192448 GCA_031002005.1 Vandiemenella viatica | reverse complement strand
TTTGTACACAATAAGTGAAATGCGATTACCGAAAGCAGTAACCCAATACAGACCGATAGGAAGCATAGGTAGACTAAAGAATATACGGAAACAGCCTCTGAAACCGGAACAGGTCACTAGGCCTGATCCTTGTAATGGTAAAGCAACATAAAATGTAATTACATAACAATGTTTCACTATAATATTTTCCCATACCATACCGTTAACTTTATATGTTCGTCTCCTTCCTTGCCGAATATAGGCTTAGGGTCATATACGTATATATTTTCCATACAATAAGTCGTGACATTCCATTTTGGTCGTGAAAACTCTGCTGCACTCATAAAGATCCCCCGGACTGCGCGTGTTCAATACTCTCGTGGCTTGATCATTCTGCCGTCCATTGTGTTCACAATCCGCGGCCCCATCTCCAAGAACAATAAAATAACGCGTTTCCTCCGCATGGTAACCTCATGATTTCAACCACAACAGGGACCACACGAAATTTCGGCATTATTGTGTCTAAGAAACATCGACCTCACCTTTGTAACATTGCTTTAGAATTTTACAGCATATTAAAACATTTCTGTCGATATAGTTAGTTCATGCAAGGAGGTTAAAACAGAACTGAATAGCAGCTGATTTCAAATAGCTTAAATTTGGCTGACAGCTTCCTACAGTTCCCGAAGTCATTGCAAGTGTATTAAAGGGCAGTTTAGAAACAGTTTCTGATTAACTATACAAATCTGAATTCCGATTCCATGACATCTTAAAATCGTAAGTAACAATTTATTTAAAATATCTTTAAATTGGTCATCAGCTTCGCAATTTAATAAAATAACAGGAATTCTTTCTTATCAGGAAATAAATACTTTTAAAAAAACACTGGTATTATTAAATATTGCAAATGTAAATCAAAATTATTCATTTAGTTTTTATTTATCTTATGATGTTTATCAAGGTATACAAAAGAAAAGAACAAATGTGCCCATCACAAGCTCATACAATATTATATCTCTAGATATAATGTTTTTATCCATTCAGCTGCAATGATCTACGCATCGTTTATGTCCACTAATGTTCCTATGTAGGCCTTGTCCTGTTCGAACCCGATTAATAATTCTCCATTGCAGTTTTTGGAGATCGAATCCTTGTAAACGTACTTAATGGTTCTCAACTAGATGTTTATTGGCTACCGATGACTACTCCCACGGAGTTATCCACAGCTTGTTGAAATCAAAAGAGGACGCTAAAGGTTGCTTCACGTCCGTAGGTATAACCTCAATTACCTTGCACGTCACCGCTGGGTGGTGCTAAGAAAGCTACAGCAATGAGATCGAAACTTTCCCTCGCAGAATTATTCATTGAAAATATAGCGAATTTCACAACCAATAATAATTGAATTTAGAAGTGCATTTAATTGGCGAATATGAATTTCATGGGAATCTTATTAAAACAATAGATGATATACTTTGCAGGAGTAAGAAATTGTAACTAAATATACATTTATGACTGCCAGAAGCAGTAACAGAGAACCATTGTGGCAAACCGTAAATTGTACACCACAATGCTTTATAAAAACGCAGACGAAGCTGCGTAAGTAAAGCGTAGTGGTATACACTTTTTTTTATACTATGTATAGATGCTGGTTTTCTCATCCACTTAACTCAATCGTGCAGTACAGCCGTAATATTTTTTGGAGCTTAAACGAGAGAGATGAATGATCAGCATACGAGTTATTATTGACAAAACTATAACATTTTTGTCAACAATCTCCTTTTACAACAATTTACTAATATCTGCGAACAGGGAATTTTGGAAGATGGCAACTGCAAAGAAAACCATGAGTTGTTCACACAGGAAAATGAAATAAGTTGGCTTTGCTTTGAAAGAGATGCTACATGTATCCTATGGTCGATTAACGAAATGCACAGCCGAACTGTTTTTTTTGCAAAATTTTCTTCTAGATATCTTTGTCCATTATTTTTGTCAAGATTTCTAAATTGCTGTTTTTATCTCAAGTTTACAGACAATCGCGGCTTTTATTTGTTTTAGTTAAAAATTATAATCGCAATTTATAATTGTAGTTCAGTTTCCTCAATCAGACAAAAATAAAATCGTTGATAATTTCTAAAGCATTTTCGTGTCTTAACGGAAAGAAGCATTACCTTATTTAATAACGGCATACCGAATCCGAAGAAGAAAGCTGAGTTAAAGCTATAAGAAAAGATTTTAAACAGAAAATATATCAACATAAGGATGAAATAGATCATTATTTCCCATTGTTCTGTAATGATCATAAAATTGAGTTATATCGTAGGGATTATTTATCTACTCGGTGTGTTGAGCGTATTCCCACAAAAAATTGAGTACCGGTATGTCATTTTTAGCACCAAACTTCTTTATACCAGTGTCACTATTTTTCTAATACATAAAAGGTGATTTAAAATAAATAAATATTGTATTGATGTAATGTTGATTGATCAAAGTGTTTGTCCGTGGCCTGTGACCTTCCATTCCGTTTATAAACGTGTGCAGATCCCATGCTACTTTAATGTTTCTTACATTTATACAAGAAAAAGCAATTTACATTGAAAATAAACAACTTCTTTTATCATCTGAATTTTCTATTGAACAAGTCACATACAGATGATTCAATTCGTTTTCCCGGATCAACATGCAATTAAAAAAAATACTATTCTTTCCTTATAATATAATCCAATAAATCATCGTTTGTCTGGTTCGTCTTTCTTGTCTCACTCAGTTCGATACACGTAACCTTGCCAAAGATTGTCTTTCACCATAGATTGTACTGCCAACTTTAATCTTTGGCTCTACAGACATCGATTAACCACCTTAACGTAGAAGCCAGTTGCACAAGAATTATCGATGTGCAGTTTAAATAACCGCCAGATATAAGGTGTTACCTTATAGTCCCCTTAGTGAATTATATGGGGTGATTATAATATAGTGTGTACCTTTCCGGACGTCATGTCTGTGCTGAGGGGCAGAGCTCCTGCTGCTGACTCTGCTACGGACGGTGTTACGCCCTTCTTATGTACCGCGTCTACCGTGGGACCATCTCCAACATCAGGGGAAGCCATTGCTTCATCACCGCTGCAGGGTCACCTTAATTGCTCGTAGTCCCATGGAAATAGTTTAGACGGATCAAGAAGTGTTGTCAAATGGAAACCTGAAGGAGCTAACCGTATTGAGGCAAATAGAATCGTTTGTAAATACTGGGAAAATGCGAACATGGGGCTGTGATGGATAATTATTTCTAATCGCTGAACTATTACCGCGAAAGTGAAAATTGTGACACTTTCAACTACTTGCTTACTTGCTTATCAACTAGTCGTGTCCTGTGACTATTTTTTTTTTTTTTTTTGTCATCAGTATTTCGACTGGTTTGATGCAATCCGTCATCCTTTCCTGTTTGCGGTAAACTCTTCATCTCAACATACCCATTACAACCCACGTCCTCAATTATCTGCATCATATATTCTATCCTCTGTCTTCCTCTACAGTTCAGTTCCCGCCACTAACAAATTAACTAATCCTGCATGTCTCAAAATACAATCCAGCATCCTGTATCTTCTTTCTGTAAGACTCTTCCACAAACTTCTTTCCTCGTCCATCATTTCCAAAACACGTTCATTTCGTACTTCATTTGTCCACTTAATTTTCAGCATCCTTCTATAGCACCATATTTTAAATGCTTCTGTTTTCCTTCTTTCTGGTATTACTAAAGTGAATGCTTTGCTTACATTAAGTGCTGTGCGCCACACATTTTTTAAAAGTTTTTTCTTAGCTCCAGATCAATACTTGAAACTAAAAGATTTCTATTTTTAAAGATTCTATTTTTAACCTCAGTCTTGCTTAGGCCATCAGTTGTAATTTTACAGAATTCATTTACTACTTCTATTGCATTCGACCCTATTTTTACTATTGCTATCATTTCTGCTACATTTCAACACTTTAATTTATATTTAGGTGTTGAAAATATTAGATTTTAATTTCACGTTTTTCTTGTCTTCATGCATCCTAATCTGATAGAAATACTGGTTTTAAGAGAGGACGGTAATTGATATCGTATCTCTGGTCAATAATTTCACATAACGGTGAAAATGGTACAGGACTAAAATGTGGAGTTTTAGAACACAGTTCGTAACAGCTATACATAACAAGACAACAAAAGTTAGTAAAGCAATATATTTTTGCTGCATTTTAAGGTCATCTGACTTTGGCACCCACTTGGAAAATACTTTCTGTAATTGTATCCTGAAGAATGTATAACTTGTAGTGGGTGCCTTGGTGGGCAAACTACGTTACAATTAACTTTCATACCTTTATGATTAATAATTGTGGATTTTTAATTCTAATGTTTATGAAGGAGTAAAAATTTATTAATTTTGCAAGAATCTCGACGTTAGTTGGAATTTAGGAAAAATTGTCACAATATGACAATTTATTTTCTTATCACGGGCGATTACAAGTCTGAGCGAATTTACCGTTAACATTAACACAAATTGGCAAAAACATAAAAGCAACGCTCAGAGGTACAATTAGCCGTCATGAGCAATCAAACAATTGTATATTTACTTTTAAATATATCTCAGAATCAAAATGCAAGAAATAATGACAGTTGAAAACAATGAAAAATACAAGTTATGACGACCTCAGACAAAGGTATCATAATACTGTGACTTTACAGTTAAAAAGAAAATCATGGGCGCCACGAATGAACAATATATCATTCGAAAATAACTAGTTCTGGTAAATTATGCCGCTAGCTCAGGGGTTTTTACCATTACAAAGTGAGAACATGGATCTATCCTCCCAAAGTCGTTTAAGGGTTCTGTTTCACGGAATGCACAATCAGATGGCTTTGTCGTAATAAGTTACCATTATAGTTCTGCGTCTGATGTCTGCGGAGACCGGAGATGACCCACGGTATGTGAGATTATCTCACACGGCGGCTACAGACACGTCCTGTCTGTTAATGCGCATCATCGCATTACTGGCGGTGTCGCCGTGATAAGCCTGCTCCAGCAAGGTAAGCTGGCAGCCAGAAATCGTACAGGGGCAGTTGGCGAGAGAACCAACTTTCCAATTCCATCTCAGACTAGACTCGACTAGAATCGCAGGCAGAATGTCCAGCTCCTCGCTCTTCAGTCCACGAGGAAAATTTCTCGCTCCGCCCCTTGTAGTCTCGAAGCTCACATATAACAGAAATTCCCAGGATTTTAAGTTATACGCTCAGTTAGATTGGATATTCAGCTCGGCACCTAATGTCACGTGATATCCCCGATATCTGATTTGCCCTGCTCATATCACAGAGGTCGGACATATTCGGCTAAGTTCGCCGGGGTGAGAGCACATTCGGGTGTCGGGCGGCAGGCATTTCCGACATGTGAGTGACCCTGTTGACCACCCATCCCCAGGGAGCAGAATGTGTGGTCCGGCAAACCACAGATCCGCGACGTCCTGTCGCCATGGTACGGGAAGACCACGATTAGCTCAAGCCTACGCAGCTCAATAACTCTTTAATATTCGCTTTATCAAGATACACTGTATGTTCACCATTTCATTACAGTCCTCACTTGGAATCTTGCGTACTTTATAAAATTACAACAAAAATCTATTTAGGTGGTCGCCCAAGATTTATGTAAATTACTCTAACATTATGACATATATAATAAAAAATGCACCTTGTAACGTGGCGACAGCGCGTCATGTTACAAACTCAAGGAATTGTTTAAGCTGAGTTCCGTGTGATAAGTGTGACTTGCTGTGTATTGTGTGATTTTTGGTGAAACTTGGGGATCGCCCAAGCATTCGCCAAGCCGATTATGGTTGCTTTATCGAGAATAGTGGGTGAGCCGAAACATTCTGACCTCGCATTCGATAAGACGCGCGTTCGAGTCCCCGTACGTTAATCCAGATTCATATTTTCCATAATTTCCCCAAATCACTCCAATTGAATGCCGAGATGAAAAAGAAAAAGGGCTTGACCGAATTCCTTAATTCTTTGCTGTTCCTCGCTTTAAATCCTTTACCGCCTCTCGGTTTTTTTTGTCTTATGGCTTTACGCCTCGTCGATGTCGAGTTCATTAGAGGGGGGGAAAGGACTGGAAGCAAAGAACGGGAAGGAATTCGGCCATCGTCTTTTTTAAGTAATCCTCCGGGTGATTTGGGGAAACCATGAAAAACCCAAATCCGAATGGCCGAACGAGGTTTCGAACCCACGTCCTCTCAAGCTAGAAGGTTAACCGTTCACCCACCACACTCGGTGTCGACGAGGCGTAAAGCCATAACAAAAATAAACAGAAACTCGCCAGAAAACCGTAATCAGAACGGTCTGTTCGTCAGTTCGAACTTGGGAATATTTAACACAAACTCTCATGAGTTCAGTATCGCAGCTCTTCCAAACGCACAGTTAAACTGACGGATTAAAATAGAAAAAGTCTTCCGAATTGAAGTTCATGAAAGCTGTGATATTCCATAGTAACTGTATCTACAAATGTAATTAGATGAAAAGTAAAAGATTCAAGGTAGAATTTACTAAACAAATTAGTTGTAGCGTGGTTAGAAAATTTGAACCGAGTTGATTCATTAAAAATGCTCTGAAATAAATGTTTTGCAGTGGCGACGAAGCAGGAAAGCAATGCTTGAAAATCTTTTCCAATTTTCCTTTTCTGTATTTCTCAGTAATAAATTATAAGCCTCAATTTTTAAACAACTTTACATAAAGTTACAAAATTTTAAATATTTTTGTACGAGAATAAACTACGCCTTTGAATTCTTTAATTTTCTAAAGAATCATTATTAATAGCTGATACATTAGATTAAGTTTTTTGACTGTCCCTTATATGCTTTCAGAGAGTTCCTATGTAATGTTTCAGACTATTCCCAATAGGTAAGCATGAATTGGCAACATATATTTAGCCAATTTGCAACATGACAAGAAAAAACACAAATACGTATTTTTCTGATGAACATTTATTTTAACATAATGCCTTGATTCTGAAGGTTTTTGCGATTATATTTTATTAAAAACTAATACATAACGAATTTAATTTTGAAAAGATGAACGACTGCTTTGTTGGCCGTTGCAGCTGTAATACTATCGTAAGTGATGTAATAGACCAGAAACTTTTTCTGTAGCTGCCGTATATGATATATGGTTTCAAGAAGTCACATATCACTATTTTTTTAAAACAATATATATATATATATACAGGGTGTTACAAAAAGGTACGGCCAAACTTTCAGGAAACATTCCTCACACACAAACAAAGAAAATATGTTATGTGGACATGTGTCCGGAAACGCTTACTTTCCATGTTAGAGCTCATATTGTGGACGGCTGTGATACAATACGCCATTCTCCAGGGCTGCATCAGCGCATCAGGTATTCCATGCGACGGAGGGTGGATGCATGTATCCTCGCTAACGGAGGACATTTTGAACATTTCCTCTAACAAAGTGTTTGAAGTCACGCTGGTACGTACTGCTGCTGTGTGTTTCCATTCCATGTTTAATGTGATTTGAAGAGAAGTAATAAAATGAGGTTTAACATGGAAAGTAAGCGTTTTCGGACAAATGTCCACATAACATATTTTCTGTGTTTGTGTGTGAGGAATGTTTCCTGAAAGTTTTGCCGTACCTTTTTGTAACACCCTGTATATATATATATATATATATATATATATATATATATATATATATTTGTTTTCACAACAAAGTGTTACATTTATATTACATAATATTACTTACAATTCATTAGTAATATGACTACCATAAGTCAAAGATACTGGGATCTCATCCTTAACCTTGATGTGTATGCAGAAATATGTAAATTAGATTTTATAGTTTATCATCGTGTAATTTGTGAGGTTATAGTATTTCCCAAAAAGACTCCGAACTCAACAGACGTCTTTGTGTGGTCGGAGTATTACGTTGGATGACTGCATGTGTAATTCCATCTTTAGGAGTGTGAGCATGGGACACTGTGTTTCATTGTGTCACTACATATCTCCTTAAATAAACAGGCACTGTGAATAAACCAGTTACATAGTTTTAATAAGCAGCCGTCAACTTACAGCGAAAGCGGAGTCACTCTCCAGATGTATCACCACCATATTAGGTCCAAGTCTCGCGGTAGCGAAGACAGACATAAAGTGAAGCAACTAGTCTAGTACGTTTTACAAGACCTGGGCATTTTTTATATAAGGAATCGTTGAATCTGCAATCTATCTATCCTGACCTCAACTCAGCAAAGTTTTCCCGATAGAAACAACTGGTACGTCTTTACTTTTATATGCGAATATCAATAATTTTATTTCGATGACCGTGTATTAAAATAATACTAATTATTTTACATTTACCTCAGTGTGTATTGTTAGTCGTTCCAGACAGGACGAGAATATGTTATGTATACTTTTAGACTTAGTTTATCTATGAGGTTATCTGTCGGGGTACAATTCCCAAAAAATTCGTTTCTTCCTCTCATAATATCTGAAACATAATTTTTCTACTTCCTTGTTTTGTTTTCTACTCCTGTACTTCCAAATACTCGACGATTACGTTTCCATCAATAACTTCACAAGTTAAACGAAGCATAACTTTCATTTCATAACTTTTCCTAGTTAATCACAAACTAATTTCATCTTCCATTTCGCGGACGTAGTAAACTTTATACGATTCAATTGTTTTTTACATCTTTAATCCAACTAACTGGTCTACTGCATCTGCAGCTTCATCCAGGTTTCTTTCTTATTCTTACACCATCCTAGGCTTTCTATTATCTTATCTATTCTTGAAGTCATAATTATTCCTTTTTATTGATTCTGAATAGACCAGTTATTCCTTAACTTCATAGATACTCATAAAATGAGTATTGTTCCTCTATAATTTGTAATGAAATAAATAAATACATTATTATATAGGAGTGGCTGCGTGGAACCTCTGTTAACTTGAGAAGAGGATTTTAACCCGAAATATTGTATTTTTTTTGTTTGTGTGTTGTTGTGTTGCTGCTGCCCTGATTTTACCTGTCCTTTCCACGTAAATTATTCTGTATTGATGATTCTCAGTATATGGGCTTGATTAGGCTGTGAAAATATAGATCGGTTGGTAAATGGTTAAGTTCATGTTTGGAATATTGGAAGATGCGGATTCGAATCCCCGTCCCGCCATGCAGATTTCTGTTTTCGACATATCTTCAGACATATTCCTTCCTGTTAAATGCCCCTAATCATGTTCAATCTCTAATAACCTCGACATCGACATATAACTTCTTGTATTAAGGGGGGTAGGTACAGTAATCAGGTTTCAAAAAAAAAAAAATTTATTTTGATTCACAAAAATAGTTTTTACTTTTGACTTCATCTTGTTGAAAAAATTATTTAAATATCTTTGACAGTGCGGGATTTATGCGTGACTAAGCGAAGTCCTGCACGATTGACAGCCACTTCAACAATAGGAAGAAACGATTTATACAACAGGTGTATGATGAGCAAAAAAATAAAGCTATATCCACAAAAGAAATACTTGATGTGTTTACAAAATATTTTTCTGAACTCTATAAACCATGCCAAATAGATGATGTTTCTGCAAATGAAGTACTTGCAACATGCCACAAGTCCGTGTCAACAGAAACTGCTGAAATGCTTACCGGGGATATAACTAATGACGAAATTGAGAGAGTTGTCAGGAATCTACCAAACAACAGAAGTCCTGGAGAAGATGGAATTCCCTATGAATTTTATAAGACTTACTGGGATATAATTGGAACAGAGGTATGCGAAGTGATTAAGCAAAGCACAGATGCCAACGCAAGATCAGTTGATTTCGGTAGGGGTATTATAGTTCTCATTCCCAAAAGAGAGAAAGCGGCAAGTGTAAATGAATACAGACCTATCACATTACTGCCAGCAGATCAAAAAATATGTGAAAAGGTCATAGCAAACAGACTCAGAACAGCAATCGTGGAAGTCATTGGCTTCGGACAAACTTGTGCCAATCGAGATTTAAACATCACAGACGGATTAGGGCTCTTAAGGAATATTGTTATGTTATCGGATCAAATGTCCAGTACCAACAGGGCGCTGTTAAATCTTGATTTTGATAAAGCCTTTGATCGAATAAGCCATGATTTCTTGTTTAAAACAATGTTTCATTTTGGTTTTCCAATTCAATTCATTGAGCTAATAAAGCTTTTTGTAGTCAACACGAAGTCTAAAGTAATGGTAAATGGCTTCTTTGGAAATTGCATCAACATAGGAAGATCAGTAAAGCAAGGGAGTCCTCTGGCCATGATGCTATTCAGCTTAGCAATAGAGCCGTTTATAAGATCTGTAGACCGGAATGTGATGGGAGTAACAATAGCTGCACACAGGTTGTCAGTTATTGCCTACGCTGACGATGTAACTGTTATTATCAACAATGAACATGATATTGAGAACACAATTAAACTATTAAAATGTTATGAAAAAGCCTCCGGAGCAAAAATAAACAAAATGAAATCGAAATTTCTGCCACTTTCAGGCTCAGCTGCCTCGGTCACGAAATCATTGTTTGATACTTGCAATGAAATTAAAATATTAGGCATCCTTTTTAAAGCAAATATTCAGGAAATGATACAAAAAAATTGGGATCAAATTGTAAATAAAGTTATTGGAACATTACTGGCCTTTAAAGAACGAAAACTAAATTTAATACAAAAAATTCAAATCACTAATATATTCGTTTTGGCACGGGTTTGGTATGTGGCACAGGTACTGCCATTACCAAACAAGCACATGGCTATGATACGAA
The DNA here is from genome assembly GCA_031002005.1 of Vandiemenella viatica. Classification (NCBI taxonomy): domain Eukaryota; kingdom Metazoa; phylum Arthropoda; class Insecta; order Orthoptera; family Morabidae; genus Vandiemenella; species Vandiemenella viatica. The sequence continues at coordinate 73,181,648 of JARYHS010009186.1, read as the reverse complement.
TGTATGTCGGAGAATTCATTTGGGACAGATCTAAGTGGAGGGTAGCTCGGGAACAGTTGTACTTGCCAAGATCAGAGGGTGGACTTGGCCTGCAATCAGTTCTTCTAAAGTCAAATGCACTTTTTATTAGCAGAACAATGAAAACTTTAAATAGCAAATATCACATTCTAAAATATGCATTTACAACCGCATGGAACACCAACAACAGTACTTATCGACAGTCACCGCTCTTTAAGAAAAGCCATAACACCCTCAAAGAAATTTTCAAAAAAACTGAAGAAATCACGAAAGTAACGACAAAAATAATATATCAGGCGCTTTTACTTAAGGTTCAAAAGAAACCGGCAATTGAAGCAAAAATTAACCTACACTGGAAAACTGTTTGGAAAAATATTAGCCTACCTGTTCTATCCACTGATCAAAAAGCAAACATATACAAACTGGTCAATGATTTATATCCTTATAAAAGGAAACTCTACGAACTGGGAATCACAGAAAATGACCGGTGTAATATTTGTAATCAGACTGATGTTAGAGACCATCTCTTCACATCCTGCACTGTCTCAAGATCCATATGGAAATGGGTGCGTGCAAAATTAAACAAAATATCCAGTGGGGATTTACATACCTTAACGGACACAAGACTTCTCAGATGTGATTTCAAACTGTTCCCAACCGTCAAAACCCAAGCTGTTGTCTGGATGATTACACATTTTGTAACTTATTTAACAATGGAGCAGAATCACACACTCGAAAAATTTAAAAATACCCTCAGAATCGACAGATGGAGATTGAAAACTGGAAACTACATTGATAAATATTATGGCCCATATTTGTATGCTCTCGTTTAACATTACAGCACTACAAATATGGAGCACCATGAACTGTTTGATGAAATATAACGGCGACCAAGTAAAATGGAAAACTGTTTCGGAAATCGCTGCTTTGAAGCAAATTTCTACTAAAACCTCATTATAACATGGTAAAAGCCTTTGGCTGAATTCGCAGTTCCGTTCTTCCTTTGTTGAGTTTTGGCGCGGTTATAATGGATGCAAGTTGAGTGAAGATCTCTGATTGTAATAGACTCTTTGGCAGTAAGAAAGTATCTGTAGAGATTAATTTGACAGTTTTTCACTGTAAAATATGTAAAATGGTAAAATGTAAAATTTAAAATAGTAAAAAATAAAGATCTGAAAAAAAAAAAAAAAAAAATCTTACTGCAGTTGAAGGTAAATCAAATCTTTAACATTAAATATCTCAAAACAGCAATTCATCAAATGTTTTTAAAGATAACTTTTTTCCATATGCATACATCTTTTTCAAATTTGCAGGACATACTCTACATACTAATTACACAGTCCTAACCATTAATGTTTATGCAGCTTTTCTCCAATAAAAATATGACTTTATGTTTAAGCAAAAATAGCAAAACATTTATTTTCTTAAAATTTTTTTTATTAAAAACAAATCTAGATTTAAATATGTTATGTTATTGGTTCAACTTATTGCCTTGATATTAGTTTACAAAATTAAAACAACATTTCTGAAAAATTTGAAATACTATGCCTTCTGTCATTAAAACCCTCACAACAACATATTTTTTACTGTCAGTTTGGATGGTACATTAACCTATGGTAAAACAATATTTTATTTTAAAAAACAATTTTTCTATGGAGCTATGAAATTTGAACCCTCAAATTTAAATGGATTTGGAGAAAATGACATTTCAATTTTTTCAAATATTTGTATGTGTTAGGTGTACCTACCCCCTTAATGGAATAAAATACTTGTAAAATTCGCACTGAAATGTGTGTTCATCTTTACAAAGAATTTTGATTAATTTATTATTCAAGAGTTGCGTCGCCTCTCTCAAACCATATAAAAAAATCGGTTTTTATAGTTTTGTATTCGGTTGAGAGATTGTTCGATATTAAGTCCAAACAGTTCAATTGAAACCGTTTAGTTTTATTCTTAAGTATCGGGATAACCAATCTTTGCTCAGCATCTTTCTATTTCTGTTCAATATGTAAAATTTTGTGTGAAGTTTGAATAAAGTTGAAGGTTTCCGAGGCATTTTTAGCGATACAATTCCTTGTTCTGACCAAAGAGAGGCGAGACACGAAATACAAGAATTGCTCCCTTTTTTGGTAAAAATCTAGTTACAAACTTGAAAACCAAAACGTTACCTACATGTCAAATTTCATCCAAATCGCTGGAGGCATTTCGGATATCGTCCTGTTTACCATCTCATAAACTGCTTTTAAATAAAAATCCTATTATTATGTTAAATAGAAATTTTAATACTAATTGGGGATACATTAATGGTGCAGGATTAGTGGTAATTCAATTAGACGAGTACATCATCAGTACTAAATTCATTCACCTCGATAAAACTATGTCCATACCCCGCCTTAAACTCACACGTTCTCATCAAGCCGTGTCTTTCCAAATGATAAGAAAACAATTCCCGATAAAAGTAAGCACAAAATCAGACGTTCAAAGCGTAGAATTGTATTCATCAGAACCTGTTTTTTTGTATGGATATCTCTGGTTTCTTACTCGCGGAAGTTGTAATTTGATACCAGCTCTTTTAAACTACTTTTAATATTAAATAACGTGTAGAAATATTTGTCTGGTGGTGTGTTTAGCGAATTTTATTGTAGTAACACTGTGTAGTAAAAGTATCATAGTTTAAATAGTTGAAAAAGGTTTTGGTTCTACAAGTTTGAAACACGTGTGTCTTGTTTACTTATACTAATACCCGTTAAAGGGAATTAATACTTTATCAGTGAAGGAAACAAGGAGTTACTAACAGGTTTATTGTTAAAATTGGTTTGCTTGCGTGGTAAAAGGAGAAAGGTGTGCCTTGTGCAAATTATATTGCAAAATAAGGAAAGGTATTTATAGGTTAAGTTTTAATTCTCTTCAAGGATTCATATTTTGTTTTGTATAATATGTCAATGAGCATGAAGTGTGGTGGCTGTCGCAGGGTTGTAAAGCAGGGAAACAGCTGTAATGATTGTGGAGTTCGTTTTCATCCGAAATGTTGCTACATGGAAGCTGAAAATGCGCTTCACTCCCCTTGGAGTTGTTCGACTTGCAAAAGTAGCAAGGAAAAGAGGGAACTAGAAAGTAGGATCTCTTGTCTCGAATCCACATTGGCTGAATTAACTGAAGAACTCAATGTTTTGAAGGCTGAAAAAGCAGCATTAAATGTTAAGGAATTAGAGTGGATTACAGCCAAAACTGGAGGGAAACACCAGGACCTGCATTCTACAAATTTTCAGTTGGAAGTTTCGAATGCTTTTGGGGTGTTGGAGAATCTAACTGAGGATGTATCAGATACCACAGCAGGGCAGTCTCATTGCAACAAATCTGTAAAAAAGCACACATTGTGCAAAGCTCGTAAAAAGAAATCGAAGGTGTTATTGCTTGGAAGTAGTCACGGTAGAGGCTTAAGTGCAATGTTAGAGTCAAGCCTGGGCTCTGATGTTGAGGTGTGCAGTATATTTAAGCCTAATGCAGAACTTGGCAATGTTGTGGATGAAATTTCAAACCTGGGGAAAGATCTTACTAAAGAGGATCATATAATTATTGTTGGGGGTCCTGGAAATAGTCTGTCCAGAAATCTCAATTATTGTGTTGAAACAGACATTGACAACATTGCTAAAAACACCACTCACACCAATGTTGGTTTTGTTGACCTCTTCAAACGTTATGATCAACCCTGGATGCGTGGTCATGTACAGCGTACACAGGCAGATCTGAAGCGTTCATTGTGTCAGGCTGACCGAACACACATTGGTCTGATAGATGTTTCTGGCATAACACGGAGTGACCATACCTCCCATGGACTCCACCTGAATGTTCGGGGCAAGCAGATGCTAACGCAACTGATTGCCAATAGCATCAGGAGAGGCAGGTTGGATGTGAACCCCATCCCAGTGGTAATTGGTGGTAGGACTCAGTCTTTTTTAGGCCAAACGTCAAGAGTAGGAAGAGTTATTTAAGAAATGTACATAATGATATTACAGTCAAAAATAAAGAATGTCAGTCTAAAATAGCTTTGTTCCATCAGAACATTAGGGGTATCTCAAGGAAACTTGATGAGTTGATAATATCTATAGAAGAATCCCAAAAATCATTGAATATTAACATAAATATTGTATGTCTGACAGAACATCATCTGAAGAATTCTGAAATATGTCTCCTCCCATTTGTTGGATATAGATTAGCTTCATGTTATTGCAGGTCAGAGATGAGAATGGGTGGTGCAGCAATATATGTAACAGAAAATACTGAAACAAAATCATTAGATGTAAGTAAATACTGTATAGAACAAGATTTTGAATGTTGTGCAACACAGTTAGAATTAGAAAACAAATATCTTATAGTGCTGACAGTTTATAGGGCTCCCACAGCAGACTTCAGTAAATTTTGTAATAAACTTGAAGCGGTTCTACTAAATTTATCACGAACTAAAAGGGAAATTATTGATAACATTTTTGTAGAACACAATAAATTAGAAATAAATGGAACAATTCCAATGGAAAATGGTTTGTCAGACCATAATGCTCAAATAATTACTTTGGATGTTGTGGGAAATGAAAATAACAAAAAGAAAGGATTTGTCAGAGTTAGGCCATTAAAGAACAATTCAATAAAAACATTAAATGATGAACTTCTCAATGAGGACTGGAGCACTGTTTATAAATTAAAAGGGGTAAATAATAAATTCAATTACTTTCACCAAAGGTTTTTGGAAATTTATGAAAGGTGTCTCCCCACAAAACTAGCTCCAATTGGTCAAAAACGATTAAACAAAAATTGGGTTACAGTTGGTATCAAAACATCTTGCAGACATAAAAGGGAATTGTATGTAAAAGTTAGGAATACTGATAATATGCTTCTCAGACAACATTACAAAACTTACTGTAGAATTTTAACCAAAGTAGTAAAAGAAGCTAAACGTTTGGCCATAAACGATGAAATTAGTAGTTCAGATAATAAGATAAAAAGTGTTTGGAACATTATTAAAAGAGAAACAACTGTATCATCCCTTGAACATAAACCTATATCTATAAGCATTAATGATAAACTGGTAAATGACCCCTCGTATGTAGGAAGTGCTTTCAATAAATACTTCTCAACAGTTGCTGAAAAAATAAAAGGAAAATGTATTGGGAATATGGATGCTATAGCAATACTTAAATCCTTGTCACCAAAAGCAGCACCTATGTCTCTATTTCCAACCAGTAAAAATGAAATTGAAAAAATTATTAAATCCCTCAAAAATAAAAATTCATTTGGTTATGATGAGGTTTCAACCCATGTAATGAAACAATGTAACACCAGCATTAGTAGAGTTATTAGTCACATTTGTAATAGTTCTTTTGAAGAAAGTATCTTCCCTGACTCACTCAAGAAGTCAATAATCAAACCGCTTTATAAAAAGGGTGATACCTCAAAGATTGAGAATTACAGACCAATATCACTCCTACCAGCATTTTCAAAAATCTTTGAAAAAGCAATGTACAGAAGGGTGTATGCACATCTACAAAAGAATGACCTACTCAGTAAAGTACAGTTTGGTTTTAGACAAGGCGTTTCAACAGATTCAGCAATTTTTGCTTTTGTAAACAACATACTGGAATCAATGCATAAAAAACTAAATTCCCTAGGTATATTCTGTGATCTTGCTAAGGCTTTTGACTGTGTTGATCATGATATTCTACTAGGTAAATTAGATCACTATGGAGTTAGTGGTAAGCCAGGACTTTGGTTTAAATCATACCTGGAAAATAGAAAGCAATGTGTATCACTGAAAGATGCTAATACAGGAGATGTTATAAACTCAGAATGGGGTATAGTTAAATGTGGTGTGCCTCAGGGTTCAATTCTTGGCCCTCTGCTGTTCTTAATCTATATAAATGATCTTCCACATATACTAGGTGATAATGAACACATAGTGCTCTTTGCAGATGATACTAGCATATCGTTGAAAGATCCATCAGCACAAAACCTCGAAAACATAGCAAATGATGCCATAAAGAAAATTAATAGGTGGTTTAATGCCAACAAACTAATGCTTAATGTAGAAAAGACACAGTTACTTCAGTTTGTTACAAAAAATAAAACAAAGGACAGCTATAATGTGATATCAGAAGGGAAAACAATCAATGAAAGCAGTTTCACACGATTCCTGGGTGTATATATAGATAACAAATTGAACTGGAAACAACATATTCAACAACTTCTTAAAAAACTGAATTCTGCAACATTCTCACTGAGGGTAATATCTAGAATAGCTAATATAGAAACCAGAAAGTTAGTATATTTTGCATATTTTCATTCCCTGCTCACTTATGGCATCTCATTTTGGGGAAACTCGTCACAAGCACAAAGGGTATTTAAATTACAAAAGCGTGCTATAAGAACTATTTGTGGAGCAAACCCATGGACGTCGTGCAGAAATCTGTTTAAAAACCTGGGTGTTCTAACCATGCCAGCACAGTATGTATACTCTGTATTATCATTTGTAGTGGAAAATCCTGAACACTTCAATCTTAATGCTGACATACATAGCCATAATACTAGGAATAAATATAATATTCACAAGGATTACAAATCACTGTCAATTGTACAGAGAGGGTTAACATTTACTGGAGCTTCCTTATTCAATGTCTTACCAACAGAAATTAAATGTTACCTACAAAAACCCAACTACTTTAAGTCCAAACTGAAAGAGTTTCTGCTTCAGAACCCATTTTACTCTGTGAAAGAATTTTCTTCTTGGAATTTGGTAACTAAGAATGACTGATAAAATAGTATATATGGTGTATGGAAGGGGAAGGTGACAAAGTTGTCCACAATTACTAAAATGATATATGGTTTTTCTTTCTGTTGAAACTTTTGACAATTTAAGTAATTATTGTGGTTACAAAATTCCACTCATATATAGTAACTAACATGGGATAGCATGCATTCAAAAACTGCTGTGAAAAATTATCATACTAACAGGTTGTTAAGTAATTGACTGCTTATGAGTTGTTGGTAATATAATTGATATTGTTAATATGTGTGTGTACTGTTCCACATAAATAGCAACTAACATGATATAATATGTAGTCGCAAATCACAGTGAAACTTATCATGGTTACTCGTTGTAAGAAAATAACTGATTATTAGATGCTGGTAACAAGTGTATACACTGTTCCACATAATAAGTATTAATTAACTCGGGATTGTATTTGTAGATAACAGGAGATATTGGTTATACTAATGGGTTGTAGCTAACTTGTTGTCAATATATAATAACATTATCAATTATATACTAATATTGACATTACGAATAAGTGTATGTACTGTTCCACATCCCCGAGATTATTCTCACATGGGATCAAAGTGAACATATCTATCTATCTATCTATGGACACTTGTACGTGCTTTTTCACGCGTTAGTAGATTCAGTTAATATGAATGTTTGTATTAAAGATATATACTGTCAAAAAGTAAACCATAACATAATAACTGCTAATTTTGTTTTCAAATATGTTATGTAAAGAAATTTAAAAAAAATACATCTGCAAAAGCCAGTATCTATTTTGAAATATCTACTTTTTAAACGTTTTACAACTGAACATATAATATTTAATGACAACGACTTTTTATAATACGACTAATATTTACTAATACTCTTGAAAATAAAATACCTTTCACTAAAAAATATACTTGCATTTACTTATTTCAACATTATTATAATACGAATCGGTGACTGACCACGATGCTGTGTGGAATATTCGCATGGGTCGGCCGGCTAGTATACAAGAACTGTTCGTTCACAGATTCAAGAGTGCCTTGTTGTAATCAAAGAGAAACTATCAGTAGGTTTTGTGGTAACTGAAACGTCTACGAGATGGCGTAAGAGCCGTTTTCAAGATACCAAATACAAAAATAATTCGTATATTGCAAAATCATGATTTTGCAGGGAAGATACCTATTTAGATAAACATAAGAAGCAAAAGGTTATTTAAATACGAAATTTCATTCAAATCGTTATAGCCGATTCCGAGATACCAAGTATATATATATATATATAGTGCTCGTTTAAAGATATGAGATTAAGCTCGATCAATGAGCAATCTTTATGTCAGAAGACCGAAAAATAGAAATGAACAAACACTGCTTAAAACGAAATTTTATCGATAAAGTAGTACATGAAGCCTTTAAACATCAATCAATGGAACAGCACTGTGCGCTCCCACAAATGACTGTAAGTCCCCAGCATATATCGTTCCAGAGCCAAACATATTATTTCTGTAAATGATCTAACTAATAGTAATTCACTCGAGAAAGGCCATACCTCAAGCGTTTTAGATTCTTGAATGTTAGCAATGAACCCTACTGTCGAGACGAATATCAGCAGTTATCTATATACAAGTCGTAGGTATAATTTAATAATGAAACTAGTGCAAAAAATAGTGAAACCTCTAAACAATAATAAAATATGGGATGAATAAAATGTTGTACAACTACCAAGTTACATCAAGAGGAAGAGGCTGTAAATCTGCAGGTAGACATTCCTAAACTAAATTTATCAACATTATTTTTATTAGTTGAACACAATAACTAAACTATGCCGAATCATTCTGCATTATTTTAATTGTTAGGTATTTTTGTACGAATCTCTCGAAAATTTAAGTGATCTTAATTTACTCGCAAAAGAATAAATCCTAGAAATGTTCATCCGGAACTGAGGTATATGGTAATTTTAAAGGGATTTACTTTAGGTATTCTTGGTTTGCAATTTGGTTAAAAGAATATGGTTTAAAACATTTGTTTAGTGAAAAGTTCTGTCAGTTTGTTCCTATTGCTATCATGATGCTGTTATATCTTCATGTAGTTACCCCACAATAAGCAGAAACTTACAAAAATAAGATAACAAAATTAGTAGATTCAAGAAAATAATAGACGCACAGGAAGTAATACAAATTTTAAAAAAGTTTTTAGTTCAACATTACAGAAAACTATCGCCAAAACCCGAAACATGTTTTAGAAACAGGTTTTTTGATCTCATTTGAATTATATTGAGGTAGGATTATAGAGAGGGTGATTCACGAAGATGCAAATATTTTAATATATTAATTCTACAAGTAAAACTAAAGAAAAACGTTCATATAATCATAGGTCCGCAAATGTTTAGTTACAGAGTTACGGGTAGTAAAAGATTTTGTCTGAAATTTAGCAACCTCGCTAATATGAAGCCATCGCAAAACTGTACGAGGTTATAATAAAGCACAATTTCCATTTATTTTGTTGTTATTGATCTGGTAACTGTAATAAAAAGACGTGTATCTGCAGTAGTTTTCCAGTAATTCCAGAGAAGCAAAGAAATAATTTGGGAAAATTTGTAATTTATTAACTACTTGGCACAATTTTTTAAAAAAATTTTTAGACAATTGCACAAAATTTTCAACAGGCGTTGTAGGGAATTTAATTTTGGAAAATGATGGTAATAAATTTAACTAAAACAGTATGAATGTGTCAGATAATCTGATTTTATTAATACCATAGCTCAGTGTTAAGGAAGTTGTATAGTGTACATATAGTTTCACAATACATTCACAATAAATATTCAAAAATGTCTCCACCGAGTTCAATGCATTTAGCTGCTTCATATTAGCGAGGTTGTTAAATTTCAGGCAAAAGCTTTTATTGGCCGTAACTAAACATTTGCGGACCTATGTTTATATGAAAGTTTTTCTTTAGTTTTACTTGCAGAATAACATATTAAAATATTTGCAAATCTTCGTTAATCAACCTGTATATGTAACTTTAAAATAAGTTACTATGGAAATATTATCACAACACCTGGCATTACACAACAGTGAACAATATCATAATATGATTCCTAACCACAAAATGGTGAAACAGTGTTAACACTACAGTCATCTGTCAATTTTTAGCCTCTGCTGCAGATGCTTATTTATGTTATACCTAAAAGATTACAACATGCCAAATTTTATTGGAAATTTATTGTTTCCCTGTTGGCGAAAAGCACCATCATCTATGAGCGAGGACGAGAAGATTTCAGACCACGCAGTTCCCTGAACTCTACAGCCTGGAAATTCTCAACACAAGCAGCCATTCCCAAGAGCAACGGCCGGACTGAGTTCATTAAATAACATCGCACTGAAATAGGGAGCAAGAAACAAGATCAGTCTAGTCGTGTAATCTCTGACCAGCTGCTCGACCTCTGAGAGATAGAGAGTGGTTGCTGTCCCGTGAACTAGGAGAAAGTATTCTGTTACGAGATCTCGAGCTCTACTGGATCTGCTCTTCATGCGAGAACACAGTTAAAACCCATGACTCGTAAAAAACCCACTTCCGTCATGATATTCACTACTATTTGTGAAAACTGTAAAACCCAGAAAGAGACACATCATTTCAATGAAATTTATTCCACATACTAATGACATGACAAAATACACAAATGATTGGAATTACAGAACTGTACATGTCCTTTGAACGTGAGAAATCAGTATGTGCTACAATCGAAGCATCTAGATGTCGTGGCATGGAATCAAAGAGAGCCTGCATCTACTGCCAAGCGGTTTGCAAGTATCGACAGTGATTGCAGGATGACATAACAATCAAGTTGCCAACTGACCATGGTCCATACACGCTCGGTGAGCGACATGTCAGGAGAGGGCATACAGGAAGGGTAGTGCCTCGGGCTTAAGACCTTCCTGATGTAGCGGTTGCTGCTCAGATTGCCCTCAATACGTAAGAAGTGAGATCGCATTTTATAGCCAATGGCGCCCCAAACCATCAAACTTGGCGTTTGACAGTTACGCCGCTGTACAATGCAGTCTACCATATTGCGTTCACCACAGTAGCGTCTGTTGATCGTCTGTGGGCACCTTTAACACGTACGTGAGCATCATTGTAGGACAATCTGAAGCGGAACTCATCCTAAAACACTATATTTTACCTTTCAATTCGCTAGTGTCGATGATCACGCGTCCATTACAGTCTGAGGCGTTGTTTGTTTCTGGTCAATGGACGCGGATGCAATGACATTCATGCAATCAGTTCAGCCATCAGCAGAAGGCATGAACGATCGACGCAGACATGCCTACACCCGTTGCAGTGTTCCTAGGCCGAGCCAACACTGCGGACGAAGCTGTTCTGTCGGTTACAGCCATGCGTCAAGATGTACATCTCTGTGGTCACGTGGTCCAGTATCCGCACGCCGCTTTGTACGACCCTCTTCTATCCTCTGGTTCCATACAGGCATCACTATCGTAGTAGTGTGCGCTTTTGGAGCCGCAATGTCACCGTAGTATAAACCCATTACCCGGAGACCAATCATTTTGCCATTTTCGAACTGACTCACATGCTGATATTGCTTCCTTTAATGTCAGTGAGGCATAGCGGAACTTTTGTTGCACATTTCCACTTCTTTGAGGGCTCTGCATCGACTGAGCGTGGCGTAACACTGACCTGTCCAGTCACACAAAAGAGGCCGTTGCTGGGCCTACGTGCACGCCATATCTCTCCTGTCATAATCGCCATTTTCTCTAATGTGGAGTGATTCAGAGCATTGCTTCCGAGTGTTGCAATTTTCACATACAATGGTGCAGTATCTAAATTATACAGGTATAAGTAATTTAACACTGTTTTCTTATTCATATTGCGACGTTTTATCCCACGCGGATAATTTATACAAATTATTGCGCATATGAATAACATCGATTTTTGAAATGTGATTTTTTAACAATCAATGAAGCATTTTGGTACAATATTCCGATGCATCAGGGTTCACGAAAAATATGGTAAATTAAATCTCAGGATTATTTTTGTCAATGCTATGCAACCGCATATTTACTTCTTTATAGAAACCAAACGAAATTTTGGTAAAACATTAGTACAGTGCTTACTTTACTTTCCATGTTCAGAAACGCCCTAATCTTTTTCCTCCAACTTTTGGCAGTTTCCTCAGCCTTGTCCTTTGATGAACAAATTAAGTCCTGTTTATTCACAGGTTCGTCGAAAAGTGGTCAGGTTATTATATCTTCTCGCTCCATTATTCAGCGGCTTTAACAGCGTTGTTCTTTGGTAACATTAATTCCTGCTTATTCACAGGTTCATCCAAGTGACCAGAGAAGCAGGTGGTCTTGTGTTTCCATTACTCCACATTCGGATGTTTCGTTATCTACTAAAGCAAATCTAAGACAACGCAGATATTACACAGATTAGAGCATGTGATAATCTAATTGACTTGTGTCTAAACATGACCGTCACAGGTAAGGAAAACTTAATTTGCAGTGGACAATGTTCTACAATTCATGATGTGGTACATCCATATTACGCTGGCTGGAATAAATGTTCTAGCACCAATCAGAATGGTCGTGGAGGAGAGATTGGCATCAAATAGAATCATTTGTTCCAAGAGATTTAATCATGTGATAAGAACTGTCGTGTTACTGTCAATAATGCTTCTTTCAAACTCGGTAGAAAGCTTGGACACTGTCTGCATTTCGACATCAGAAACAAAGGTCCAAGTAGGACTTTGTAGCAGATCTCCATATCGCTGAATAGAATAATCTTCCTTCACTCATCCCCCGAAATCAACTTTCCAATGACGGCGTATTGGAGGACAGGGGATAATGTTATCCAATACTGGCGCGTTGGAAATCCCTTATCACTGATCATATGGATAGGAGAACACAACAACTAATTCTTTACTTTCCCATCACTCGCTGTCTTTCAATCACAAAACCCCTCTTCATTGGCTGCCCGAAAGCACTTTCCTTCTGTATTTCGCAGAATAGCGTCAAAGAAGTTAAAATTTCCACTATACAATCAACCATTTTTTATAAAAAATGGATCACCTACCAATATTTCCTATTGCACTATTATTTATTTAGCTACCTCTGTCAGAGTATAAACCCCACACTCTTTCTTAGGCCACTTTTACACGATGCGAGTTGACTGGAACGACAGCGTTGGTGGGGGATAGAGAGTGAACTGGCATGCTAAAAATAATTTGAAGCCAGTCCCCTGTCATAACAGTCTTCCAGTTCTATGTTGTGATCTGCTAGAAAGTATGTCCATATTACAAGAAGGAATTAATATTGCAGCTGATTTGTTAATTATAACGTTGAATTATGTGAAGAATAACAAAAGAAAACGTCTAAAATTGGTAAGACAGTGAATATCAAAAAGAAAATATTTCAGTGCATCCGTGACTTTTTTTGACATAAGTTGCAATTGAAGATGTAGAGAGTTACAAAAATCATTTAAGACTAACAGTATCTCACTTTGAAGAGCTGCTGTCAAATATAAAAAAAAGAAACAGGACACCAGTATGAGGCAATTTTTATTTAATAGCAGCATCTCTAAAATCCTTATAATTTTTGTTCTTAAAATTCGACAGAATTTCCTCACTTTCATACAGTTCTGAATATTTTAATTCCTCTGCTTTCACTCCACTTACTCGACTTGTTAGTTGTTGCCATCTTGTTTGTTAAACTCGCACACCAAAAGCTGGTCATGAATCGAGTCCATTATCCGCAGTCAAGTGACTGTCTTGAACCTGTTGACACGAGGAGAGTGACTATAAGAGCTGCGCGCGCACCCAAGCCAGTACACTCGTTCAAGCCTACTATACATCGTGTAACGAGGCCTTAATCTTGTTGAATGATCCATCTGCCCCTTTTTGTACCTCGAAATATTTGAATCCCTGGGATATTGTTGTCTTACAAGAGAGAAGGTGGTGCCCTTTTGTTTTCAAGCGAGGACATCGTACAGCTTCCCAATCCTACTTTTTCATTGTTTGCGGTACCCTAACCTTCCAGTTAGCCCGCGCTTTTTCGTAGGAATATGGTTCGAATTTCATGTTTAATACGAAATGTAAATAGGTCTAGAGTACGGTAATAATATTTGTAGCACAGAGCATCGTCCAAGTATAACAATATTCAGTGTATGGAATTGATCACCAAACAAACGGTCTTTCACGATTATGAATGTAAATACCGTACCCGTACTGGCGTCAAGACTTTAAAGTGGAATTATGATCTCTATATCTTTAATTTAATTTTTAAGAGCGCACCAAAAATACCCACGAAATTTCTAATTCACATCTCGCCAGGATTTTCATAACTATGTTGCCAATGCATGACTTGGTCCAAATAATATCATTGATGCAGGTGGTTCATTTGCTTAACATAATTTTTTATTTCATTTTATACAAGTGTTGTTGATCAAGCAACATTCGTTGATCACTGAACTGGTGAAAACGATGCACAAGTAAAAACATAGATCGAATACATCAGTGGAAAAACCTTCAGAAAAGCAATGGATCTTCGAGTAAAGCTGCCAAATACTATTCTAGATTTTCCTATTTCACGAACAGCTGATCAAAATGTTTCATCTTTCTGACTGCTGTGTATTTGTATCTTTTTCACGAAAACGTAATTCAGCATAAAATTTTGACGACAGCAGACATTTAAAGTAGTAAAAGTCTAATTAAAATAAATTCATTAGCTCAAACATCAACTCTTAAAAGTGAACTTTAATATAATCATTATTATCGTCACCATGGTATATTACACTTACCAGTCATACGCCACTGCAAATGATTAATAGTTCAATAAATGTTGATGATCTGTGTGTCTCTGTTCAGCTTACATTATTACTGATTTGTGTATACATATTCAGGAGACTATGATGAGCTGTTTATCACTTATTTTAAAAGAAAATTTTCCACGTACTCCTGTGTAAACCTAGGTACCATGAGGTTGATAAGTAACAAATGCAAACTTTCCCTTGAAATGACTTTTAAATCTGTTTGTGGTTATTTGAGCCGTTGTATTAAAACAGAAATACATGAACACACGCCGATAATTACTAATCTGTAAGTAATATTGGTAAAATGTAAACATTGGTTAGAATGTAACAATTTAATATTTTAAATTAAATATTAGATATGATTATGCTGAGATTTAAAAATGTTTATACCATCACAGTAAAACAGATATTGACTGTCTATATCTACCTATAATCAGTTTCATGAAAAAATTATTTCAGCTACATTATGAAGCTTTTACCACCGAAAACCAATATGGTTCTTCTAATCAAAGTTTGTGAGTCAGAAAAATTTATGAAAATATATGAGTGAAAATTTTCTGCTTGCAGATTAGAGTTTGTCAAGCTAGTTGGAACCAAATGTCGCCTAGAAAATAACAACAATACCTGGCAAAAAATTGAAGCACCCAGTAGGGGAAGAAGAAACGATATGAAACTTCAGGCAGTGATAGGGTATGTTATGTTATTTCAGTGATTACAAAGTGTGAGCTCACTTATCAGTATGTCATTGGACCACCTCTGGCTTGGATGCTATGATCTGTAGGGAATGGTATCATAAGGCCGTTGTACCCACTGCTGTGCAACCTGGCCCAGAGCTGTTGCATCTGGTCTTAGATATACTCGATATTGGCACTGGGATGGAGTTGACGTCACAGCTGGTCCCACTCATGATCTATCGGTGACACATCTGGGTAACTTTCTGACGACGGGAGTACCTCAACACCATGCAGACTGTTTATAGAGACGCGTACCGTGTGCCGACGAGCAGTGTCCAGTTGGAAAATGGCAATACAATACTGTCGTACGAGAGGCAATATACGGGCACACGGGATGCCCGTGACGCACCGTTGTGTCATCTGAGTTTTCTCAATCATGTCCATCTGTGACCTTAAGTCATACCAGATGACTCCCCTCACCATGACGTGAAGAGTAACACCACTGTTTCTATCCAAAACTACCCCATGTCACCACCATACTCGCCGACGATGGTCATCCGCGGTAGTGCAGAAGCGCGATTCATCGCTGACCACAATGCGGCGCCATTCATTCTGTTCGTTGTAGTGGCAAATCTATTATACTATCTGCTACCAGCATTACTTCTTCAACTGCTTTTTGTACTGGTGTTATTTTGTGGGTTTTTAATATGGCTTTCACATTCTATCTGTTCAGCCAACTCTGTGAGAAAGCAAACTACCACGGCCGACTTGCACTGGTGCCCCTGTTGTTTCGTGATGACAAGTTCATAACGCCCGGCAATTTTCTTCCAGTACATCGTTTCATTTCATGACTAGGCACACTATGGTAGTTTAGCAAGTGTTTTAACCTTTTTACTCTCAGTTTCAATTTTCCTTCTTGGTTTTTATTTAAAATCAGTAAAAACGTAATGGAGTAGTATTGTGAAGGAGATACAAATTAACTTACTTTTTTATTGAACTGGCGCACGGCTGGTTCTGTAAACTCCGCGGCTTATCTGATTTTGCTGATTTATTTTCCTTACCTATGCTAAAATCCACTTTCATCCTTATCTACTAATGCATAAAAAAATATTAATTCAGTTCACAGAATATGTAAGATAATACTAGAGCCCCAGGTCAAAACGATATTGTTGTCAATTTTATGTTTCAAAAGTTCTTGGTCTTAATTTGAAAATGGCTTTTTAACAGAGCATTCTACAAAGAAACTGCGTTCTTTGAGTACCAATCGTACTAGTGCATAAACTGCTCTGGCATCATCATAAATCTCGTTCTCGTACCGTTCGAGCAATTGATACAGCTTTGCTGGATGCCGTACTACTTCCTTAACAAGTATACCAGTGAGTAGC
Organism: Vandiemenella viatica; assembly: GCA_031002005.1. Taxonomy (NCBI): domain Eukaryota; kingdom Metazoa; phylum Arthropoda; class Insecta; order Orthoptera; family Morabidae; genus Vandiemenella; species Vandiemenella viatica. The sequence continues at coordinate 73,164,955 of JARYHS010009186.1, read as the reverse complement.
TTACCTTAAATAATGCATTGGGATGTGATTGGTCGACGAGTCTTTCCTTATCAAAAGTAAAACTCTAAAACTTGTTGCAATAGCTACTGGGTATTTTACTTTGCACTAAACATAATTCGAAAGCATTGATGAATATGTAGGTGGATGTGTGTATGTAGAAACAATAAGTGATATGCGAACACTCAGACGAAAAGTTAAAAACTTAATCACGTTTTTCCTGCCTTCATCAAGACATACTCCTTGTTTCTTATTCGTTTCATTGGTTTCGTACAATCAGCTGTAAGATTATCACGGCGTTCCTCTTGTAGTCTCCCCATAATTCTCCCTGCTTGTAGTAATGTGTCTCCTATAGTTTTAACTATCCTATCTACGTACATTAAGTTTTACTGCATTGTGCCCAAGCATTGATGTCTCCACTTTACACGTTGTTCTTATGTCTTCGATCCTCTCCTTCTCAACTTGCAGACCACTTTTACCTCAATTCTTAGCAAGAATCTTTTTTTTTTTTTTTTTTTTTTTTTTTTTTTTTTTTTTTTTTTAAAGGTGTATTTCATAGTTTGATATTTAAACTGAGTATAATAACAAAAATTCCTAAATCACTGTACATATCGCATTGTCAGTTCACTGCGAGGGAATTTACGTCTTTATTAATTTTTTATTTTCTAGTGACTTTACGCGTCGTCGAGGTTATTAGAGGCCTAAAAACGACAGTGGTAAAGAAAAAAGCGGGAATTTGGCCATGGCTTATAAGGAAGCAATCCGGGATTCACTTGGAGTGATTTTGTAAAAACATGGAAAACCCAAATCTGGGTGGTCGGAGGGGAATTCGAACCCGCGTCCTCTAAAATTTGAGGCCACCACGCTCTGTAATTTACGTCCTTTCTTCCCGAACGCTGTTGACTCAGTTAATCAGATTTTGGAATTCCATGGTCTGTCTGTGTCTTCACAATTCTAGACCACGATTCTCTCTCGCCTCTATTGACTTCGTCGAGAATGAGCCGTAAATATATAAATTAAAGGAAAAGAAAAATCCGAGGTGTTCACAGTTCATTTTTCTCTTATTACGAACGGGGTTCCATCTTGTGAGGTCCCACTCACAAATCATTGCCGAAATTATAAATAGATTAGCATATAACAGACTTTCACAGTATAAGTAGTATGTATAGATATTTGGGTAATTTTAAGTTTGAAGTAATTTAATTTTTTGTAGTTGGTACTACTGTAGTGTTGTTGGTCGAGAAAGTCGAAAGTATTAAGATGGCGCAGAGAGCCAACGAGGGAATGTATTAACTGGACAGTGACTACTATGTATTGTGTTGTATGGATATTTAAAGTGTTCAATAAATTGTGCAGATAAATGAAAATATTGGTGGAATTGATTAAACCTTAACATCCGCTGCGCAAAAATGTGTAATTTGAGAGCAATTTATTAAACAATAATAATATGCTAGGTGATAGCACTAGCGCGAAAATCAACGCTTGGGTCATGTGTTGATGTTGGCGGGCTATCTACCTTCGACTGATTGATAGTAATTAGTAAGAAGGGCCTAGCTATCTGACAGCTTCTCAGCGCAACAGAACAGCCAGTGATAGGTCCCGTAGGCGCTAATAAACCTTTAAAAGTAACACAATACCCACTAATCATTGCAGCGGGCTTTTCCCAATCAACACTTATTCGTTAACGAACCCAGGAGACGCTTCCGCGACCACAGCTGTTACTCAAGTCTCCACCTGCGGTACCGTGTCTGTCTGGGGCTGTTTGCCTAAGGGAAAGTTCCAGCAGTCGGCGGGAGAAAGCGAGATTGCCATCGTGGGCGGGCGGACTGCATTGTCGGCTTGCCTTGTCTTCAGGCTGCCGCGCCGGCTGGTTCTCGTGGGAAGTGTAGCGAGAACTCTGTTCGACCTCCGGACGGCCCAACACGTCTGCAGCAGTTAGAGGTTTATGGAGTCTCACACTGATTCTCGCTGAAGATAGCCTAATGCAGTGGTTCCAAGTGAGTGATATGCGAACACCCTTGGGTAATCTCTTTGCTTAGGTCATCACTAAAATTATTAATAAAAATTATTAAGCAATCATTAATTTAAACAAAATACATTTTTGGACATTTTTCATTTATTTTAACATTTGTTATTGGATTAAAATTTAATAAACCGCGGAAAAACTGTTTTCATTTTTTTAATATCATTTCAGTTATTAGGGAGCGTCCATAAACTACGTAGCTTGGTCTAGGAGGGGGGGGAGAGGTTGGTTGGAAGGCTGCGCTGCGCTACGTGTGTGTGTGGGGGGGGGGGGGGGCGTCCGAGCCAGGCCACGTAGCTTTCCTTTCATATCATTTTCATAGTTAAAATGAGGTACAGAACACACAACAGCTTGTGAATATTTATTTCCTTCATTTAAATATCTCCGTATGTAATTTACAATAGCCTGACTTGAGAAAACAGTACAAAATGTCTTCTAGAATCAAATGGATGCCGGGATACTTCATTCAAAAGGCCATGGGCGAATTCCTTCCCATTCCTTGCCCCCCATTCTTTCCGTCTCTAAAGACCCCGCTGTTAAGAGACGACGTTAAGCAGTTAAAAAAAAAAAACGAACCAAATTGTAAAAACGCTACGTGCTTCGTAGGGGGTGGGGGGGATAGAGCAAAAGCCACGTCGGGCTACGTGGGGGAGGGGGGAGGGGAGGTTCACATGAGACCAAAATGGAGCAACGTAGTTTATGGACGCTCCCTAAGCGGTACGCGAGGTTGAGCTCTTATTATGGAACAATTAACTGGGAACCACTGACCTAATTTATAAGTCAAGCGGCATTTAGCAGATTAACTCGGTTTCAGAAAATTGGAAACTACTCTTTGCGAAATCCTGTAGTATTCGATTAGCCATGAAGTAACCGACGCTGGTGGGTGAGAGATAACGCTCGGGTCTAGCATTCGGGAGCACGTTGGTTCAAATCCACATTTTAGTTTTCTGTAGAAATCACTTCATGTGAATACCGATATGGTTCCTTCAAAAGGGCTGAATTTCTTCCTGTTCCTTGCCCCAATTCCTTTCCCGTATCTAAGACTTAACGCTATGGACAGAAAAATGGTAATGAAGTAAAAAACATGCGACTATGCTCTAAACATTTCATATATTGAGAATTAAGTTTTTCCGTGCGTATGGCTGACAGGAATTCTTTACGGGTCTTCTGCCGGATAATTTCTTCCACAACGTGTCGGCAGCAACCTCCGCTGCCTTCATCAGGTGAAATGTCATATCGGAGCTGCCACTGTGACTACACAGCACCGATTTTATATATTGTAAAAAAAAAAAAAAAAAAAAAAAAAAAAAAAAACCAATGCATTTGAGAGCGAATCTACTGCGAAAGATAATTTCTATAATAGACTGCTTGATTAGTATTGGAGTATATGTAAGAATGTAGCGTGCTCTGCAGCAAAATTCCAAATTTCATCAATTCGACAGATTATTCTTTCTTCATTTAATACTGTGCTAGAGAAGATACGTAGCTCTATTAAACTAAATATAAAAGATATTGAACTACATTGAAAATGCAATGTGTTGCATATGTTGACAGCGGTCTTCTTGTTTCCGAAAACACAGGTTAGCATTTTTAAACCTTAGCGATATCATAAGTTCTAGTAGTAAATAGTAGATGGATTAGGAAATTATGGGCAGCCATAAACCTATTAACGAGGAAAACGTTTTATTTTTGTTGTATATTTACACTTATTTCAGTACAAAAAGAAAATTGTTTCCAACCACCCCGACGTCAGTTACAAGCAATATATCAACGCTACAATGACTGACGGCTGTCACCGTTCGGCTACAATAATAATAGTAAAAAAAATCGTTGGCACATACGATTTGCAACAAGAACAGTCATCACCTTGCAGAGAGCAGAGATTTGTACTGGAAAGTGTAGATACACGTGGTGCGTGTTATGACGTTAAGTTAATGAGCGCAGTGTATTTGACAACCAATCATGCTGGACAGATTGTCCGTGCAGTCGCACCACATTGGTTGCGACTACCTGTTGCGCGTGATACATTCAACAGGTGGGTTGTCTCCTATGGTTGCAGGACCGTGTGCTTGCCTGTAGTCACCGAGGAGCGGACCTAGGCGGCCGGGCCCCTCACTTGTGTCTGGGTGGGAGGTAGACTCCAGGGGCTGCACCACCCCCTCCCTGAGGTCCGCTTGCGGGACTGCCGCCCTCGTACGAGACCTCAGCCACGAAGCCGGTGGCGTCGCTGGCAGTGTACTTGACGATCTGGTTCCGGCCGTCGGGCAGCAGCACCTGGTACTGTCCTGTCACTACATTGCCGTCGCTGTTCTCCTGTTGGCTGTAGTCATTTCCGCTCTCCGGGTCGCGCACTTCATACTGAAAGCTGTAAGGCTGCGGCTGCAAAATAAGAAATAATATGATGAAAAGGTGTCAGACACGATTTAAAAGAGGAAAAGCAGTTTTCTTGGTCACATAATGAGAATGGAGAGGTCTGGTAGCTCAGTGGTCAAAGCGCTTGGTTTCAAAAATCTGTGCTCCAGTGCCGGGTTCAAATTTTTAAAAGCTGTGTTTGATCATATGAGCTTCTATACGGTGTCTCAGAGGGTAGTAACTTTCCATCCTACCTCCGACACAATGGCTTAGTATGACTACTTCGGAAGGATCTAAGCAACCTTCGAACTGTGGATTTAGTTAGTTTTAATGAAAATGCATAGCTGAAGACTTATAAAAAGAATTTTCATCCACATTTACAAGAATAAGAATGGCAAGCAGATGACACAAGAAGTAAAGAAATGTGTTACAGAGACTGGAATAACAGAAGATATAATACAAAAAAAAAAACTACTTTCAGAAGACTAAAACAAAATTTCATGGTTTTCCAGGAGAAGGAGAAGAGGAAAGATACTGACATCTGGACCCAAAAAAGAGAGAAACAGCAAAGCGAAAGGATGATGAACTGTTAGAAGTCAAGAATAGATACATCGAGTTGAATGCACAGGATTAATTTTCGTGGTCCTTATATGATCAAAATCGAAGAGAAGAAGAAAGATTATTCATTGGTATCAAAAATACATAACGTAGATTTTCTGTGTTCCTTATCACGATACATTCCGACTTGAAGATGATATTTCTTTTAATGCTTAGAAACGTACGAAAAATATATTGGTGTAAGATTTCAATCAAGTAATAGTGCAGTAACAACTGAAGTGAACGTATGTGTCCTAAGACACGTGATGTTGCAATGCTAACATCCACATTAGCTCTAACTATTCGTTTTCAGGTAGAGATTCGTGAGTATTGCAGAAATATTTATTGCAACAGTACTTCCAAGTGAAATAAGTGAACTATTTTCACAACAACTGAGCACTGGTGATAAAAAAAGACTTAAATTTAATTGTAATGTGATTTTAACTAGATGCCTTCTAACAATATCTATGATTTTCCAGTTTTTAATATTGCTTTTAATCTACCTATAAGAGATGTATTGTATTAATTTGTACCAAAAAACACTTCCGCTAAACTAATTACACGGTTTAATTAGTTTAACTTACCTCAACGTAAAATTTCAATACTTGATAAAAAAAAATTCACCACGAATGGGAGAGTGAATAAAAGAACAGCCGCTTGAAACGATTCTAGTCACTGATACAACAGTTTATCAAAAGGCACAACTTATAGGGAAGAAGAAGAAATAACAGTTGCTCAGCGTATATTTGTGAAATCTAACGTATTTAGAATCTTGCATTTGATGTTTCAGACGATATAAAAAGATATTTTCTACCATATCGGGCGCACTTATGTTCTCCTTGACTTCAATCTATTAAGGTAATTTGCCTTCACGTTTTCGAAAACTTATTCGTTTTGGAAATATTTGCAAGGTAATAGATTTTGTGCTCCCCACATAGTGTTTCTTTGAATTTTTGCCTAGTACGTAATGAGGTTTTGAAGAAAATCAAATTATGAAGCTAGTTCTAAGTACACAGGTGATTGAGACAGTTGTATCATCCACAAAAATTATTATCTTCGGAATACAGCTGTTGAAAAAGAAAATCTATAATCGGACCGATTGAACAACGGTACATAACCAACTATATGCACTCCTTTATTATCTCCAAAATACAATAATAATACAATAATTATTATATGACACTGAAGATCCTTTTGGTTTCACCTGAAATTTAATAACAATCTTTTATGCGCAATTGATGCAGCACTAGCAGTTAATAACAATAAATTTAAGAAGTAGATAGTAGAATACGTTAAAGAGGCGTAAATAACGATTAAAACCATGAAAGTAATAGTGAACCAAATATTATTCATAAAAGATACAATTCAAAAACTGAAAAACGTAGTTATGTCATTACTTCACTTTCTGCTTCTTTTATTTATTTCTTAGCACGATACGGAAAAATCAGTAATGATAAAAAAAATCCAGTGGACTTAATTCTCTTCTGAAAAGCAAATCACAAAAATTAGTTTCTTGGGGTTGGGAAATTTCATCAATATGCATTGGTAACTTTTAATTTGCTTATTGCTGGGATATACTAAACCTCATTAGAGTTGGCACAAATTCATGTGAGATACGTGCGATATGCGCTTCAACAGCAACAAAAAAGGTAAAATATTTTTCTGAAAGTTTTTCTGTAAGGTGTAAATAGTCACCTTGCACCATTCTTCCAAGGCTGTGAAAGCATCCTTTGATAACGATGCAGTTACTGCTTTTTACACTCAGGAGAATCTCTTTGCTGTAGATAGGATCCTTTCATGTTTGCCTATAGAAGTAACTGTTTCTTATTGATAAAAAAGAATCTGTGGCATTATATTAGTATCTAAAAATTCTATGAAGAGAGTGAATCATTTATTTTAAGGTGAATAAAGTGATTGACATTAAGACCTGATGACAGAGTAACTCATTGACAAACATGGTACCCATTACAGAAATGAATCATACAGCTGACACTATGGAGTCTTCATGGTGTACGTCACATAGTGAAAGTAAGGTTTGCGACAATGGAAGGTAAAACTAAAGGGCCGTTAAAATGAGAGAGGCAGCAGGATTTGAATTGAAATCTCTCTATTCCGAGACAAAAACATGACCTCCACACCACCATACTATGTTCACACACCAAACAAAAATTATTTTGTAATTTTATAGAAATGCCTCAGTCTTTCAAATGGCGGATGAAGCCTCTATAATGGTGGATTCCCACGGCCCGTAGTTTTGTAGACTGCACCACATCAGCCGAAATGTACGGATCAGCACGCGCCACAGGCTGGCTCTCGCCACCTCGCAGCCACCTCACCAGCTACCCGGGCGTTTGATGTTTACCGGCTGGTGACGGATGGAGGCGTGCCATCCCTGCTAGCACAGGTGGCTCCCTTCCCATTGCCTGCCCAGACTACCGGCAACAATGTTGCTTGAAATTAGCCTGTAGACTCAAGGTCATGTTCCCCTGGACCCGCTCATCAAGTCATCGCCACTTCCCTACCTACCTAGCCGAGATGAATACTGTGTCCAGGTAGGCGACTAGCAATTTTTCCCTTCGCATGAAGGGGTAAGGATTATGGAGTGGGGATAGAGCAGAGTGACCTTGGCCCGCCTCTGTTTACTGAACGGGCTACAGCTACGTATTACACTATTGTGAATCATGGTTAATGTCATTATTTTTTTTTTTTTTTTTTTTTTTTTTTTGAAAGTGATAAAGTTGGGAAAGCTTTATAATAAAACAAGAAGTGTTACAACCTGCTGAGTACTGTCTCACCTGTCCGTCGCCTCCACCGCCGCTGCTGGGCAGCCCGTAGGCAGTGGCAGGCGCTGCTCCTTGGTAGCCGTCCCCGCCAGAGCCCCGGAGGAAGCCGGTGTTGCCAGTGGGCAACAGACCTCCGCGGACCACTTCCACCAGCAACAGCGCAGACACCGCCAGCAACACCTGCCATCACAACAGTAACAAACTATACCGACCAGTGCTACAAGTGCCACCACAACAGTAATAAGCTATACAGCCCAATCCGCCGGCCTCGGAAGCGTAGAGGTTAGAGTGCTAGCTCCACGTGCCGAAGGTCACCGGTTCGAGTCCGGCCGCGGGCATGAGTCCTTATCACGATATTAAAAAAACTAAGCAACATATTGGCTCGCTCATTGTGGGCATGGAGCAGTTTCGATCTCAGTTTAGGATATGAATATTTGCTACTCTCTGTTATTTAATTATGGCTTTACGCCTCATCGATGTCGACGTCATTAGAGGCGGTATGGGACTGGGGACAAGGAACGGGAAGGAATTTGGTCATGTGCTTTTTGAAAGAAGCATACGGCATTTGCCTGGAACCGTGGAAAACCCAAATCATCTGGATGCCCGGACGGGAATTCGAAGCAGCGTCCTCCCGAATGCGAGGCCAGAGCGCTAACCGGTCACCTACCACTCTCAGTTACTCTCTGTTGTGCCGATTTTTCGAGTTCCTATTGTCATTGAATGGAATTTCATATGAGTTATCGTTTATAGACTTATTATTTGAATTAAAGTATTACTTTTTCTGTGAGATTTAAAGTAGCAAGATGTCGTAATAAGGAGTAATGTGTAAAAAATAATAATAATAAAATAAAAACACACGATATCCCTAGTGCTGTACATATCGTCTGTGTCTCTTTTAATATTTCAAAGGTCCTTTAAAATCAACAGAAATACTTCAAAGCAAACCCGTAGGATCTAATGGTCTAATTCGTGGAAAAGCTTGTATTCCAGCCTTTGAACCTAAAAAAAAATTCTGTCACTTTTAGACTCTATATAATGTATTTTTGTTTTAAATCTACACTAAGAGGTTCGAAAAATATAAAACTCATGGAATAGATCATAACAGATCAGAATTTACTTACCTGCCAACTAGGAACTATTCTAAACCCTTGACCATGCCAAAACACAGCGCCGGTATACAACTACCTTATATCGTTAAAGTAGAAACAACTCTGCAGATATTATTTTCGTAAACAATGAAGACACTTCATCAATTGTAGCTCAATCGCTCATACTGCGACAGTAGTTATTTTGGGTTCCTTTTCTGATTCGCCATCTGTGTTAAAAGAGTTTATATCAGTAAACGTATAGACGTGAATTCGTCACAGCAGCCATATCTGGCTTATCAAGGATGAAAGTACTTCCATTCACCTTCTGAACGGGTAGCTGTGAAGATTATAATCGACAAAGTCTTTACCGGTGTGAAATGGTCATATTGTAATGAGAAAGGGTTTTTGGAGAAAGCATGACAGAAAATTCTGCTGAATACTTTAAGAAACAACTGGTCATTTACCACGGAAATCCGAAAATTAGACTGCCGGATCAAGAATCGAACATACGTCCTTTCGAATACCAGTCTCAGTTCCATGTCGATTCATATGTAAAAGATCGTACTGGCTATACCGAGTTTTCATCAGTATAATTGTATCTACATTTACATCTACATCCATACTCTGCAATTCACAAACATCGTGGGTGGCAGAGGGTACTAAACACCAATCTTAATTCCTCGCATTCCAATCCTGAATAGCACGAGAAAAGAAAGAATTCATAAAAACACCAATACGGCATCTTATTTCTCGAATCTTATCCCTCGGTCATGGCGACCCAAATAGGTTGGCGGAAGAAGTATCTCACTGCATTCGTAGGTCATAGAATTTCTCAAATTCTCCAATACATTGAAACGCAAATGACGTCGTCTGTCTTCCAAACGATCCCAGCACAATCTGTGTATCGATTCTGTGACGCTTTCATAAGGGCTGTAACAACCAGTCACGAATCGAGCGGCTCTCCTCTGTACTTTCTCCACTGAGTCCATCAGGCACTTGCGATACGAATCCCAAACTCCACAACAGTAATCCAAATGCGGACGCACTAGTGTTTTGTACCGTATTTCATTTGTATGAACATTACAATTCCTCAGAATACGACCTATGAATCGTAATTTAGAATTAGCTTTGCCTACGACGGTAGTTATGTGCAAGTCCCATTTCATGGAAATCAACCATGTCAGCAACTGAATTGTTTACTTTGTACTCGTGAGCAAACTGATTCTCTTTGTTACTTATTCGCATTGCCTTGCACTTTCTGCAATTAAGTGTAAGCTGCCATTTCGGCACCATTCGGAAATAGCATCCAAATCGCGCTGAATTTCTAAGCAATCGTCAGAACACCTTATTTCCCTATAGATAACTGCATCGTTGGCAAACAATCGCAACCAGCGTTTAACGTTGTCACTTATATCGTTTATAAAAATTAAGAAAATAAGTGGTCCTACTACACTTCCTTGAGGAACGTCAGAATTAACATCTAGCTTAGAAGAGGCTTCCTCGTCAACAACGACATACTGTGATCGACCAGTTAGAAAATCACGTATCCATTTGCAAATCTCATCCGATAAACAGCATGCTCGAATCTTTGTTTAAAGTCGGTTGTGTGGTACATTATCGAAAGCTTTCTGAAAATCCAAGAATAGTGCATCAACTCGTGAACCTGCATATTGTGTGACACTATCTCTCAAATCCTTTTCTGGGAGAAAGATTCGGAGTTAAAAACTTCTCAGTGGTTCTCCATTATTCTTCCAGTGCTTATCGTACGTAGGGAGGACCCTTAAGCTGAGCACAATGAAGGGTGATTAATCATAAAGGTGTAATCATGTTTAGAAACACAAGAAACATTCCTGCTTCCGCGGTAGGTGTGGCACGTAAACACGTGCGACCTTGGGAGTGAATGGCCGTGGAAGTTGCCGGTGCACTTGGGTCGGGTGAAAGTCCCCATTCGCCGCTTCTCGCCGCAGTCCATTAAAGTTATCACACTGCTGCAATAGCCACTAATGCGACCGGTTTGGGCGCGAGCTTCCTAAGTGAAGAGAGTTGTTGTTGCCGCGGAAATTAATGCCCCGCCAGTGACAAACGTCCGGCAACCATCGATTGATGTCCTCACGCGTACGCTTCAGGTGGCAGATACCTGTTTGGACACAACGGCTCAAGCATCAAGGTCAGCGGAGCCAGACAGGTTTCTTGTGACTCAGCGGGTTGTATCGTTGGTAGGAATGCGTTGGCAGATATTGCCTCGGCACACAGCACAATCACACAGCATTCATGAAAATATGACCAAGAGTTATGGGTAAGCATAACGCAAGAACCTGGCATTCGAGAGCCGCCGGCTCAAATCCCCGGCAATCCAGTTTTAGGTTTTCCATGATTTCCGGGAACCACTCAAATGAATGCCCGGATGGTTCCTTCAAAACTCAATTGTCAAATTCCTTCCAGTTCCTTGCCGTCAGTCCTCTCCCGTCTTTAAGGAGAGGCGTTAAGTGAAAAAAAAAGTGAGGCATTTGTGAGTTAGCTACATTAAAGTAGTTATAATTCGTCAAATTAAATTCCAGAGAAAATTTCTAAAAGTTTTGTGGTTTTTATAAATAATTTAACATTACACGCTTCTACCTAAATCGATATAATCTCGGTGTATACGCCGGGGTAACATACAAGTGGGGTAAATATTTGTTCGGTGGGTTGACGATTAGAACGTGGTTTTGAACAAGATTATTTTAAATGCAGTTTCTTTCCCTTTTTCATGGTTACAAGTCAAACTGAAGAGAAATTACAAGCATATCATTCAAATATAAAACAGTCAATATAACAGAAGTTTTGGCATGTCGATATGATTGTGAACATAGCCTAAACAAGCGGAAAAAACAGATGATTGGAAAACTTAAGAGCAAGGTTTGAAAAACTTCTCGGTAGGTTTCACAATATTTTTTTTTAACTGATAGTTTGGTTTATTTCCAAGAAAAACGTCAGCGTTGGGTCAAAATGTTAGAATTAACATTCACTGTATCGTTATATTATTATAAAACCATTTCTTTTTATTGGCCAAGAGATTCTACGTAATCATTAATTCCAAAAGAATTTCATTTGGAACAGCCTTTAACTGAAAATATTCTAACACGAATTTTACTTGTAAGAAAAGCAAAAACATTATAAGAGTCTGGGTTTGTTATCTTTCATTTCGTGGACAAAACTTTTAGAACCATTTTAGAAGAAACGTTTTAGTAATGGATTAAAAACGAGACGTTTGAGGGAGACAATCGATACCTTAAATAGATAGGTAACGTCAGTATCGTAACGTAATATTATAGTAAAAATGGTTGTAAGAGTGCTGGGTCACTGTCGATAATCTACTAACACCTGCAACGCAATTTTTTATTTTTTTTGTTATTTATTTTTTTTATTTTTTTTTTGTGCTAAAGACATACAATCATAATCGCCAAATTCTTTAATAAATGAATCTTGTTTTAACATTATTCATGACAGGTGTAGTCTTCTGTTGGAACATCCTATGAAAATAAAATAACAAATATACGAGAGGCATTCTTCCCTACATACATTTATATTCAATTTCAAATTAACACTTAAATACATCTTTCCTTCATTTAACCATCGTATCGAAGGCTAGAGAAAATATCTTCAAATAAAAGATATGCCCCTTTAAACAAAGAAATGCTTAGTCCAAATATGATCACGGTATTACTATTTTTTTTTAAACCTAACTCCATCTTTAGTGCCTGCTTTATTTCCTGATAAATCCAAGTTTTTTTGAATGGCTGAAATTTCACCAAAGTAAGTATAGAGATAAATATGTAGGGAACCACCTGACACAGAAACACTGTAGTGATGTGTTCTGACCCCAGGTTATATAAACAAATGTCTGGTAGTAGTTGAGAGGTCAAATGAACTAAAACAAAACTGTTTAATAACTGTTTCTAAGAAACATACTCTTATTAGAATACATTTAATTCTTTAAATATTTACTACCTTAAAACAGATTACTTGAATCTTCAAGTAAGCCCAAGTCCACCTAAGAAACCGATATTTGTAGGACGCTAGTAACGAATACTGCGAACCAACAAAACAGAAATCGCTAAGAGGTATAAAAAAAATCCAATAAATTAGAGAGTCTTTATTAAGTTGACGAAGTCATCAACACAAATTATTTAAAAGTGTAAGCTAACAATTTTTTAGTTTAACACACCAGTTTCGAATAGTTATTACAATGATAAAGGAACGTGGACCGTGCGTGGTGGGTAACCGGTAACGTGCTGACCTCGCTTTTGGGAGAACGCGGGTTCGAATTGCCGTCAGGCCATCCAGATTTGGGTTTTCCATGATTTTTCCAAAAACAAACCAGGCGAATACCTCCTTGTCCTCAGTACTTTCCCGCCTCTAATGATCTCTACGTCGACAAGGCTTAAATTTTTTAAAAAAATTAAAAAGAATACAACTGAAGATGTTATTCAACCACGGTTACCCATTGAAACATATATTTCTGTTGTACCCATTAGAATTTTTACTCCAATCAATATTCCAAGGAGAACAACTTTAAAAAAAAAAACATGCTCGATGCCGGACTTGAACCAGTGGTTCTTGTAATGCAAGGATAGAGCAACAGCCAGTACGTTGCATGCAGGGGCCGCGAGATACAGAGATAAAGAGACATAAGTTGATTGTTTTGTGACAGAAAGTGCTGCACAGTCTAAGGTAACAGTTACTCTATTAGCTAATTGAAGTATACGGTATCCTGGAAAGAGCAATACGCTTAGAGTTATCTTAGCGTAATGTTAAATTTCAGATATATTAGGACATAAATAAGATTTGAAGATAGAGAGAATGTTGGTCTTAGGTGGAGTTCAGTTCATATTAGGTGAGGAACAACGTAGACCTTTCAGCAGAACTTCTTTCGTTGATTCGAATCCAGATTTAGCAGAGCGGCTTCTCTCGCCCCCTCAGGCTGCCACGAAACAAGTATCTGTGAAGATTATCTTCGGTGCTAAACTTATAGGCTCCACTGTAATGCCAACTTAATGTCTCCAGAAACAAAAAAAAATTCTTCTTACAAACCCGAAATGGGATCCGACACTTTAGGCAGACGCTACATTTGTTTTTCTGATGGAAAGTTACTACTGTTATATTTTCGAGCTGTAGCAATAGAATTTGCCAAAGGATAGTCCGCGAGCACAGTTAATACCTATTACGGCTTGTCATAACACTTGGCATATTGAGAGTACGAATCAGAACTGGGACAAACAGACGATGCACTACGAAAGTTGTCACAAAATTAGCATAACCGTTCTTAATTACAGTTGTCAGAATGCGTACGAGTCTTAAAATCGCAGTGGAATCTAGTAATCAGGATAAAATTAAATTGCTACCCCTAAAAAAAAGGGAATAGATTTTTTTCTTATATAAATGCTAGGAAGAAAAAGTACTAAAGCTGGAGAGGACAGTATTTGATAACTTACAATTTTTTATTTTCCTTATGTCTTGCTGGACTGGTTGAAGATTTACGATATTTTAAATGTAGAAAATCCTACCTAATCTACGCTGATTAGTTTTTGTTTGGGAGGAAAATATCCAAGAAAGCCAACAAACAACCAGATGGAGTTTTTGTGGATGATTTCTCTTGCGAAGTCTCGTTAATAGAAATTAAACTCTATACTCCTATAGGTCGATTCTGTGTTCCACTATCTATTTTACACAATCGAGATAAATCATAAGTGCATTCGTCTCCATAGTCTACTTTTATGCTATATATTGTATTGCGTTCAGGAAACTTAAACAGTATTATTAAGGGACTTAATTTTTACTTAGAGAGTAGCATAATTTTTAATATTAATAAACAATATGCTTTCTTGAAAAAAGTTTTATACAATCGTAACTGAAGAACTGCTGCTTATAATAGTTTAATGAAATATATCTTTCAGCAGTACTTACCTTCATTGCCGTCATACTGTTCGTTCCTGAGTGATCTCCAGAAGTTCCCACCAACTGGCGCTCGGTGAGGTCAGAGAGAACTGATGCTCCCCACATCCAAAAGGGACTCTTTTATACCGATTCGGTTCCTGTGGCGAAGCATCTCAGCTGCGACCGACGTGGTGGGGGAATGTGAGACAGGTGTATTACGTAGGTTTGTAAATTGTACATTTTTCTTGCCCCTTCTGAAGATGGCATCTGCTCACACGACGACAGTGGCGGGGAGAGGTGGGGCGATAGGTCATGAATGGGACGGAGTCCGGTTGGGTGTTGCGCCATCGCGGGGGCTGGCTCGGGGCGGGTGTCGGAGACTTCAACGCACGTGTAGAAGGGGAACCCGACTCCGGGATGGAATGCCGGGAATCCGAGCTTCACCTTGCGGCGGCTAATGGAGATACAACACGTGCCCACGCCTAGCTGTTACCATTCCTTCAGATCTGAATCAGATTGATACAGCGTTATGGTAATTACGATACTTCAGTGTTCTCATACATCATCAAGAAAGACGATACCGTAGTACAGATCTGACAGGACAATTGCATCAGTATTACTTGTTATAAAGCAATATTTGGGAGGAAGATATTTCACGCTTTCATTTAGTTATACTTAATGCTCATTAGAATTTGCGTGTTACTTCCGTTCTGTTCCATGTCGTAAAATAACTATGACACTGGTAAGAACTATTTACAAGTGCGGTAAAGTGTAGAAATGTTGGATTTGCGAAACGCTTTTTTTAATGTTAATGTTAATTTTTATTTTTTATTATTATTTTTTAACGCACTTAGTGCCTTGTCGACGTTGAGGTGATTAGAGGCAGGAGAGGATTGGGTACAAGGAACGGGAAGGAATTTGGCTATGGTGTATTGATCAAAACTTCCTGACATTTACCTGTAGCTCAAATTATCCACTGTTGCATGAATTGCTATTTATCTTTGTGAATCAGTTTTCGTTGATCATCTAAAAAGAAGTTTTCCCCTTTCACAGTGCAAGATTGTCTCAAATCACTTTAGCGTTGAGTTAGTTGGCACGAAATTAGCCCCTTGTCCGATAGGTTTCATTAACGGCTGGTTTGTTTTCTAAATGTCGATTATTTCAGTAAATATCACACTTCGCAAGTCGTAAGTCGTGTGTTGTTTCAAGTTTCATACTATTTTCTGACGATGAAAGAAAAATGATAATTTTTAGTGTTAGTAATGGACGTAGTGCATAAATCTTAAGCAATTTCCTTTCATTACGAACACTGTAATTTCGACAACTGAGCAGGATGACGAAATTATACGACTTTACGAAAACTAAAAATAATCCTTTAGTCGATTGTAAAATATTTTCTGTGGAATGAACCTTCATTTTTCTACTGAAAGTGAGTGAGGTATGTGTTTAATCTAAAACGGAGTGAAAGTCATTAGTGTTATGATTAAATATCTGTGCAAGAAGGAACTGTTACCTCAACAACGACGATGCGTGAAACCTCCCAAAACTTAATAGTTCCACAGGCTTAGAAGATGTCAATAATTCCTAGAACGATAGTAGATACCATCGTAATAAAGCGCTTTTTTGCCTACTGAATGCTGAAACTCTTTACAGAAAATCAAAAGGTAATGAGAAAGCGTAAAATCTGGCCTTCTTTGAAGCAAATCCAGTAGATTTTTTTCTATTAAAGGTACTTGTTCCCATCACTTTACCCCTGAATCCAAACAAAGAAAATGCAATGAAAGCAAGTAAATCCCATCCCATGAAGAAGGGCAAGTATGTTATATACTATAGATCGTGAAGGTACAACTATGCAATTTTCTTTTGTTTATGCAATTGATAAACTTAAAAAAAGTGTAATAATTTTCTCCACTAATAGATTTAGTATTTTTTCCCCATTTTCGTTTCAGCCATCTATGGACTACGACTACGCAACTTCATTTCCTCTTCTAAGTTTCCTTCCTCCGTCGCCAGAACTCTTTCATTCTCTGGCTCACTCTTTCTTTTTCTTCCTCTGAAAATTCCCTCTTTTTCTTGATTGGTTTCTCCTCAATCAGATCCTTTACCTCCGCAATTTTTCCTCTAAATAATTCCCTGTCTTGTACGAGGCGTATTTTTTAAGAAAGTACCGTTTTGTCACACCGTAGCCGCAGCGCTACGGTCGGCGTTCCGCGCATGCGCACTGGGTACCTGCATCTCTTGCCTGAGTACTGACGCCATTACAGTCTAATTCTTCCTTGTTTACGTTGTTCATTGAGTGTTTAAGATGCCTCCGATAATCGTGAGTCCCACCGACTGTGAAGTACGGGTTGTTATAAGATTTCTTTGTGCTAAAGGCCTAAAACCGATTGATATTCATCGTGAGATCTGTGAAATTTACGGACAAAACATTGTGAGCGATGGATTGGCGAGAAAGTGAGTGAGAGCATTTAAAGATGGCCGCACAAATTTGCATGATGAACAACGGAGTGGGCGTCCTTCGATCGTTAATGAAAGTTTGGTGCAGAAAGTGGACAATAAGGTGAGAGAAAACAGACGCTTAACTATTTCCTCCTTGTGTGATGACTTTCCTAATGTTTCTCGTAGTGTTTTGTATGGCATTGTGACCGAGCACTTGAATTACCGAAAATGTTAATGGATGTGCACAAAACCAACCGTTTAGGCAGTGCATTGACTTTCCTTGAGCGGTACCACAACGATTGTGATGATTTCTTAAGCCAAATTGTTACGGGCGATGAGACATGGGTGGCCTACGTCACACCTGAATCAAAGCAACAGACCATTGAATCGCCTCATTCAGATTCATCCATAAAAGTGAAGTTCAAGCAAACGATTTCTGCCCGTAAAATCATGTACACAGTTTTTTTGGGACAGAAAAAGATTATTGCTTGTGGAATTTCTGCCTCGTAATGAGACAATCAATGCAGCAGCTTATTGTGAGACATTGAACAATCTGCGCCGTTCAATCCAGAACAAAAGACGTGGCAAGTTGAGCAAGGGCATCGTTTTGCTGCATGACAATGCCCGTCCACATGTGGCTAATCAGACCAAAGATCTCATCACATCTATTCGATGGGAAACTCTAGATCATCCTCCGTACAGCCCTGATCTGGCGCCCACTGACTACCCATCTGTTCCTGCACTTGAAGAAACACCTGGGCGGACAGCGTCTTGAAGACAGTCAAAACAGTTGTGATGCAGTGTTTAACAAGTCAGGCGGCAGACTTCTATGAGGAGGATTTTCAAAAACTGGTACTACGTTATGACAAGTGCCTCGATATTGAAGGGAATTATGTAGAAAAGTAGAGTAAGGTACAGGCTTTCATGTAAAAATAAAATTATTGAGATATATTTGCACGTCTTTTTTTAATTTCAAAACGGTACTTACTTAAAAAACATAACTCGTATGTCTTCCATGCTGATCCCACATATTTTCAGGTCCTGATGGACCTCCACTCATGGAACTTGAGTCTTCCTGTTCTATTGAAAGTTGAGTATTTTATTTTCCATTCTTTCTGGTTCCATTCTCTTGATGTGTCCATAGAAAGCTAATCTTCTTCTCTTAATTGTTTTTGATGCCTTTTCAAACTTGTCGTATAATTCTTGGTTGGACCTCAAACGGAAATTAAATTCGCTTCCTGTTACTTTTTTTTTTTTCGTCCCAAGATTTTCCTTAGAAATTTTCTTTCTTTTCTATTTACGTCAACCCCTTTCTGACTTCACTACTGTACTGTAGTGCTTGTATTTCACCTTATGGGGGGGTAATTTTGATTTGTATATCTCTTGACAAGCTGTTTCCATCTTTCTCGCCCTATCATCAACTGCAGCGTTTTCATTAACATTTGGAGTCAAAATTTCACCAAGGTAATTTGATCTTCTGTGTTCTTTTAATATCACCATATTTAGTTTTCATTGTCCATGTCTGGTCTCTTGCGTCTGTGTTCATGTATTCAGTTTTCTCAAACGATATTTGTAGTCCTGCTTTCTCAGCTGTTTCCTTCAAGATTCTATCTGTTTGATTGCAGTCTCCAGATCTCTTGCAAAGGACACAATGTCATCCACAAAAGCGAGACATTCAAATGTCAAGCCATTCTTCTGGTGTCATAGTCTAATTCCGTTTAGGATGTTTGACTAGCACATCACTTTTCGCCATTCTCTGATGACCTTTTCCAAGATGCAGTTGAACAATAGCGGGGATAACACGTCACATTGCCTTACTCCAGTTTTGATCTCAAAGGGTTCTGACAGTTCTAAAAATTTAACTTGGAATCGGGTGTTCTTTAAAGTTTTCTGTATTAGTGATGTTGTATTATTGTCTATTCCGAATTCTTTCAAAACCTTTATTAGCACATCCCGGTCTACAGAAGCATACGCTTTCTTGAAGTCTAAAAAAGTCATGATCCCCTTCTAATGACTTAGTTTTTATCAAGGTCTTGATAGCGAAGATCTTTTCCGCACATGATCGTTTTTTCCTAAATCCTGCCCGATATTCTCCTAGTTGTCGATCTGTGTGTTTCTCTATTCTTCGCTGTTGTGCTTTGGAGAGTATCTTGTATACCACAGGTAGTACTGATATACCTCTGTAATTCTTCACATTTGATTTGTCTCCCTTTTTGTGTAGCGGATGGACGACAGAGTCCCTCCACTCTTCTGGTATCTCTTCTTTAAGTCAGATTTGTTGGAAGAGTTTCTCAAGTTGGTCTATTACCTTCTCTCCAGCAAACTTAATAAGCTCGGTAACAATGGAGTCTTTTCCAGATGTCTTGTTGTTCTTAAGGTTCCTTATAATTTCTCTTATTTCCTTCTTATCTGACGGAACTGAGTCTGGAAGTTTAATGCTCGTTTAATAAAATGTCATTTCATTCCGAGGGGGCTCACAGTTAAGTAGTTGCTTAAAGTATTTAGCCAGATGTTCGCATTTTTCTTTATTGGTTAGAATTAGTTCACCCTGATCATTCCTGAAGCAAAGGTTATGCGGAGAGTAACCTTGAATTTTGGACTTAAACGTTCGATATAAATCTCTGGTGTTGTTTCTATTTAAAAAAAATCTATCTCTTTTAGTTGCTCCTTCTCAAATTTGAGTTTCATTTTTCTGATGACCTTAGCTGTTCTTTTCCATTCGACTTAAAACTCTTCAAAATTTAGTTTTGCAGAGTTTCATCTGTTTCAAGCCACAGAACGCCTTTGTAGAGCATCTTCACATTCCTCGTTCCACCATGGGTGTTTCTTCTTCTTGGCCAGGAGAATATTTGTTTTGTTGCTTCCTGTATTCTCTGGGCTATTTTGTTCCATTCATATGAGTCCAACGTATCCAGTTCCTTCTGATACATTTCAGTTATTCTTTGTTTATTTTAAGTTCTTCTAGTCTAAATTTCAGAACCCTGGGAGCTCTCTTAGTTTTATTGTTGGGGATTAGTTTCATTTTGACCCTCGTCAGATAGTGATCTGAGTCAATGTTAGGCCCTCTCTGTAGTCTGACGTTCATTACTTCTCTTGGATTGGTAGTAGCTACATGATCAATTTGAAACTCTCCTAACATTGGATTGGGAAATGGCCAAGTCTTCATCTACTTCGCAGTCTTCTTGAAGTGAGTGGACATTATTTTCATGCCAAATGATTCACAGTCATCTATCAGTCTTTCACCATTTCTGTTGGTCCTTTGGTGAGTTGGGTATTCTCCCACCACTTTCCTAAATTTCCTATTCAATTTGGGCATTGAAGTCTCCCATTAGGAGTTTAACATTTTTTTCTGGCGTTCTGAACAGCTCCCACTCAAGTTGAGACCAAAATTCTTCTACCTTATCTGGGTTCTTCCTATTGTCTTCATTAATCGGAGCGTTGGCACTGAAAACAGTGTAGAATTTGATTCCACTTCTTAATGCTAAAATAGATATCCTGGCAAAAGGGAATTTGAAGTCTACTATGGATTCTGTTATTGAATTATGAACAAAGAAAGCTGTCCCAAGTATTACCATGGTATTTTTTGTTTTATCAGACCTCCCAACCTTTACAGCTGGTCTTCCCTTTAGTATTCTGTAGTTGCCTGTTACTGATGTTTCATCTGACATATTATTATTAGTATTATTATTGAAATATAGTTTAGAGAATTAGTTTCTGCGGAAGGTGAAAGAAGTTGGATGCATATAGTTTTTTGCTAATGGTGGAATATAATTAGCCATTACGAATAATCATATTCTATGGAGGAGAGGCAGAGATGAAAACGAACCGATATGAGATCGGTTTCGTAAGATTTATTACAGGTGTTGAACTACAATCTTTATATTGTAAAAAATAATCATTGGTTGAATGTGAAATGCAACGTTCATAAATTAATAACGAGAATTAATGAGAAAATGTAAAGGAATATATATGTCCATTTTTCTGAACGTAGTAGTCCACATTCATTCAATAATTGAATGAAGTGTTAATGACTGACATAAATCGAATTAGAAAGAAGTTATCATTTTGTTGGAGTGCCAAAGCGTCAAAATTTCTACTTTATTTCTGTACCATCAAGACAATGTTCCCAGTCTCAAGTATCTCGCCAACATGTCTACAGTTCATGAAGGGCCGACCCCGGCAGCGTGCCTGCTTCGCGTTGCAGGGGTCGCCGGTTCGAGTCCGGCCGAGGGCATGGGTGGTTTTAATTAAATGTTGTGTTCGTCTTGTGTCGTCCTTACAGAAGATGGAAAATATTCATACTGAAATGAAATGTATAGATTGTAAGAGAAACACACACGTTGAGCTGGCTGTATGGCTGACATGGCGAAATGCCAATAAAAAAAATAAAAAATAAAAAGTTCATGAAGGCTTCAGTTGGTACCATAACCCGTGTAATCACTCGATTTGGCCCACTCAGACTTCCAACTTCTTCCATACCTATCTGTCGCACTGTCATTTCAACTCTTGTGATAACGGATATGTGCTGTCACGTCATCTTTTGAGACCGCTCTCAAATACTTTCATGCGCATGCCATGAAATCACTGGAACTTCGATAAATGAACAGTGTCGCAGTTCGGATATGACTGACTATGTTCATTTCATTTTCTTTAATTCAGTGTCAGGCCAGTAACTTGTCGGACAACGTTGCTATTATATGCTCTGCAGTCCAATAGGCAGTACACATTTTATCGTTAAATGTTCAGTCAACTTTTATCTATGCCGGCCCTGGCAGTGTAGAGGCTAGCGCGCTGGCTTCGCATTGCAAGGGCCGCCGGTTCGAGTCCGGCCTCGGGCATGGGTGGTTTTAATTAAGTGTTGTGTTCGTCTTGTGCTGTCCTCACTGTAGTGTCCACAATATCATGATTAGAGCCTGATACAATACTCTGGCTAAATGGTCGCAATGACCGAAGGCCATTATTAAAAAAGAAATAAAAAAAAACTTTTATCTATCTGAGAAATGAGATTTCTGATGCAACAACATGGCAAGGCCGCCACTACTTGTTATAAAGCTGACGCCTTCCAGGCTCGTGGCTCCATTTCACTCTCTCCAAGTCGTATACAACAGAAAAGACGCCTCGAAAAACCGGTGTCACCACTAGTCAGACTTGTTTATAACGTTTTTGAGAGTGTTACAGCACCTTACAATGGCTTCTGCGTTTAATTGGAGTGTCTTCGAGAAGGAAATTGGCCAATATCGATGCAGATATTTCTGCTGGTTTGCATTCTCTAGATTGCTTAGTAATTCGATGGAACATATTACAAGTCTTCTAAGGTTAATGAGTTGTATGTTTTCCACTAGACTAAATGTCTTCCTTAATGCTGTTTGACGCTTCATTTGGTGCTTTGTTTAGAGTTAAATGTCTATATCGACCAATATAAACTTGTAGGATCCTGCTACAATTTGTTATAAACTATGTAACTATTTTTACTAAATGTAAAACAATTAGATATTGAGGAACTAGCTGCCACATTTTTATTATAGGGTAGAAATAAAATCAGAATATTTTAGAGGCTATTACAGCAGTTTTTATTTCACACGCTGGTTTAACTCCAGGATAAACACTGGCACATTTAAAATCCATTTTAGATATTTTTTTTTTTTTCAAAATTTCAAATCCTGTGTATCTTTACTCGTTTGATACGAACCGAAAAGATTGCCGTAGAGGCACGAAAAAGAATTAGATGAAGGAAGTAGTTACTACGGCATTATTATTTTAATCAACAACGGCAATGTCTAAGGGAAGTATTGTTTGTTCTTGTGTTTTGCCTCTTTCATACTGACTTTTGGAAAATAAATATTCATTTAAATTTTGTAGAACACTCCTTGCTAAATTATCCAAATTTAAATTATAAGTACCAAAAAATTAGGTATTTTTCTATTGGAATTCTTTTGACTCAAGGCAATAATAATGAGAGATTCTTTAAATATGTTGAATTTCTATATCTGTAGAGAAGTGAGAAAAACTATAAATCCCGTTTGTAAATTGAAAAGTCAAACAAAGAATATTTTTACCATTCTGAATTTCTATGCCTTAACGTGACCACAGAATACAATCAGTTTTCACTTGTTGTTCTTGTAGGTAATATAGTGATCAGTGGCAAATATGCTTAAGATTTTGGAAGATACAAAACACTGATGTGATATTCTCATTTAATCAGAGCGGTGCTGATGATCTTGTCGCTTAATGCACGCTAAAGCCCTAATATCAGCGATTAAATTAATGATAGACCGTAAATGCCTTTTTTATAGTTTTGAAACCAGAATGAAAGTAGGTAACAAATGTATATTTTTCTTTATTTAATTTATTGATGCTCATTCTATTAGAATCAGGTATTAAATCTTATACATTATTCATAATTCTAACTGTTTTCAATCACTAACTAGTTAACTACAGTGGAAATTTTATAGCTCAATCTTCTGATATATGAATAATCTGGCGGCTACAGCTAATAACTGTATATTTATAACACTCCAGTCGACCTTGATGCTTTATCACATTTTCCTTTTTTTAGTGTATCCATTTCAGAAACGTAGTATAAAATACACAAGTAGAATAAACTTTATATCTTTGTAAAACCTTACATTAGTTAAACAACTAGTAGCACTTGAAACTAGTATGGTTGCAATCACCTCACCGTTGGAGATCCATGTATCTCGAAAAAAATGCATTTCAAGTAAAAAATAATAAATAAAAGTTAGAACGGCTATAATTGCTATTACAAAATCGAAATAGTCTTGATACTGTCTGAATACTAAACCTGTAGCAGTTAAACACTGCTGAAATATTGGCTGGATTCTTCAATGATCACTTTTATTTTATAGTGCTACAAAGTATCATAAGAGCGGTCTGGTTAAGGCGCTTGGTTTCAAAACGTTCGCTGCTCTGGTCCCGGGTTCGAATCCCGGCAGGCGCAGGAATTTTGAGAGTTGTGTTTGATCATATGAGTTCGGATTCCACGTTAAACTGTAGTTCCCAGAGGAAAAGAACTGGCCGTCCTACCTCTGACACAATGGCTTAGTATGCCTCCTTCGGGAGGATCCAACCAACCTTCGGGTTGTGTACTAAGTTAAGTTTAAAGTATCATACCAAAAAACTACAAAAAGAAACCTACCGAGGAGTTTAGTGAGTTATACAAAGTTAGTAAAACCAGGACAGTTTCTGAAGACGAACTCTGGATTCCTATTTCGAAATTTGAAAATGTATCGTATATCAAACTAGTAAATTAATTTTTGTAATAATCTTGGTATTATTTCCTACTAGTAAAGGATAATCACACCTCGTATCAGGGCCGGCGTTAGGGGGGAGTAAGCGGGTCAAATTTACCTGGGCCCGCCGGCTAATGGGGGCCCCGATCACCGGCTACAGGGGCCCCCAGGCCTCGAAGGCAAGAATCCGCCTATTGTCGCCGGGCTAGTTTGTAGACCTAAAAAAAAAAAAAAAAGTTGCCCATTTTACCCCGGGCCCGAAATTCCTAGCGCCGGCCCTGCTTCGTATATACCCATCATTAGTGTTGTTATCAATGCTGATAGGGTAACTAGCGTAGGAACTCAGGAATGTGCCACTGGGTGGTAAATCTACGTAGAGACGAGTGGTCTATCATTGCAATGTCGGTTCGTTCGCTTACCTCGCGAAACGTGAAGCACTATCAGGGCATCCGCAAGCATTAATTAACCTTTAAAGCCGGGACAAACGTATGTAAGTCGTGCACGCTTGTCTACATACGGCAATTTTTTTTTTTTAATCTGCTTAACGTCTCTCTAACAGCGAGGTCTTTAGAGACGGGAAAGGATGGGGGGCAAGGAATGGGAAGAAATTCTGCCATGTCACGGCAATTCCCCAGCCCCGTGTACCAGTTACCGAGTCATCTATAATCATATACGCTGTGCCTACATTGACAATATTCACTGTGCGTGGCTTCAATCATTGCAGGAGGCTTCTACATCGTGAATATAATGTATGTAAGATTAGCGATGCACTGATTACCTTTATCTGGGAATCTTACCAATTACGAAAATAAATTTATAGCATGTATTACATTGATTAATTTTACATAAATCAGTACTGAGAAAATTAAAAAAAAAAATGTTACTGATAAACAGTACGTCAACGTCGACATTATTAAAGACTAGAAAGGATTGCGGGTAAGGAATGGCAAGCAATTCGGCCGTAGCCTTTTGAAGGAACCATCCGAGCATGCACCAGGAGTAATTTCGGATAACTAAAGAAAACCGAATACTTGATGGCCGGATGGCGTTTTGAACCCAGGTCCTCCCAAATACCAAACCCGAATGTTGCCGCGCACCCACCGGGCTTGGTGGAATTTGTTTTCTGTCTAATTTATTACATTATAGCTGCTGAGTACCTTGGTTAAGAGCCACGTTATTATAAAATTTGCAAGCTAAAAACCACCCTAGTCCCATGGTTACATCTAATCAGCAATATACCACATCAAGAGGTAAGAAGCCAAGAAGCAACGACACGTGAGTGGATAAAACTACACCATCCACAGTATCTTCCAATCCACGAGGTCCTAAATGACCTACCCCCCAATCGTCTTAAATCCAGAAACCCAGTACGGCAAGACGTGTTTGACTCTGATGTCAAGGAAAAATTATGAGAAAGCTGGAACCGTGCATCGGCGAAACATCCAGATATTAAAGATCCCACGGCTGGACTTCCGGGGTTCCACCTGAAGAGAGACCAGTGGGTGAAACTAAATCGGCTAAGAACAGGTAACACCAAATGCAACGGCATGCTGTATAAGTGGGGTCTTCAGGATTCTCCTGCCTGTGACTGCGGAGCTCCTTCCCAGACTATGGAGCGTATCATCAAGGAATGCCCTTTAAGGAAGTATGATGGACCATTTCTAGACGTTTTCAGTGCTACAACTTCTTTCATAGAATGGCTGCAACAACTGGACATCAGTTTGTGAATGCAACCAACATTCTTGTCGTGGTATATATTGTATATATTTACAAGTATTACATTAGTTGCTAGGCCATACGAAAAAAAAAAATTATAAAATTTGATTTTTTTCTGTAAAATTCCAATTTCTTTGTAGGTTTAGCGCTATGTCAATGTTGTTGCTATACTGCCAACGTTTCTGCACCCATCCCAAAGCCTTCCTCAGCGCTATTTCGGGCTGATGTATCTGTTACTGACGACGGTTACACTCCTTCGTCGTTTGCCGTAAGTAATCGAACGTACGAAAAGTAGCAGGTAATAAATGCTGCTTTGATTTTCGTTGTTATTACAGACAAATCGTGAATAAACATAGAACTGTAAGTCTACATTCGAAATGAAACGGGTTATCAGAAAGCTGTAATCTGATCTGAATCATTCACTAAAGAGGTTAAAAATACTATAAAATCACTTGATGTAATATTCCTCCTAATATATGCTTACCGCGGCATATCTCTTTTTGTAAGTGAAAACCGCGACAGAGGTTTCTTGCAGATCTTGCTTGCGAAAAGAAAGCTTTGTTCCACATAGCAGTCTCACTAACCAGTAATTTGACACTCCTGACTTACATCATTTGCGGCGGCTGATGTCATTTGAAGCGTTGCACAAAATTAACAGCTAACATCAATAGGCAGTGTATGAGGTAGAGTCTATGTTTAACCTAGAACTCAGAGCACAAGATGAAGACAATAGCTGTGTTGCAGTCGGTATTTAGAGTGGTACGAAATCTTGCAACGTGTCAGCTACGAACGGTAATGTCATGGTAACAATCGCAAAAGCTTTATGAAATCACCTGAAATAATATTAATAATGTTATATTGCGGTTTCGTATTCATAAAAAAAAAACGTTTTCAACACACAAATCATACAAATAAAATATTTATTTTCATAATGACATAAGTCTGTTTTCTGATAATCCTTCCATTTCACGTTTTTTTGTCTTTGTTCCCTCTCGTGAGTTTTATTTCCTAAATAATTGTTTTTGGGAGAATAGTTCAATTGAGCTTTATTTTATAATAATTCTATTTAGTTAAATAACTACAGAGAGTCAATTGCTAAAACACTCCATTAAACCCTTCATTTTTGACGGGGTTTGAGACTAGTTACAGCATAATTTACAGTAACTATTTACTTATAACAATACATTTTTGTCTTTGTTTCTTATAAAAGTCAATAGGACAATAAAATCTTTACATTTAACTTGGAACCATTTTGCTTAAATAAACAAATTTTTTTTTAATGGTTGCCATTTTCAGTTAACATATTTTTCCTTAATGATGCCTTTCATTCGTAAGCTTCCCAGTAAACAGCGAACATTGTTATTAACCTATGATGTGTTACGAAGCTATCGGGATCGTAAAATAACTTTACGTTTAGGATTACAATAAAATTATTTTTGTTTCGATGAAATTAAGAAATTGTTTATTGAAGCTTCCTGTTTTGTTTTAAAATTCCGAATCAATTTATCTTGTTGTATATGAACTGCTGCAAGATGTAATCAACAACCTTAGCAAAAACAATTCCACTAGCTGTAATGTAGACCACATTTCTTCCTAAATTATTCGTGTTCACTCCCGTAATTTGAATTAGACTTCGAGTTTCAAGTTTCCTTAGCCACTAAAGGCTGGTAGTATCAGCCGTAAAGATCAATAACAAAAAAAAAAAAAAAAAAAAACACTGAATTACCCAGTGAAAGAAGAGTAAAATATCAAAATAATTTTTAAAATGTTATACAAACAGACTCGATAACTTCAAAAGTATTAAGTTCTATGTTACTTGTTAATGTCCATATGAAATCATTTTTTCTTATTTATCATCCTCATATTTAATATTAATTTTGGGACTTGTTAGTTTCATTGGAAAATGTCTAAAACGCAACATTTTTTGTAGCTGCAGTCACTCTAACATAAAGTTGTCTATCATTATGTGCGTTAGTGTACTAATTACCTTCAGAAAACTTTTCAGTTTCCCATACAGCCTTTTAAGAGGAAGACTAATAAATTATTCTCATTATGAAAGCAAAATTCTGTTTCCAGATTGAATGGACTGACGTTGAAACCTTGACAATATAGAGGTTTATAATGAGTCCCTGTAGAATGAAGCTAAATAGCTGGAAAGGAACCATTTCAGCCCGACACTAGATGAAGAAGAAATTTGCCTCATAAAATGCAACACATGTTGAGGATCTTCAAGCATGAGGGCCTTAAGAAACTCTACAAAAATAGAGTTCAATTTTATCACTATGATGTTGTTGTTCTATCCAGGTGCACTTCGATCGGTATAATTGTTTGTGTTTATGTTGGTGAATCTGTAAACTGCAGGTTTTTAGGATTTCTAGTTATGTTACACGAGACAGCGGGTATTATGAATCAACATTAGGACAGGGGTAAACAGGCTTTTCCAGAGTATTGATGCAATTCTGTTCTTGTAATATAATTGCTGGATTCCGCCGTAACCTGTCAACATCGTCAGAAACTGGTAAAGGTGGCAGATTGCGACGACGATACATTGTATGTTTAAATCATTGGTTAGCAAACAAGACTAAATTGCATCTTCAGTAAATTTTAAAATCTACCAATCCTCAACAAAATAAGTTTTCCCACTATTGTTTATGAAAACTGCAACAGAGAAAGAGTCACGTGATTACAACGAAATTTATTCCACATATTAAGGACATGACAATACACATATGGTTAAAATTACACATGCACTTTGTGAGAATTCAGTATGATGTGAAGCCTCCACGTGGTGCTCAGAGATCCTGGATATGCTGCTGATGAACATACTGCCTCGCGGTTTGTCAGCACGTCCACAAACCATCGACAGTGTTTGCTTGATCGATACGCGACATGTCAGGAGATCGTCCGGGTCGTGGAAACAGTGGTACCCGTCGCTCTTCGAAGAAGGCTTGCACATTCCTCGCCACGCGTGGCTGGGCATTGTCCTGCTGAAATATGGCCATGTGGAGCTTCCTGCAGAAGGGTACAGTGTCTCGGTGCCTGAAACCACCCTGGTGTTATAGTTCAGATCGAATGTTGTAGCTAATGGCGCCCCAAACCAACACACCTGACGATTTTCCGCTATGCCGTTCAACAATACAGTTCGCCCAACTGCGTTCTACACGGTAGCGTCTAACACGTACACAACCGTCACTGTAAGAAGCTGAAGCGGATCTCGTTTGAAAGTATCACATTTTGCCACTCAGCACGCCAGTGACGGCTATCACGTGTCCTTTGCAGTCTGAAGCGTTGGTGGCACATATTCAATGGAAGCCGACTGAATGGCATGAACATTTTTTTGTTAATGGTGAGGTTTGCATCCTGATTTTTTGATTGATAGTATAATTTATTCACTGATATAGAAATAAACGACTCGCCAAGACGTAAACGTTCAAGCATTTCTATTTTCAGTTTATGTGGCTACGCGACTTTTTTTCGAGTAGGAACTAACTTTGTTTTGCTTTTAGTCGACATAACAAATCGTAAACAATACTAGGAGTTGGAAGGACGCGTGCTACTACCAAAAATACTGTATTATGATGAAACTGAGATAGCAGAACAAAAGATTATCGCAAGCGATGTGGAAGGATTTACGGCACCTACAATCCGTCGGCATCCGTCAAAGAACTAGTGTTTGAGACCAGGGCCCGCTCTAGTGGTTTTGCCACCCCGGACAAATAGACAAATTGCCGCCCCTTAAGATTATGTAGAATTATATATTTTATTCAAAAAATAATTAATTTTTAATCGAATAAAATATTTAATTTTAATAAAATCGTATATTCATAAATAAAGTTATTGAATTTTGATCTAGCTGCACAAAATAGAGAAATTAATTATGAAATATCTGTACATAGCCACAAATTAACCATATTTTTTTTACATTTTTAAATGCTATTACAGATGGATATTATAACACAAATAATGTAAATGCCATTATTTTGAAAATAAAACGAGATTACATCAAATACGCTAAAATCACAAAAAAACCTTTTTTTTCTTACTTTCAGTTTGCCAATTTTTTATTACATCTTTAAATTTACTTCATCAGCAATTTCATATTCAATTACCAAAATGGCTAAATCATTAAATTATCAATTTCTTGGTTTTCGTGAATGCTTAGCAAGGCGTCGTATACATCTCCCAAAATTAAATTTTAATGCCTCTATCCTACTCTCCCAACTAGTGTCACTCCATGTTTTCAAAGTTGAACCCTGAATATGCTTTAAAAGTATTTCCCATCGAAAAGTAGATGCCGAAATGAATGAATATATTATTTGGACCATATTGAAGAAATTAGCGGCTTCCAAGGACGCTTTTGCGATTAATAACAAGATTGAGAGAATGGCTACTACACGAAACATTGAATGCTCGCGAATTATATTGTGTAATTCTAGATTGCACTCCTGTTTTATTGCCACTCATATTGGACCCGTTGTCAGTCACTGGCCTCTGATATCCTGAAAATTTAAACCCAAGTCATTAAGATCTCCAACTATAGTATCAGACATTTGTTTTCCTGTGGATCTTTCGACTGGTAAGAAGCCTTAAAAGCTTTCATTAATTTTAATTTCAACATTAGGATTAAATTTATTGGTTGAAACATATATGATTACAAGAGTAATTTGCTGTATCTTACTAAAGTCAGGAGTACAGTTTAAAATTATGGAAAAATATTTGAATTGTTTTTTATTTCATTAATAACATGAGACTTTACACTTTGATGCAGCAGATCTACTATCACGGTTTGCATATTTTTCCCAAGATATTGAGCTTTAGTCTCTACTTTTTAGAGCACTCAACGCACGTGCTCTTCCATAACGGGATCATATTCAGACAGTAACTCAACTATTTTTAAGAAATTACCGTTATTATGCTCAAACAACTTGTCGCTTGTACCTTGAAATACCAGACAACTTTTACCAAGCATTTTAGTAATTGCAACGATTCTTAGAAGCACCTCATTCCAATGATTTATTTCGGCATTAATAACTTTTTGAGTGGCAGCATCTACAGTTTTACAACAATTTAATCTTTCGTTTATTTATAGCCATGACTTTTGTATGCCTGAATATGATTTTTCGAAATTTCATGCTCTCTTAAAGTTTCGCCGAGGTGCTTCCAATTTTTAAAACCCTCCTTTGAGAGAGAACTAACTAAACGGTCGAAAATTTTGCAACAGAAGCAGTAAATGCAGTTTTGTGAAAGATCTCGCAATATTTGCTCTCCGTTGCTTAAATTTCGTGCATAATATTTTGTGCTAAAATGTCGACCTGTGTCATTGGAAGGAAATTTGTAATTATGCAATAGTTTAGGTGGACCTTGCCTTACTAAAAAGCTTCTTACGGCGTCTCGTAAAATTCTTGGCCACAAAGTTTTAGAACGCCTTCTGTGAGTCTCACGTTGGTGTCAGTTCCAAATGGTTTAGAAACTTCGTTCATTTGTATGCTATTATTCTGACGATTCTGTACTTCTTTTGTATCCTGACCTGATATTGGATTCTAAGATTTGTTTTGGTAAACCCTGAATGCAGTATATTTTTTTAACGCGCCAGATTGATTCTGCCTTTCCGCTTCCTTTCCCAACCTTATTTTTTTGTACTGGTAACCAGATAGTTTTCTTTGACCATCAAACATTTTGGAAGAGGCACGCACGTAACTCAAACAATGTACACTATAAAATAATATAAAAAGGAAATATTTATCCTTGTTCTAGATAAGCTAAAACCATATTCTCAGTGGATATAAAAAATATTTATGCACAACACAAAATATATTCCATACCCTGTGAACATAAAGAAAGTCTAGTGTTACTACACAGTCAAAGCTTATTCGCGGAGGATACGACCCGTAAATTTGCTGCAAATGCAGAAACCGTGTATACAGAATGGCAATTTCTATAGGCTTAAACAGAATACGTTCCAAGTTAACAAAAAAATTGATGTTGAGGAGTGATTGTCGCACAATGCACTTATTAAACCAACTGACAAAGTTATTCACATTCACTAAAATAGTTAATGAATTTCTTTTTGTTGAAACGGTTTACAAATGCAGCAATTAGAGTATCTGGAAACCGCATTCGTATATATAATAAGCATCATGGGTTATTATATATTAGCAGTTAACATTCGAAATTGAATATAGGCTATTTATGGTATGTGAAGTAACTATTCGGTAGTCAGCAGCTGTTAATATTATTTATTTATCAATGATTATAAGTACTGTCCCTCACCCACTAAACTACAGTATTTTCACAAGCGATCAAAGCTAGCGTATGTAATTTAACCCAACCATAACACTTTCAATGACTATATCTAATTTTTACAACAAATCTGTGAGGCTCGGATTACGAGAAGAAATTATTAAGCAAAATATTCCACTTCGATTTCCAGTAACTAAGATCCATATTGATTTGGTTCATCAATTCAATAAAATAAATATTCAGCATCTCCCGTCAAGCACTATCAATTCCGTGTTTTCGAGCCTAAAAACACTCCTTTTCGCCGTTTCTAGTAACTTGTGGGCAGTATAATGTCGGAATCAGCGCAGGTAGCAAAGGTCTAGTGTAAACCTACCGCGCTTCTGTTGTGCGCTCTTGTCGTTGTGCGCTTATGTCGTATATCAAACTAAATAACAGTTTAATCATAGATGTACTTACCTTTAGAAATTATAAAATCCTGAAGTAAATTTTATGAACTTCCACTTATCACGTAATAGTAAGAGTAATGCTGTTGTGTAATGAAACCACTTTAATAATTAGCAATAATAAGCAAGTTGAAACAACAATAGTCGAAACAGCGTTCTACTCGCGTGCTAAGGCTCAATTCACACAGAAGAGACGTGGCGCTGACTTCGGGCTGAGACATGGCGCGGACGCGGCGCATTTTGAAGTTGCTCCTATGGCGCAATTCACACAGAGGCGGCGAGGCAACGGCGCGCCCCTATGAGGTCCGCGCCCCGTCTCTTCGAAGTCTCTAGGGGCGCACCCAAATAGCTAAGAACTGGAAGTTTTTAACGAACGAAAAAATCGGTATGTGGATTTTTTTTTATTAATTGGGTATTTAACACATTAATATCATTAATATTTTTCTCACACTTACAGCCGAAATGGCGCCCCTAAATTTTAGCGCCCCGGGCAAATGCCCGGCTTGCCCCCCCCTAGAGCGGGCCCTGTTGAGACACATTGAGGCTACTGCATTTTGATAGCGAGTAAAAAAAATAATAAAGATAAGCAATTGTTAGGACATACGAATAGTGAAGTTTTCAGACGTAAACTCAAAAATTTGTACAAATTATTTTAAACGTGTAGCAAAATCTCTCGGGATTCTAGCCGCGACAAGATTTTTCCGAGAGACATTTGCCGCCGTGAAAATGTACATAGTTATCTACTTTAAAACGTTTATACTAAAATGCTAACAAGGAAACAATTAGTTAGGAGCTTTGACCACATTTGAAACTACTGTAAAATAGCTATAAGCATAACTTTATATTTTCCCCAACTAGGCTTTTTCTAACA
Organism: Vandiemenella viatica; assembly: GCA_031002005.1. Lineage (NCBI taxonomy): Eukaryota > Metazoa > Arthropoda > Insecta > Orthoptera > Morabidae > Vandiemenella > Vandiemenella viatica. The sequence continues at coordinate 73,131,243 of JARYHS010009186.1, read as the reverse complement.
TATTTTCAAGTTAATTCTTAGTAAAAAATTGCCTACTATTTCTATTGCGGCAACTCACTTCAGATATTGGGTTGTTTTTTTCGCCTTCTGCAGACGATATTTAAAAAGAAAAAATGAAGACTACATTGGATTTTATTGTTCGGTTTTGGTTTTAATTAATTACTAATTTTTTACGTAATGCTGATTTATCTTATAGCAAACAACCAATCATTTTTGATTCAACAACACTGTCTAAATAAATAAAGCTACTTGCCATCTCCCTCCTGATGGAATTACTGTCCTGTAAATTTTTCTGGGTTCATCAATTATTCGCGTAAAATTTAAGGTTCTTTACCCTCAAGTATTAGTTTCTTCACCATAGGTTATACTTATTTATCATTATGACAACGAACAATGAACCAATCTCGAAAATTGGGTAAGCATTTTTTTAAAATAATTATTTAAGGCCGTAAAAGGTCCTATGATGGAAATACATTCATTTATCTGCTGCATTGTAATTATAAGAAACCACGTGTATCATTCCGTAAAAGCTGTCTTTGTTACGTGAGTTACATCAGAAAAAAAGAGTCGGAGATAATTACGCTTGTTACCGAAGCCACCGTCTGTTGCCTCAGAATGAGATCCGCCGGGAGCTAAAAACACCACCGCTGCCCTTCCCTTTTCGTGACTGATTCAGTCTCAAGGCCTGCCTGCTGACAGACAAACAGTAGAAGTTAATCCGTACGGACAGGCGAGCGTCCGGGGTACGCACTTTCACGCTGGGCGTCCCGCATATCCTTGGCTGCAGCGTCTCCTCCCCGTATCGCTAGTGCATTACGAAACACGACCGCGCTCTTACTGTGTGCGCTGTGCTCCGCGATACATCACCGGAGGAGACGTTGCGCCACGGAGGAGTTCCGCTGCCATTTGGTTGCCCTCGATCGCCACGATCAATGCCGCAGCGCATGTTTGCATGATGATACGAGGCGAGGTGAATGCTGCGGCAGCTAGGAGGACGTTCACCGAAGACTCTGGGCGGCCGTTGTCGATGACATCGTTTCAGTTCAGTGGATGCTTTCTCTCTTTTACTCGAACGTTCCGCTTAGCAACATGAAATATATAGAAATAATTGCTGCTTTTAACATAATTCCCAATGTTATTTTTTGTTGCTAAACTCTAATCTCTCAGTTGGCTCAGGTTGTTGCGGCACCGTGATGGTGTCCAGACAGCAATGGAGGGTTAACTGCGTATAGCCCTTGTGGTGGACGAAATTTTCATCACCAGGATTTGGCCGGCAGGATAGCAGAGATGGTGGTACATGATCATTGATCACCAATCAGTAAAAGTCTCACCATTTTCGAGATACTGATTTTTTAAAGTATTTTTTCGAAACATGTGACTTTGTTCAGTTTATTCCATGCCATTTCCGCAAATTAAGACTTTTCGAACCTTGTCTTTTTTTTATAATATACTCAAAGATATTTGAGTGATCTAAATCAATGTTCTATTTTCTTAAAACATTAAAAAAAAACCTTACTAAAAATCTTAAATGGTATAATTATTTTATACTTCTTTTAAAATAATTGTTTTAAAGTAGTTTAATCTGCTAAAGAGACAATTGTGCATTTTAAATATGTAATAAAAATATTATGATAGTGATTTTTAAAATTAAAAAATTAAAGTTTTTTTAACGTTTCAAGAAAAAACAACAATGGCATGGAATAAAAACAAAACCACATGTTTCGAAAAAAAATTAAAAATCCATATCTCGAAAAAACTTTTTCTAAAGTAAAATTTTGTCATGTAGTAGGACATGATGCGCTTAAATGTTAAACCCCCGACCCTGGCAACGTAACGGCTAGCGTGTTGGCCTCGAGTTGCTGGGGTCGCCGGTTCGGGTCCGGCCTCGGGCATGGGTGGTTTTAATTAAATGTTGTGTCCGTCTTGTGTTGTCCATACTATTGTGAATAAAAACATTTGAGAGATAATACACGTACAGTTACAAAAATGACGTAGACTTGAAGAATCATTGTACATTAGTAGATTTAATAATGAAATGTTGTGAATGGCAATAAAAAAAAGCCAAAGGCCAAATATTTCTTTAAAAGAAAAAATGGTAAACTTCTCCGCAGTAAGTATGGAGTAAGGGAATACGAAACGGTTGATAATGATTTGCCCGTCGGATGGGGCGATAAACTTGCGGCACCTTTCGTGTTTTTCGGAATAACAGCCTGAATGGACCACAAACGTGTTATACTTTCTCTCTTCTTTCATCATTTCATTCATCACCCATTGAACCCACACACATCACCACCATCCGAACCAGTTACACATTCATACATTTCCATATTTGGTAAAGACAACGGAAAGCCAACTCAGTTAGGATTTCCCAAAAAAGTTATCATGTTCTCTGTGTATAGCCATTGTAGCGCAAGTTACCGGGTGTGGAGATCATCATCAGAGTCTCAAGTTGCCTTATGTAATACTCCAACTATACTTATTTTCAGCTGATATCTTTAATTCCAATTGGTAGGTTGCGGTCCGGGGTTCCACATTTTCCCGAAATGGCTCAAAGCAGATTTCTATGCAAAGATCACGCAATTCCCTTAAATTTGTAGGCATGGAGTTGGCACCCGATAGCGTCCCAGACAGGGCCGCATTTAGGGTTTGTGGTGCGGATAAGGTTGCAACGATCTATCGGTCAACCGATAAAATCAGACCAAAAATATCGATATTTATATCGATATTTTTATGTGATCGATACAATAATATCGATATGTTGAAAACTACAAATCCCTTAGCACGAAAAAAAAATACTAGAAGAAACCTGCAATTAAATAATTAAATGTATATGTGGCAGGGACCAAATCTGACTAAGCTAACACTGATTTAGATCTATAACAAAATCGATAAAATCCTTTCCTACTGTGTAGTTCCACTCCGTTTTGTGCACATTATTCGTTTCTTATTCATTTATGTTCACCGTTTTATTATTTATTCTATTGCGTTAAACTCGCGTTCGTTGGTTCTTGTTTCTCTCTAGACCGTATTACAGTAATCTAAAGCGGATGAAGATATGACCTCGTAATTAATATAATTGCTTATTTTCCCAGTGTTGATAAAAGACCTTTAATGCTACTAAAAGGCAAAAGTTTCAAGTATTTAATGAAGCACTTACCACCATTATACAAAGTCCCTTCTCGTGGAACTATGAAACCAAAAATTGATAAAACGTATGAAAATGTTGTGGTCGAGAACTAGAAAAGTTATAGAGCTTTTTGTTTATTAGTATTATGTATATCTGTTAAACTAACACTAGCTATTTGGAGATTAAAAACATTTTTTTCTGCAAAATGAATTAAAATCAATATCATGCTTGGTATAGGAGTTCGATTAAAATATGTTCAAAATTGCTAGTAATCATTTACTCAAAGTAGCCTCGTCGGTACCTTCTGAACATCTGATCTCAAAAGCAGGAGCCACTGTCACTCAAACTAGAAATAGACTTTATGGGTGAAAATCATAGAACTTACTGTTTTTACGATCTGTTGTCACTGAATATTTGCAGGCCAATATATTTCAATAAACTATCTCAAATTTGTTACTTTATTTTGATTAATACACTTACTTCTAATATAATATATTCAAACATTGGAAAAATATTGATATTATCGGCTTGATGAGGTATCTGCCTGGCGTCAGTATAAATATCGATATGTTTATTGATATTGATATTAACTTGCATCCCTAGGTGTGGGGCCCTGTTGTTGGCAGTCAGCAGTTGGCAGATGTGATCTATCGGGTTGAGACCAGGCGACCGAGCGTGGTGGGGAACGGTTAACGTTCTGGCCTCGGATTTGGGAGGACGCGGGTTCGAATCTCCGTCCGGGCATCCAGATTTGGGTTTTCCATGGTTTCCCCAAATCACTCCAGGCGAATGCCGGGATGCTTCCTTCAAAAGGCCATGGCCGAATTCCTTGCCGTTCCTTGTCCCCAGTCCCATCCCGCCTCTAATGACCTCAGCCGTCGACGAGGCGTAAAACAATAGTAAAAAAAAAAAAAAAAGAAGAAGAGACCAGGCGAATTTTGTGGCCAAGACATCACCGTGATTTCACTAATATGCTCCTAGAACCAATGTAGCACGAATATGACATCGTTGATCACAGATGTCATTGTGTCTTCGATCACTGCCACAGGTCCCATGGAAGACTAAGTCATTGTTCCCCATAACATGGTAATGTTCCCACCGGCCTGTGTCCGTGGTGCGCTGCATGTTTCGAGCAGCCGTTCGCCTGGCAGACAGCGTATCCAATCTGGAGTAACAAAATACGAGATTCAGTCGACCAGGAGACACGTCCGCAGTGATCGACGGTCCGGTCCCGATGATCTCGTTCCCAATGCTGCCGTAATTGAAGATGTTGGGTCTGCATGGGAACATGTTGCTGAGCCCAATGTTCAACAATGTACGCTGAACAGTGTGCTCCAAAACACTTGTGCCTGCACCAGAAATGTATTCTGCCGTCAGCTCAGCCATAGATCGCCCCCTATCCTACTTTACAGAGTGGCCTTTGATGAGGGGCGGACGTCCACCACCTTGTCGACTACTCGTGGTTTCACCGTCTTTCAACCACTTTTCCTGATGCTCACTTCAATACCACGCGATCAGCCGACCAGCTTCGCCGTTTCCATACGCCGGGCCATTTCAATCAGCCATTCCCCATTTGCCGCACGCATCATGACTAGAATGACTCCCCATGCCTCTCTGCTCCGCTTATATAATTATCTTACCGCATCACTTACAACAGCGTCACCAGACCACAGTCAAACTCGCAGTAACAGAGGTCATAATGTTTTGACCTAGCAATGTATTTCAGTAACGACGACGTTTCAGTAAAAACGGGTTTAAAATCGATTAAATTTATTAATTATAAATTTAGGTGGGTTTAATTAACACCATGCAAGTTATTTTTTCCATCATCAGAATTTACTACTTCACCGCTAATTCATATAGAGAAACTGATTTATCTTAGAGTATATTATGAGGTTCAACTTTGTTGCAAAAGTCTCTTGGCTGTGTCGTTGTGTTTGCCGACTGAGTTCATTCACCGCGAGCAGTCGAGGAAGGACTACATTGGGCACAAGCACACTGGATCATAGTGTTGTGGGCTACAAACTACTCCCACTCGCTGATATCTGTCGGTAGCCTTACAGCATCCAAGGAGCTCTGATCTAATACCAAAGTACTGACTGGTGATAAAGCTTATTTGCAGAAGTATCAGCACAGAATTCCTCTGGATTAGTTCGTCTTCTTGAAGGAAATCTCGGTGTCGCAAGACGAAGAGAAAATTTCCCAGCACGTCAGCCAACCGAATCCTTTTAAGCCACATTCTCGATTTTTCACCAGTGTTAATAATATTCTTGTAAAATGCAGTGATAGTCATGTCATATTTCCCTCCACTTGTCAAGCAACCCAATTATCCAGAATTGAGGAAGAAGAAACTAATTTTTTGTGCGTGGTAAGTCTCAGCACCGTCTTTCAGCGGTGATGCCCCTCCAATTAATCGATTCATCTTGCCAGACAGCGAGACAAACTTTCTCTGAGCTTTTTACTGAGGGCTTTCGTCGTGTTTTCTTAAAAGCCTTGAAGGCTGGGTCTGTCACTGCCCCTGAAACTTTCTTAAGCCGCACTCCCATTGTTTGTGGTTCGCCCCGATCCGTTTCAAGCACTTTCCAAGTTCACGTGCTACAGACTCACTGGACATTAAAAATCATCACAACATTTATCGAATGAAGTTTTTCATCTCCTCGTTTGAATTTCCTAACCAAACTTCTCGGTTCCTGCGCTTAAACTCTAAGAACATTTTTTGCTTTATTTGTTACCGATAACTCTTCTATGAACAGCCCCAATACCTGGAATATTTTAACCAAGAAACATTCCTCGTACTGTAAAATTAGAGACTTTCTTTTCCTCGGTGTATCGTTTGGCTATTTACATTGTGGTTTCCCTTCAAAGTCTCCATTTTCATGCGGTATATCATTCGACATTTTTCCAGCTATATGGGCTTCCTCAGCGCTCAAGACCAACAGGATGTCGTGTACCATAACTATTTTCATATCCTTTCACTTGGAGACAAATTGCAGACAGTATATGGTCCCTTATAATTGACCCTCGCCCGTATGAAGAGAGTGCACAATGTTAATGTTACGTAGAATTTTAGTTTGTAAGAGAATAATATTTTCTAATTTCAACCTTTGTTGCCTATTCAATTATTATTCTACTGAGAATATTTGATTCAAAAGAGCTATGGATGGGGTTTTATCTATTTATCTATTTATTGGGTTTACACCTCGCTGACGTTCAGGTCATTAGAGGCGAGAAATGATGGGGAACAAGGATCGGAAAGGAATTCTGCCATGGCCTTTTGAAGGAAGCATTCATCTGAAGTGATGTGGGGAAACCATGGTAAATCTAAATCTGGATGGCCAGACGGCGATTCGAACCCGCGTCCTCCCGAATGCGAGGCCATAAAGTTACCGCTCTGCCACCACGCTCGGCGGAACGTGTTGAATTAATGACGAATCGCTTTCTATAATTAATACTCTCCTAATTTCAGTGTTTAGAAAAAAAAAAGAAATCCAACATGGCAGCGTTCGTCATGTTACGACTTCATCTCAGTTTAAAAAGTTGCATCGAATAATGCGACGTTTGAGAATTGCTCAACGAAATCGAAATAAAATAAGACACAGATAAATAAACCCTACACCGCACAAGATACACATTATCTAACATTTCCTCATATTTAAATTCAGGATGTTTTTATTTCGAAATGAATAATTTTTAAATCATTGTGTTGTACACATTAATGGATTTTCTGAAACGATCTTATCAGTACAATAGCATATTGTCCCGTACAGTACATATTTGAGACAAGTTCATATGATAAGAAGAAATCATGTTGGTGAGTATAAAAGACATAGAGAGAATGTTTTTGTAATCATTATAGAGAAACGTCCTTGGAATAGGATATAGAATTTAGAAAATGGCTGTAATGAATGAACTGATTTTGAATGAAATTTTTTTCGAAAAAGTTTTTTTTTTAGATTATAAATTCTTGATTTAATTGTAATAATGGTAATACAATATACCACTTTTTAAAGGATACTGTTGTTCTAAAAATGAATATTGTCAAGGCTAGGTAAGATCTTATTTAAATGTTTCGGCCAATAAATATTCAAATTCAGCTCCGACAGAGAAAAAAGTTTGCTACACTGTGCTACATATTTCCCATTTATTTATTTAGCCGATCTACTGCAGTCATAATGATTTTCTATGATTCGTTGCAGACTAAAATTAAAGGCCCTCTCAGTGGTGACGATAGCAGGTAGAATATTTCCGCAGTAATTTTTGAGTGGTGTAATTTACTTTAAACTGGTTTGCGGCAGAATTCATTAATTTATTTACCAAAAGGCTTTTGCTGTCAAACAAATATTATAATGATTAATTGTCTTTCGGGTTATGCCACGTTGTTTATTTCATTACCTGAGCTTTCGGCTGGTATCCTCCAGCCTTCGTCAGAGATACTGTTTATGTTGACATAGAAACGAGCGCCAAGCATCGCAGAGTAAAAGGCCGCTATCTTCGTTGATGTTGTTGGTATTTTTTAAAATTTCTGCTGCCTCTTTCACCCGTCGGGGCCACTACTGGTCTTCTCTCCACAGTAGCCTCGTTTCCTGAAATTTTATTTCATGCCCAGTTGTTATGTCAACATAAACAGTATCTCTGACGAAGGCTGGAGGATACCAGCCGAAAGCTCAGGTAATGAAATAAACAACGCGGGATAGCCCGAAAGTCAATTAATCATGAACAAAGATGGCCGTGGAAGTCTGAGGAATCAAATGTTATAATGAAAGTAAAGAAATGTTTGGATCACCTATCGATTGATTTCATTTGTTTGAATTGTCTATCTGGCATAATCAAACAAATTTCAGATAAGTATTTTAATTAACATCAGACCCAGTTCCAATTTCACGGTGTGTTTCAGATGTAAGCTGCAGAGGTTTACACAACTAATCGTATTTACGCATTACGGTTGATGTTAATGCGACTACTTATTAATTCATTATGATGGATTCCACCACATTCGATCGACTTTCGTATTATGTCTCTCCGTGTTTATAATTTAATATATGTCCGTCGATAGGATTATCATATAATTAATGTATCTTGATATAAGACATTGAGACGTAGGATCTGTGTTCGCCAAAGTTACTCGGAATTACAATGGTTGGAGATGGTGTAATAAATATTTAAAAACCGAGCGTGTTAGGTGAGTGGTGACGCTCAGGTCTCTCTTTCAGCAGGACGCTGGTTCGAATCCCCGTTCAGCCATCCAAATTTCTATTTTCCACAGTTTTCCGAAATCACTCCAGGTGAATGACGGGACGATTCCTACAAAAGGTCATGCCCAAATACCTTCCATGCTCCCAGTCCCTTCCGATCTCTAATGAGATTTCAGATTCACGGCGAGAATGAAGTTTTTTTTATGAGTATGTGTAGTGTACAGAAATGGATGATGTTATTTTTGCTACATTTAATGAGAATTATATCGGTTCAACTGCTGTAAGATCCGTTCAATCAGTTACAATCTAGCATTGTTCTCTTTGTCCTTTGAGGCAGTGCTCCCAGGCTGTTCCGGGTCACGCAATGCAGAGAAACCGACCACCGTTACACAACTGTCTGCACTCGGGGCTCGAACCCGCGACCGTGAGCACGCAGTATGACGTAACCACAAGCAGTCTCTATCCACTTCCATCCGTAAATCAGACACCAGCATGGAGTTTACATGCTGCTGAATGCGGTCAAATTTTGTTCTGAAGAATTATATCGTTAAAATATTTCACATATTCCCTGTGACTGGTGTTTGTTCTTTGCGTTGTAATATCGCAAGAAGCTAGTTGTCCTTTTGGTATGGTGCTATACCGACAGGAATCTTCTAAGCTTGATTCGACAAGAATTGAGCTTTATAATCTATAGACTTCTTTAATACTTCTAAATTTCCTTCAAACTCAAGAAAAATCTTCAAATTTTTCAGAGTGAAACATGAAGGTCAAATATAAGTCACATTCGTATTTCATCCAGGCACCCACTCATAATCTTTGACAACTAATATTAATTCAGGTCGCTGGAAACTAATTTTTTGTCACTTTTAGGCTCTGTGCAAAGCATTTTTGGTGTAAATCGATCTTAGGAGGACTCATGAAATAGCTTGGACGATGTCAAACGATCATGACTCTAAAAAAATTTCTTTCCCTAAAAAAAGTCAACTCTTGATTTTTGCAGTGTTTATTCAGCGCAAAATCCTTCCTTTTAAAATGTAAAGGGAGCATTTTCCTGTCATGTGGCATTTGCAATAAAAATAAATCCCAAAGGCAGACCCCCTCATTTACATACCTTAATTTGTCTGTAAACTGGAAACTATTCTAGACACGTAACCATATCCAAAACTTTGGGTACAGGCACACACTCAGTCGATGAATGAGAAATTTAATTATGTCATTGCCTGTTATACCGAATCGGGGTTTAGTATGCGTTAAACTCCTTTCCGCTGGTTTCAATTTCGCTTCACATCCCCTAATAAAACAGTTGGTTTGGCTGTTTTCATTGTAATGTCACAGGACACTAACTCGTATATCGATATTGTACTTACACTGCAGTAAAACAGTGAGATATTTTAACCTTTAGCAATGAGAAAAGTGATTTGGTTACAGTGTTAAGCTTCGTTAGCGAACCCTGATGTGGAGTTTAATGAATGTTGTCTTTTATCGCATTCTGCATTCTTTCAATTTGTACATCAACCTCCTTATTTAAACGCTCTGATCCTGCAAACTTGCACCTACTTCCGTACTTCACATTCGTTCTGTCTGCCACCCATTTGAACTACAATTGCGACTTCGTATGTGTTGTAACACCGTTGAAACTGTTGAGAAATCGTTTTACAAAAACACTGGAAATAGGTAAAAGAAAAGTGTGGAGCTTAGATGAGACTGTTGAAGAATGGCCCATAACATTTCTTCAAACTAATGTGTGTTACCGTAGGGACAAATTTACTAGAAGTTAGTCATAATTTACTATACATTACTTTAGAATATTATTTGACTGCCTGGTGAGTTTTAAAACAGTATTGGTTCTATATGGGAATGCAGGCTTTCCCGGCGAATAAATGATAATAAATCTTCTCGGGTTTGCAGCCGGATTTTATTAAAAAGCGACAAGCTTTCGGCAACTAGCTCAGTAGCCAACTTCAGGTTGATTATGTATCGGCGATCTTGTCGTTACGAATACCAGGCAAGATTGCCGGTACATAATCGACCTGAAGATGGCTACTGAGCTAGTTGCCGAAAGCTTGTCGCTTTGTAATAAAATCCGGCTGCAAACCCGAGAAGATTTATTATCAGTATTGGTTCTGTCGCAAGCATCTCTTTTTCCTTACGTATTCACATTCTGCCCTAATCAACCGTTGTGTGGAGACACTGTTTAAAAAAATCGACGAATTTCGTTCACGGTCAACAATGATTCATACCTTCGATAATATACTGTTTCTTGAACATTCACTAGATAGCTTTTGTACTTACAAACTAAGCAACTAGTGAACTCCAAATATCTATGATTTCGAAAAATCGCTGTGATTCGATCGCCATGGATTTTTGGCTTAGCTAACTTTGAGCAATTTTAATTTAACAAAGAATTTTTGCTTTCAGTTAGTACACAGTAAAAATACAACCTCATTTCAATCTCATCATGAACTGATTTAACATAATAATTTTATATTGGGTTGTACCTTCTGTTTTCAGGTAATATCCGTTTCAAAATTTAAACGGACTGTATAACGCAGTGAACGATTTTCCGTAACAGTCCCTCTGCTTCATTCAATGTGAACACAATACAAAGGATACACCAAAGAATTTTGGTAGTGATCACATAATCACTAGTCTATTGCCGCGGCCAATGCCTGTCAATTCCACACTATGTGCCTCAACGTCTTGGATTGAGTCTAACTATAACTCACGATTTTTAAATAGCTCTCATTACTGCCTCAATTTTCTCCTTCTTAATTTTAAACCTCACTCTTCGCAGTGCTCTTGCGTGAAATTCCTAAAATCCATTCTTTCGTTGACGTCATTTCTTTCTCCGGTTGTTAATTTTTCTGAAGAAACCGGACCATTATTCTGTTCGCCGACCTATTTATCGTTAGTTTTAAAGAAATCGCTAAACAAGATTAAATTATTAGCTTTTATACTAACAGTAATATTGTTTTAACTCCATCACATTCATCCTTCACAAAAACATTTGGGCAAGGAACGTGAATGAATTTGGTCCTTGGAAGGAACCATCCCCGCATTCACCTGGAGTGATTTGGAAAAACATAGAAAACCCAAATCTGTATGGCCGGAGGGGGATTCGAGCCCAAGTCCTATCGAATGCGAGGCCAGAGCGTTACTGCACACCCATCGAGGTAACACATTTCGAGGACGTTTTCCATTCTTTTACCCCCTCACGTCTCTATATTTCCACAGTTTCATTTATTTATATATATTCTGTTACTGACCGTAAAGATTTTTTAAAAAAATAAATGCTAAAATAATTGCTTGTGTTGCTTCTTTAAGTTTGTTATTAATCTTTGATTTTTCGCCTACATATTCTGTGAAAGTTTTTTACTAGTAATTACTCGTTTATGGCTTCTTAATTTCACCTTCAATGTCAAGATTAGGTTAAGTAAATGAAATTTTTGGATCAGTAATTCGCAAAGTGTTAACCATCAAAACTGCCTGAAAACCTGCAGAGTTCTTCCAGATCTCTTTAGATTAAAACATCTGCGTCAGGTATGATTTATTATTTATCCCCCCAGTTATCTTTTTCCTCCATCTGATTTACTGCAACGGAAAATTTTTAAGTAAAATATAGGAGATGTCAGAGAATAATTGCCATGTAACGACGTCAATTCATTTTTCAAGAACCGCTGATTAAATTAGTGGTTCGAGCCTGATTATCATAAGTCGTGGAATGCTCCGCCGGAAGCCTGTATGCCTTTCTCAGGCTGTAGGCGGGTGATTTATTTATGACCAGGTGTGCTGTGTGTATACCCACTGCAGTCCTCTATGAATACAAATGCTCGTAAATCAAAGATCATTACCGTTCTGAAGAATCACGCAGATCCCATTTCATCTTTGTATTGTATTACCAAGAAAACTATGAACGTTATAAATTCAGGTGAGGCCAGCTGACCTCAACCAACCAGTTTCGTAATAGAGACGGTTGTCACTTTTATTGAAGCCAGAGCCAGTTTGAATACGACACTTAAGCACCCAGACTTCCAGGAACGAGTGCAGTAACTCTTACGTAAAAACCACTTTATGTGATGTAAGAAAAGCTATGTACCATCACCTCCGATTCTCCAAGGCAGCAATATAGATAATTTCTAGTGCTCATCTGTTACTCATTAATCATTACCAAAATTTATACTGTTATCAGTAATTTAATTTATTTATTTCGTGTCAGAAACATGCATAAATACACAATAACAAACATCAAATTGTACTAGACCAAAACGTGGCCACTTCCAGTACATTTTCCGAGGCCTAGGACTCGCACTTGATGTTATCGACCTCATCATAGCTCCATCTTGGTAGGTTAACTTTTTATCTGCCCACTACTTATCTCAGCCTATTCAGAGACTACCATTATCAACCATCCCTTGTCATAGCCAAGTCATATAGTTTCAGACTACCTTATCGAGCCACGGGGAGGGGATTCCCACAATCGTAACCTGGCATTTACGGATTTAGTCGCAATTTTCTTTGAAATCCTTAGGAAACTTTTCCTGGACTTAAGTCTTTGCCTGTACGGTAAATGCCCCATGTAATAGATGAGTTTCATTAGTATAGATATTGCGATAGTTTGGTTTGTTACTTTATGCCTAAAGACGTGAGGAACTGAAGGCAGTCTACGAATGTATTGTAATGATACAGTGATCTTCCTGTTATTTGTATTATTGTTTTAAATAAATTAAGAATTAACAATGGATTGTCAGCCATCTAGTTTAAGTTGTAGCTGTGGATTATTAATTATTTCCTTTAATGTTTTAAAACAGTTCTACATACATTTAATTTATATTTGCATTTTTTCCTCTTTACACCCACCGTGGACTACGTAGACACGAGTTACCTGTCACCACAAGAAGCTAGTGAGAATCAGGAGAGGAGGTGGCACAGGCTCCACCACAGTGGTAGATCTGGTGCTTTTATCCTAAAATATGGAATGTTTGTGTTGCCATCTGCATGGGGGACATATAACTTGTGTTCGGTATCACTAATGTCCACTTTCACGGGTCGTCCCGCACATTCTCTTCCAGTGACTGTGTTTATTTTGAAAGCAAGGTTCTATCTACTACCAGCTTGCTAGGACTGCCGTAGTTTCAATGTAGGAGTAAATGTGTTGCAATTTGTCTATGAAACGTATAGCTTGTTTTCCAAATAAGTATATTTTTGTTTGCGAATTGTGTGGTGTATGAGAGGGAGATTGAAGATCATCCCAGATTTCGCCTAGGTGATCACAGAAAACTACCTAAATGCTGCGATCAGAGCGGCCGGTACCTCCGCCCTCCTATGTGGTGGCGCTTCAACGCGCGTAGCTACACAAGCGAACATGTTCTGTATGACAAGCGTATCTTTTTATTTGAGAAATGTGTAGCTTATGAGTCGGAGATTGGGGCCGTCCTACCATTCGCCGAGGTGACTGTGGGAAACCTGCTAAACTCTGCCATCAGGATGGTTGTTATCACGTTTTTGTTTTTTAGAAGCGGGTGCGTGCTTTGAAAATTTCTACACGTACAGCAATATAGTGTTAATGTCTGGCATTGGATTAAATTATCCAGCAGCTGCCGGTACTCTGCAACATCCCACCACCTCACAACAAAAGAAAAATAGATCCTAATCAAACTATGGTCGAGAATTCTGAGAACGAGTCTCTTCACATCCATGGAGATCCTTGGAAAATCAAAACACGGCTGAAGTCTCGCCACCCTGCCTGTAACACTGCTGTTAATTTAACATTTAACTCTTCCAGACCAAGGGGGCGTCCGTAAATTACGTTAGGTGAAATGGGGGGGGGGGGGGTCCGGCGAAATCTCACCAAGGGGAAGGGAGGGTCAACGGAAATCTCACGGACTGTAGAGCTAAAAAAAAGGTTTACAAATGAGGTGAACGTCAATTGATTTTAAGGGGGTATTTCGTCGACATGTGGGTATGTAGCCGGCTTTGGAAGGATGAGACCTAAAAAAAAATTCTCAAGACGTTACGAGGGCAATTTCTAGGGGGGGGGAGGGGAATCTCACGTACCAGATATCACCAGAGGGAGGGAGGATCGGACCAAATCTCACGAAGTCTCACCAGAAAAGGGGGAGGGGGCTGAAATCCGGAAAAACACCTCACGTAATTTATGGGTGCCCCTACAGATATCTGGACAGCGGAATGGTCATCGTCAACACCACAGGGCATAGTGCAAATTAGTAATCCCTGTCCAACACTAGCAGGATTCAATTTAATGCGGTGAATTTTGTGTAAATTAAATCGTATTAGATGTGGTACAGGAAGCACTGCTTCCACTCTCCACACCTGGGGCTGGGCAGATTCTCCGTACTGCGATTGCGGTGAGGTTTCACAAGCTGTGTCGCACATCGTGCAGGACTAATCACTGCCTGCCTTTTCTGGAGGTACAGAAAATTTGGCTACGCTGGAGGCTGTCAACCAGTTGGAGCACCTCGATGTCATGTTATAGTGGTTATTGGCTGGCGATCCTGTCGAAGTGGCCTCATCAACCGCCAACTGCGGGCCTTATCCACTCAAATATGTATAATTTATTTTAAAAGAAAGTTTTTTCATGATTACAGTATAATTGTTGAGTTTTATAAATGCCACGTAGAATAAAATGCTAAATAAATAAATAACTGAATTATATAACTTTTCAAGTATGGCTGTTTGTACCGTATGTCGTATCTTTAAGTACATTTAGCTGTGTAAATTGTTTACGTTTCGATGATTAATATATGTATTAGTTTCTAATTTCACGGAGTAAAATAAAAGATGTAATTCTACAGTAAGTTGACTTTCATTTGTAAACATCATTTGCTGAAATTTGATTTGTTTGGAAACCACCAGAAAAACAAATGATTTTGGAAAGATCTGATAAATTTTTGCAGTGGAGAACTTGTTAGTTTCTGCAAATTTTCTTTTAAAAATCTATTATAGTTAATAAGTAAGGTATTTTCGGGAACTATCTCATTAAGATCGTATGTGACTGTTGTTTGGATTAAATACTGGTGTCCGTGCTTTGATAGTTCGTCACAATTGATCTGAAACTTCTGAATTGGACCTCAATCAGCCAGTAGTAGTTTCGACGTTGAGATTGTGAGATACACCTGAGACCAGATACAGTGCATAGAATTCATTGTACAGAATTTTAAAACATCTATATTGAAGCATAAAACGAAAAATACACTACTCATAAAATTTATACGGAACCGTTTGAGCCATGTTAATATGATTCAGTTTGATATTTGCTTATTCGCTTCAAATACAGCCATAATGGAATTAAGTTTTATTTTCATGCTTTATTCTCATTTTTTTGTAACGTAATACTACAAAGTTTCAAAATTCACTTTTTTCTTTAAAGCTTTATTCCTGTTCGAAGTCCTTGACGTTCGAAGTGTGAGAGGGTGAGGATAAAACAGGGGATACTTAGAAAATGGACGTGTCAAAGCAAACGGTAAAAGAGTGGAATAAGAACTAGCAAAACGTAGTTAGGATAGACGCAAAACTCCCTTGGAATTATAGCTAGGTGTCGGCTTAATTAATTGTGCAAGAAAGCCGAAAGAGAGAATAAAACGCAGGGCCACAACCTCGGAGAGATCAACGATAGGGAGGAGGAATTTACTGCAGCAGAACTTCCTCCGATGAATATGAATTGTCCATAGAAACGAAATGATACCACAGACGACCATCCTAAGCTTCTTTACTTCTATAAACCTATGCTGAAACACAAGTTGTAATATTTAAATACTGATTAGTAATTCCTCTTACGTCAGTAAAATGTTGAATAGTTAAGAACCTAGTAGTAGTTTCTAATGTGTGCATTAAGAAAATGTTACGTTATAACCAAAATTAGAGAAAAGGTCCAAAGACCAGCTAAGGTCTAAATACGGACTACTTGCTGAAAGTGGTGGAAGGGAGTTGTATGCAGGCACGAGAATGGAATCAAAAGGAACGTCAAGTTGTTGTGGAAGAGTAGTGAACAAATGAATTTGGTCCGCGACACACGTGCATTGGCGCAAATTGCTTTATCAGAAAACTTGCTTTTGAAAACTCAAAACTTTTCAGGGTATGTAAACTTTATTTCTATCTTTCTTACTTATTCTATAAAGTAAATGGCTTGAACCTCATCTCAAAGTACATGATCTGAGCATCATGCAGGACACCTGACCTGTTCGATTTGTTTGTTTTGTAATGACTGGCGAAACCATAAACTTGAAGTACTGCATTGTCTAAAAGACGGCTACTATCTGTGGTCCAATAACGGACTAGTTCTTGACAAGTAAACGCTGTAACGTGACGCGCTGTCGCCACGTTACAAGGTGCATTTTTTATTATATATGTCATAATGTTAGAGTAATTTACATAAATCTTGGACGACCACCTAAATAGATTTTTGTTGTAATTTTATAAAGTACGCAAGATTCCAAGTGAGGACTGTAATGAAATGGTGAACATACAGTGTATCTTGGTAAATCGAATATTAAAGAATTATTAAGCTGCGTAGGCTTGAAGCTAATCGTGGTCTTCCCGAACCATGGCGACAGGGAGTCGCGGATCTGGGGTTTTGCCGGCCCACACATTCTGCTCCCTGGGGACGGGTGATCAACAGGGTTACTCACCTGGCGGGAAATACATGCCGCCCGACACCCGAATGTGCTCTCACCCCCGCGAACTTAGCCGAATATGTCCGACCTCTGTGATATGAGCGGGGCAAATCACATATCGGGGATATCACTTGACATTAGGTGCCAACCTGAAGATCCAATCCAAATGAGCATATAACTTAAAATCCTGGGAATTTCTGTTGAATGTGATCTTCGAGACTTCAAGGGGGTGGAGCCCGAAGTTTTTCTCGTGGACCGAAGAGCGAGGAGCTGGAGATTCTACATTCGATTCTATGCGAGTCTAGTCTGAGGTGGACTTGGAAAGTTGGCTTCTCTCGCCATCTGCCGCTGTATGACTTCTGACGGCCGGCTTGCCAGAGCAGGCTTATCACGGCGACACCGCCAGTAATGCGATGATGCGCATTAACAGACAGGACGTGTCTGTAGACGCCGTATGAGATAATCTCACATATCGTGGGTTATCTCCGGTCACTGCAGACATCAGACGCAGAACTACAATGGTAACTTATTACCACCAAGCCATCTGACTGTGCATTCCGTGAAACTGAATCCTTAAACGACTTTGAGAGGATAGATCCATCTTCTCACTTTGTAATTGTAAAAATCCCTGATCTAGTGGCATAATTTGCCAGAACTAGTTATTGTCGAATGATATATTGTTCATTCGTGGCGCCCATGATTTTCTTTTTAAGTGTAAAGTCACAGTAAGTATTATGACACCTTTGTCTGAGGTCGTCATAACTTATATGTTTCATTGTTTCCAATTGTCATTATTTCTTGCATTTTGATTCTGAGATATATTTAAAAGTAAATATACAATTGTTTGCTTGCTCATGACGGCTAATTGTACCTCTGAGCGTTGCTTTTATGATTTTGCCAATTAATGTTAATGTTAACGGTAAATTCGCTCAGACTTGTAATCGCCAGTGATAAGAAATAAATGTCATATTGTGACAATTTTTCCTAACTTCCAACTAACGTCGAGATTCTTGCAAAATTAATAAATTTTCACTCCTTCATAAAAATTAAATTAAAAATCCACAATTATTAATCATAAAGGTATGAAAGATAATTGTAACGTAGTTTGCCCACCGAGGCACCCACTACAACGCCAACATTTCAGCACCCCGGATCAACGACTAACTGCTCAAGCTTCAACGTCCAAACGAGTTAACCCATGTGAAGATACAGCCTTCAACGTCAGATGATTGTGAAAGTGTAATCACGTTCCTCATCATTGAAAAGAATCCAAAATTGCAAAGCCAATCCAAAAAGACCCATTAGGTAAGCACAGCAAAGAGTTGGACTCAGAAGAAGACAGTGACAAGTTAGTGATTTCTTTTGAGAATTAACGTGGTGACGACAATGCAGCATGCATTTTCTGTGATGAACTCTTTTCAGATGATGTCTGAGGTGAAATGTGAATTCCGTTCTACAAGCATACAAGTTGGTCACAGACTGAATGTGCTGGAATGGGAAATGAGGTATACATCAGTAACTTCTGAAAGTTACAAAAAAGAGAGAAAGGCAAAAAGATTGTAAAATTTCAAGTTAATAAGGTTTTTGAGCAAAATTTTTTGTTTTTAATTTATTACGAGATAAATTTCCCTTTTTACATAAGTAGCCCATATTTGGACCAACTTTTGAAAATCAGTAATTTTACATTTTTTAATTTATCCCTTTACTTTGAAAAATTAAAATTGGTTATTAACGTTTGGAACCTTCATATACACTTCATGAGTGTTTTTAGAGGTAAGTGACATCTAAGTATGGAAATTGAGTGACCAGATAAATTGGTAGGACCAAAATAAAAGTAGTAGCCCTAGTTTGGATCTTCTCCTCTTATACTGTAAGTGCGGATGAAAACTTTCCTTTTATGTCCAAGTACCGTTGAATGTTGGCTTCTGCTCTGCTGTCTTTGGTCAGCAAATTTAATCGCAATTGTTAAACAAATAAAAAATGAAATGTTCTTATGAGGTGGTCCTGTTTTCTTCCTTCAGTAAACAACACTTCTTTTTACTAATGGGCAAGGGCTACTCTTTAATTAAGTTTCCTGTTATAGTTAAGTAACAGTTACGTTAAGAATGGTGTAATTTCGTATTCATGAATGGAAGAGGAGCGCTTATTACACTAATAACGACAATGAATGTTGGACAATGGCTACTTACACTGTACTTAGCGGCAAAATACAGGAACATTTAATTTCATTCGTTTGCCAGTGGTAATGTTCGTCACTCACTCTGTTATTTGAGCATAATTCAGTTCCTCCAAGCACCGAAAGAAAACACAGCATATCTTTTAACCAAACAGGAACCTCTGTTTTAGAAAATGAAAATTAATATGTCATACAACTGATAAATTTTGCTTATTTTGTTTTTTGGTTTTTAAAAAAACTGGGGGGAGGGGGGTTCCTTCAGCTACTGCCGTTTCCCCGCAGAATTCACAGATGTAGAACTCCGCATTCCCGTTGTAACCTTCAGCGCTAAAAGGGAGGTGACGGGGTAGCTCCACGCTCCTTGAATCTTTTAAGTAATAAATATAGCCAATAAGATGAAATTAAATTTTATTGTATTGGTATGGGAAACATCATACGAAATTTACATTACGACTTAACACTGACTGACCTGGTGTCTCATTGGTTCAGGAATCTGATTGGTGATCGGAAGATCGTTGGTCCGAATCTCTGTCTCAATTATCTGCTTTTACCAGTGATATCTGCATTTACACCGGCCATCCATTTTATATGGCTCAGAGAACCAACAAGTACCTAGATGAAATTTTAAATCTAGTCATGTAAGTGAGCGATTAACGTTTAATCACTAAATTTAGGTTTCCAATAGTTTCTCAAAATCATACCAGGTGAATGCCGGGATAATTCCATCAAAAAGGCCATCAGCCAACTCCTTCTCATTTTCTGGCAAAAATCTTCTCCCTGCTATTATCTTTTCAAAGAGCCGTAAGGCAATCCCTCTCCCTCAAAGGAGCTGGCATTTGAATTATTAGGAAAGAGGAAGAGAGACTAATTGAACATCAGTTTGAATTTACAAATGACCGGGGAACAAGAGACGCAATTCTGGTTATGAGATTAACACTGGAAGGACAGATCAAGAAAAAACAAGGAGATTTTTACGTATTTGTGAATATAAAAAAGTTTTTGATAACGTTGGATGGGCTGAGGTGTTCAAAATCTTTACAAAAAAGTCATATCTAAAGTTTGCAGAGAGAAAATTAATTTCTGATTTATATAAGAATCAGGTAGCTATAATAAAAGTTAAGAATTAGGAGAGACAAGCTTAAGTTAAAAATGATTGCAGACAAAGTTGGAGTCTATTACTACTATAATTCAAGACATTTGTAATTCGGTTACTAAACATTTTTCCGCAGTTTAGATTAAACATTAGATTTTAACAAATACAACAGAAACATCTGTGTGCAATTGTTCAGGGGCAGTGGAAAACTTATACGATTTCAAAACACAAACAGCACAAATGAAATCGCAAAAATAAAAGTAACATAATGTTGAAGTACAGCATAAAATCTGGATCAGTGAATATGCTATAAAAACATTTTCATTTTCCTGACCCATATGTAACCTATGATACTAAGTCTCCACCGATGATGCCCAATAGAATAAGGTTTTAAATGGGTTTGGGAATAAAAATTTTATTAAAAAAGTTGTTTATCACTAATTTTCTATTCTTCCCATGGGACAAATAGTAGAATGGAATTTCTGTGTAGCAATATCTCCTATCCATACGGTCAAATATCAAAATTTTTGTCGACTAACGTTTCGGTGAATTTTTTTTTATTTTAGAAGGGAGACGATTATAATCTAAAAATGAAAACACTTAATGCAAGACTGATAATTTTGATCGATTTTCGGACTCAGTGGTAAATCGGTAATAGACATCTAGAGTAGGAGTTCCCAAAATTTTTCGAACCACGACCCATTCCGTCAAAAGAAAAGTTCCGTCACCCTCCCCCCCGTTAGCATAATTTTGTTATTAATATAGTAAATGCACACTTTGCAGTACTAACAATGGCATCTCAGAGGAAACTCACTAAGTACAGAATTTGATATTAGCATAAATGTCTCCAACCACACGGTCACAGCACCCCGCGACCCCCCCCCCTACCCCCCATCGGCACATAACTTAGCGCTCCCTACATTGGGACCCTGTATTCTAGACGACTCTGAAATCCTGTTCCCGCAGCGCGGATCTACTGTTTGTCAGCATGTCTGACCCCTTGTTAACCTCGGACGGCTGGCTGTCGACATCGCGAGCCTGCAGGTAGCTGTTACAAGACTCGTAGGCAATCAGTCCCCGTCAGGTAGGTTCCAACGACACCGTCATATCACTTAGCTTCAGTCATCCCGTACATGTGCTCTTTCTTGTTTATCTTTTTCAATTTAAAATTTGTTGTGTATCAATCTAAAGATGCAAAAGTGTTCCTTGTTTTCCTACTACCAGAATATTTATTTATCTGGCATATGGCTCGTACAATCACGTCACACTATAACTAAAAGCAGTAAATTTATCGCTTTATTTGAAGGTCTTTTACATCAGATATTACTTAATTAGTTGTCTCCAGGGAAGCCACAAAATCTCTACTGTAACCACATTTTGTGCATTCGCTTATATATTCAGCCAACGGTTTGTCTTTTGGCCCCACGATCGCACTTTGGTGATTACATCCACTCCCATCTACACTGATAACTCAAAACATTATGACCATCCGATCAATAGCATGTTGGTCCACTTTTGGAATGCAGTAACAGGAGTATAGTTCTCCGTTGGAACTTTGAATAAAGAGACCTAGAGCCGCTGCACATAACCCCACATCATGACAATCAATAAAGCTCGTTGATTAATGTGGTGTTTGAACCTCGTAACTTTACCCCTCAGCAGTGGAATTCAGTTCTGCAGAGTGACGAATCGAGGATTACATCATTCCTGTCTGATGGACTTGTATGGGTGTGGCGTTTACCGGAGGAGCGGTTTCTGTCGGAGTGTATGTGTAATGCCAACTAGAAAATTCGGTATTGGTGGAGTGATGGTGAGGCACTGTTTTACGGCTTTCGGCGTGGGACTACTGTCCGTGATAGCATGAACATAGAAGCCTATTGTAACGTTCTGTGTAATGATATGCCCTTAATGTTTTTACGGAATGGACCAGTGTTGCTTCCAGGATAACAATGCCGGGTGCCATGTTTCCAATGGCTACTATGCAATGGTATGGCGACAACAATGTTCGCCGGTTGTAATGGCCCACTCAGAGTCTATCTCAGGCCAACGCAGCAGTGGTTCCCAATTAGTGGTACGCGGAGGTACGTGAGTTTGCTTCAAGAGTTACGCGTGGTTATCTCTAGTCTAGGGTAATCACTAAAATAATTAAAGAAAACAGTACTATCTCGAAATATATTTCTAAACATTTGTTGATTTTTTGAGTCGTTTGTTATTGGATTAATTTAATACATCGCGAAAAATAGGAATCATTTTTTATTTACCATTTCGGCTGTAAGTGGTACGCGGGGTTGAGCTCTTTCTGGAACTAATTGGGAACCACTGATACAGAGTATAGAACATCTTTGAGACGACTTTCGTAGTGAGATGAGAGGTTGTCAGGAAGGGCAAAAATCCATTACTCAGGGAACGGTTGCAAGAAGAATGGCCAGTGGATGTCCTACAAGCACTCGTAGAAGACTCTCCAGACAGGTTAGCTGCTGTTATAACTGTTATACCAGATTTTAACGGGATGATAACCACCGAGGAAACATTGTGGACAGGTGCCCCATTACTCTTTGGTAGATAGTGTCTAACCTGACTGTAACTGGTTGTAATATATTCAGAATATGACTAGTAATGAAACGACCGAAGGTAATAGTGTAGTTATAAAATAGTTGTTTCTGTTGTTTTCTTTAACACCTTTTCCAAACTGGATAAAACCACATTCACAAAAATAAATAATCACATCAAAAAAAGAAGATAATGTGTTGTTTTTTTTTTGCTTGGGCTTTACACCTCGTCGACGGCGAGGTCATTAGAGGCGGGATGGGGCTGGGGCAAGGAACGGGAAGGAATTCGGCCATGGCCTTTTGAAGGAAGCATCCCGGCATTTACCTGGAGTGATTTGGGGAAACCATGGAAAACCCAAATCTGAATACCCAGACGTGGATTCGAACCCGCGTCCTCCTGAATGCGAGGCCAGAACGTTAACCGTTCACCCATCACGCTCGGTAATATAATGTGGTACTGATTTATTTCTTTAGTTATACAAGCTATGAAATTTTTATTAATTCTTTTTTTTTATTTCCTTCAGTCTTTCCACTGGTTTGGTGCAATCCTCCATACCTTCCTATCTTGAACTAACCTTTTCATCTCAACACACCTTTTACACCCCCTCAATACAAACCCTCAATTGTCTGCTTCATATTTCTTAATATTTGTCTTCCTCTACAGTTCTTACTTTTAATTGTTGCCTCCACTAACAAATTAACCAATCCTGCATATCTGTAAGCCTCTACCACAAACTTCTTTTCTCACCCATCATTTTCCAAAACTCGTTCGTTTTGTACTTTATCAAATATATCTGACAGATACAAACATTTTTTATTTCGAATTTATTATTATTGTTTGTTTGCTGTTGTTGTTTGACGTTAGAGTAAAAAAGAAATATGTCATACAAGTCTCTGAGCATATGGAAATGCATCTTCATTCAGGACAGGTACATGCATTATAAAAGAGGATTAACCCAAAGATCTTCTCATGTCATAAATCACAACCGGAAAAAATACATTTGACGTAACACTGATTGATAGCTATCGATATTGTTCTG
Organism: Vandiemenella viatica; assembly: GCA_031002005.1. Classification (NCBI taxonomy): domain Eukaryota; kingdom Metazoa; phylum Arthropoda; class Insecta; order Orthoptera; family Morabidae; genus Vandiemenella; species Vandiemenella viatica. Next base: position 73,107,436 of record JARYHS010009186.1, on the reverse strand, counting down.
TCAGACCGATGCATTCTAAGTGGTCACATTCACGCCAAACGTCCGAAACATTAAGACGATAAAGTTCTTCTAGTGCCGTGTGTAATGACAGAATCAAAGGTGCTGACAGATGGGCTGTCAATTACGACCATGTAGCATCACATCAATCAAATAAACATAACGCATCGACCAGATACAATCGCTTCATCCTTCACCTTAGACTTCCTACAGCGCTAACAGATGGCATTAGCGTCTTGATTGCTGCGTTTGAAAGGTGTGAAATCGTGCGTAATTTCTGCTTTAGCTGTAAGTGAGCGTAACAATCTTCAGATCCATCGAGTACAAACGATCTTCATTTATACTTCCTCTACAGTCGTTTACAGCTATTCTGAGATTGTCTATCCGTGTGAGATATAGCTTTAAAAGCTCTGTGCCGAGAACTGTGTGCGATCGGTAACATTTGCCATTTGCAAGGACGTCTATTCATATCACCTTTCGGACACCCTGATTTCATTTTTCCATGGTTTCCCTAAATCACACAAGGTAATGTCGCTAAGGATCCATCAAAAAGCAATGTCTGAATTCCTTCCCATTCCTTGTCCCTACCTCGATTTCGAAAAATCGATAATCAATAGTATTGTAAAAAATCTAAATTTATTCCAGATGAAGAATTGTTAGCCCTCAGTCATTGACAGTATCTCTGTTCAGTTTTCTTGAAGTCTATGGAATTTAGGTTAAATTCGTCAGTAATCTGAGTATAACGTATATGAACAATAATATAATTAAAGTTTTGGTACATTTCTTTCCAGGCATGGATTGTTAATTTCCATGGACAGGCTGTAATACTACAGCCTGAATTTTTAAAGAAATACAATTCAGTTTTCGTAGTTTTTTTACATTAGAGTATAATCAATTTATCACAAATATGTTTTACTTCCGTATACTGAAGTAAAGACGAGTATTCAAGAAACATGTTGTGTATCTCCAACACGGAAAGGTAAAATCGTGAAAAAATTGATTTTCGATCCTAAAAACTTTAAGTGATGTCTTAAGAATTAATTACAGTAAATATTTCTGGCATTTTATAACAGAATTGTTAAAAACTCTTCTTAAGTTAATTTTATAACAACTCCTTCTGTCATAAATCAAATGGCACTGGAATTTTACAACAAATCTGTTATATGCCAGCAGCATTTATTTCAAAAGACGCGAAGATGATGATCTAACTTATTACAACTAACAAGAAACTGTTATCAAAGAATACGCTCTAGCCGTTGATTCCCTACACTACTTCTTTTTTTTGTCTAAAATCGCGTACTTTCTTCATCAAACATTGCTGTAAGTTATGTTGGTTTATAAACGCAGTGAAAAAATGCAAAAAATAGCCTCTGTTTTAATGAAACATAATGTCAAGATGGCTTCAGTTTTACCCAAGATCCAATAGTATTTTAGACATATGTTACATACTTTGACCTGTTATTTGCATTCCGATGACGAACACACGACATTTCCTTCATGTTTAGCATAATATTTGTATACTTTCACTTCAATATCCAAAGCATACTACTGTTTGTGAAAGTTATAAAACCAAGAACGAGACATATGGTTACAATGAAATTTATTCCACAGGTAACGAACATGAAAATACACGAAGGATTAGAATTACAGAATTGTACATGCACTTTGACCGAGAAAATTCAGTTCGGTATGAAGAAGCCACCTGTTGCAACCAGAGCCTCTAAACGTCTTGGCATGGAATCAAAGGGAGCCTGGATATACTGTTGGAGAGCAGACTGCTACACGGTTTTTAGGCGAGTCCACAAAGCATCGACGGTGACTGAAGGAGTACAAGAACGAACAATTTGCTATCGACCATATTCTAGACATGTTCGATGGCCGTCTTGTCAGGTGAAGTCAGGGAAGCAGTGGTACGCGTCGTTTTCGAAGATGGCTTGCACATTCCTCGCCACACGTGGATGGACATTGTTCTGCTAAAATATGGCATGTTGTTTTTTTGTGCAATGGCATCATACATCCATAATTGCCGTTGCAACGTGCCCCGAATGAACCGCATTGTTACAGTTTTCCCAAGACCAATCATTCTGTAACATTAGAACTCATCCACGTACTGATATTTCACTCTTTAACTTCGACGAGGCATGCCGACATTTTTTTGCATCTTTTTCACGTCGTATTACGGCTCTGCACCACATGAGTGGTATAACCCAAAAGAGGGAGTTGTTGGGCCTACATGCACGCCATTTCATTGCACTCTTATTCAGTTGTTATTGTTCTACTATTCTTCCTGGTCTATACATCCTCAAATTTTGGAGTGATTCATAACACTCCTTCTCGGTGTTGAAATTTCCACAAACATCTGTGTACTTTTATCTTCATGAATTTTTTCTTTACGGTTCGCCGTAGTACATTTGATCAAATCCATATGTAAAACGAAAGTGTATTTTCTAAAAAGTTTTGAATTTTTTCTGGCGTTGTTCAAACTATAATTTTGCTTAGCTTAAAGCCATTGTATAGTGTTAGTTGCAACATTCATTTTAAACATTGATAAAACAAAACTTATATACATCCAACACCTGTATAAACGAATGGGTGATCTGACGATGTGTAAACTTAATTCTGAGATAAAGTAATTTATAAGTCCCAGAGGTGTAAAACAGGCAACAGACCTACCAGCAAGGTCTAAGGGCACGTACACGATTATTTTGTGAGAAATCATTTCACAGACATCTATTCTGTGGTATTTGAAGTTACCTTCTCAGATTCCATGCACAGAATGTTGTTTTCGTGCCATGACAGAGATTATTCCTGAACATAACCTCCAGATTTCGTTTTTTAATGCTATCTGAGAATTCACAATGTATGAATAAAGTCAGAAAGAAATTTTTGCGGCAGGTGGTCATTTTGACTTCAGGTATCAGTGTGGAGCAAGATTTAGGTTTCATCATCCTTTGATGTTTTTAGACATTTAGAATATTTCATTTACAGATCCCAAGTCAACTGCATTCATTCTCTCAGTCTTAATGGTATTAATAAAAAATTAATAGTCCGCAGACGTACTCCGGATTGAAGAGCATGAAGTTTGAAATACACATGCCGGATTGTATATGGATCCATAATTATGCAATTGTAACATTCTGTATAGGTGTTATATTTTTCTATTTGAATATTTAATGACAATTAGCAATGCTCTAAATGTTAGCAACAATTACAGGGAATATTCAGTGATGGTCCGCATGCCAGCGGAAAGAGTAGGAGGTGTATACGGCAAAGCGAGGAGTAAGACAGGTCGGAGATAATGAAGATTAGACACGTATCACTATGAACTTTTGTGTGTGTATATTTGATACGAGTTAAAAAAATGTATTTGGAGCCAGAACCGGTTTGTCATAAACTCTTTGAAACAGCCGGGTCGCTGTGGTGGGTTATGGCTGGATTAGGTAAATAAGAAAAGAAAGAACGGATTATTGTTTTGTGGATTTTTAAAAGAATGGTTAAAAGTTTTAAGATAGACGGGAAGAAAAGATTCATTGTTTGTTATAGATGTTAATTATTTATTTTATTTATTATTTATTTATTTGTCGTATGGCTAAGCAATTAATACAATACATATAAATATATACAATGGCAAGAACATTGGTAGCGTTCACAAGTTGATGTCTAGTTCTTCCAGCCATTCTATGAAGGAACTTGTAGCTCCAAGAACATCTTCAAATGGTCCATCATACTTCCGTAGAGGGCATTCCCTGATGACATGCTCCACACTCTGGGAAGGAGCTCTGCAATCACATGCAGGAGAATCCTGAAGACCTCACTTATACAACAGGCGTTGCATTTCGCATGGCTTGTTATTAGGCGATTTGGTTTGACCCACTGGTCTCTATTTAGATGGAATCCGGGAAGTCCAGTTGTGGGATATTTAATATCTGGATGTTTTACGGATGCGGAGTTCCAGCTTTGTCGCAATTTTTCCGTGACATCAAAGTAAAATACATCTTGAGGTACGACGTGTAGATAACCTCCTCGTGGTTTGCCCTGGACAACGGACTGCTGATGCAGGATGGCTGTTAATATACACAACAGGCGACCGAACTAGATCCCGCATCTCTCACGGTCACACAAAGCAACATCAGAAGATGAAACATCTTATAGATGTAATTGATACTTTTAATATAAATAATGGAAATCTAAGAAATGAAACAGTGTAGACTCGGTGTGGCTAATAATTTTATCTGTTCTGAATATGAACTACGAAAAAGATAAGCAAACAACAAATAGTAAAGGCTTACAAACAAAAAAACGGGACGACCACATGCGAACCCAGTGCATATTTGAGAGAACCCAAGTAAGTGGACTTTGCTAGCTGAAAACATGAATATGCCAATACAAAGCATAGAAGTGTCGAGCTGTGAAAAGAGGCATGAAGAGAACTGTTAGAGTAACAGTTTCACTTATAAATCTTGTGGTGAAATTCACATGGGATGCTGATTTATTTTGGGGAATTTAACAGAGTAACAGGTGAGAAAAACTGACTCACGTGCTAAGACGTACCAAATCACCCAGGCGAATGCCGGTATGGTTCCTTCAAAAGCCCATGACCTAATCCCTTCTCATTACTTGCCCCCAGTCCTTTCCTAATTCTACTGACCTCGACGAGGCGTGAAGACAGAAGCTAAAAAAAAAAAAAAATAATAAATAAATAAAAAAGAATTGGCGGTCGTTAGGGACTGCTGACAGAAATTAAAAATCAAAACCATTAATATAATACGCGCAACATGTCATACTTATAGCTACAGATATACTAAATAATTCTGTCTGGACGTAATGACCTGGTGACATGACTTCTATTCACTGCGCGTTCCAACCCTCTATTAGCCGCCTTAACCTAACCTGATAGTGCTACCAGGTGCTGGAGCCTAAAGTTTAACATGGAAACCGAATCACGGAAGCGTTCTGGCGTATTTCACATTACACAGCGAGCCTTGCCAGAGGTGAATGCTGGGTTAATGGTCTATGAAACTCCCCGTCGAGACAGAGATTCGAACCAAAGAACTTTCTCTACCCAGTCAGACACCTTAACCCCTGAGCCACCAGACCGCAACAGATATACTGTTAACATTAACATCTCGATAATGCGATTTCATAAGATTTTACCCATTACAAAATATTCCAAAGTTCCTATAGAAGTTTTCACTTCAAAAACTGAAAATCTAACTTAGTCTCCACCCCGACGGTTCGTCGAATCTTATCGAAGGAGATGAATAGTAACTAGAAATTTTGTCAGAGGCAGGAAAGCCAATTACTTTCCACAGGGGACTTCGGTTCAAAGTGGGATCATAACCACGGAACGTCCTGACGTAGCTCATATAATCAAATACAACTCCTAAAACTTCATATTCACCACAGGATTTAAACCCACGACCGGTGAGAGAAACATGTGGATGTAAACGCTTTAACCACTGAGCTACCAGACCGCTTTGTTTTGCCGTATACCTGTGCTAAGTACTATCAAAATCGGATAATAACTATGGGTTTGTCCAAACAACGGTGACAGCAATTAAGGTGAGGGGAGGTGGAGGAGGAGAGAGTTTAGGTTTCTGTAAATCAAACGTAAACAGTGTTTTTATTTGTTTTAAAGTATACATATGCAAAGTTCCATCAAAATCGGATACAAACTGTTTGCTTGTATAAAGATTTTGCGAAAAGCATCCAACGCGCATATCATACGCGCAACAGGTTACGTGATGGTGACGGTGACGTCACGAACTCACAGATTTACCCCCGTCCAAACATCGCCTATAGAATTTTTCACTTGAAAAAGGAAACAACCCAGTACACCCTGACTGCCAAATGCTACAATTTAACTGGAATAAAAACACTTTTGGCCCATGATCTTTTACGAAGTTAAATGTCTTTTGAACAGGATCAAGTTCTAGCACTTTTGCAAACGGTTGTTGGGGAATTTGCACCTTCCCGTGCTACAGTTTTCCGATGTTTTAAAGAGTTTAACAGAACAATGCTGAAAGACGAGGAGAGTAACGGTTGTTAATTTACAATGGTGATTAAGGAAAACATCGCTGCTGTGAAGTAAAATGGTCCGCAAAAAAATTGCGTTAGTGTTTGTGAAATCGAGGCAGCCCTCGTGATTAAACAATAGCAATGCCAAGACTCCTACATAAATGAACAGAAACGCGCACGCACTAAATGGTGAGAAGAAATCCTGACTGGTTAAGCGTGAGGCTTGAGAGAGGCCACTTAAGATGCTTTTCGACATCGTCAATGGGAACCTATATTCTCCAGCTCTCTCTACCCAGACTTCACATGGCAGTGGGGATCTTTGCTAAAGACGAACAGCCAATCATCTCCAAAGAGTCAGCAAGAAAACAATGGCCACTTCTATCTCCAAATGTTGACAAGTGGCAACAGCTCTTTTGGAGAGTTAAAAGAATGTCACTGCTCAATGGTACACCGTGCTTTGACTTCCAAAAGTTCTCCAGAAGCTTCGAAACAGCAGCCAAGGACAGAGCTCCTCCTCCACAGACTCAACATAATCTCCAGCCAATTTCCGAAGCCCACAGACGTAAAACTGGCGACTAACTGGTTCCAGGTGATTTTTTACTATTTCCCGTGATAAACAATCGTATGCGTGGGAAGCAGTTTTACACCACTGTTGAAGCAGTTCGTGCATATGAAAAGACATTTTCTATCATTAAAGAAATTCACCTGCAGGTGTGCTTTCAAAAGTGTTTAATGAAAATGCAGGAAGTTTGTACACTTTGGATTTTTATTTTAACTTCTCTTATCGGTTCGACTCTGCAAGCTAACTTTTCACTAAACCTGATAGAATTCACAAAAATTTTCAGGGTTTCACTGCTGTTAGATTTCCTTATACATTGATTTTTTTTCATTGCTTTCCTGAATAGACCTGTTTATTCCAATTTATCATTACTTTCCCACAAATCATGCTCAATTTCCAAATTGAATGTAATAAAGTTTAGAGACATTTTTCTGAACTTCAGTAATGTTGCCTAAAACGTTAAAAAATTTAATATCCGACTTGAGCAGATTGTTTAAGTTGACGTTCTTCAGCGGACCAACATGCCAATGTTCTAAGAATTCGTAGGACACGTCAGAGCGTATATCCTGAAAATAAATAAAATACTGAGATTTAAAAACTTTACTTAACTTGCTTAAACATTGACCGTTCATCGATACATAAGTGTTGTGCGTGCCTACATCATTTACGTTTGCTTTTATTATCAATGGCATGTGATCGTTCAACGCTTATCCAGTCTTGCCCATATCCATCGTTCACGATCTTGCGGAAGTATTTTTGCTAACTACAGTCCTTCATCAATAATAATAACCGGGCAATTTATCATGTTGTTCTTAGCAGCTCATGGTTTTTGTTTGATTTTTTCAGAAGATGAAGATTCAGACTTTATCTTGGACCATCCACTAATGATATATTTTCTTTACCTGACTTGGTAACGCCACTGGAGAACTTTCTTGTCGTTAGGGTCGCTGAAGGTCCAAACTCTATCCAATATATTAATGTATGTTTTACCACTCATTGCAGATACTTCGTTTTTCTGTTTAGATACAACTTATTCACAAACCTTCCACATATCACCAGGTTAATTCGTGAATTATCATATAATCTTGTAAGTAACAATTCAATGGATAGTAATTCCTTAATTTGTCCACCAGTAACATGCAATGGTAAACATTCTGCTATTGAGAAAATTTCTACCACTCAAAGAACCATTGTGGATTGTATCGTTCAACAATTTAAACAAGTATCGGTGTACGAAGAATAAATTATTTAAATGTTTTCCTTAACTACTTTATGAGAAGTGCAGAGACAGCCAATAGTAAAAATTTTATCTATGGATAAATTGATATTGGAGAAGTAGCAAACAAAAAACATGAGATACAAAATCAAGATCAAGTTAACTATCATTGATAGACCCGTAAGGGTAAATCATGGCTATCCAAGAAGAAGAAGAAAAAGAATAAATTTAATAAAAGTAGAAGAGAAAAGGCAATAGGGGAAGCAATGCATGTATACAACTGACAAAAGGTCGTGAAAACCGTTTAATTTCCTGGTACTTTATTTTAAGGATAATTTTAAAACATATGCTAAAATTAATACTCGAATGGATGCAGTGAAATAATAAACAAAGACATTACGTTTTATATTGTTTATTTTTTTAAATTACATTTTTATAAAAAATCTGCGCTACTAATCTATAAAGAGCAAACATAAACATAATAAACTTTATCAGTACGCAAGTATCATTAGTTTATTTCGCATCACGACCGAACAAAATAAATTAAAATTAGTGTTGTTATTGTACAGTGAGTGGGAAGTTTCTGTAGCAAGATCCTTGTAAGTAGGTTCTGGTTGTTCAGTGACATCAGGTAACTGTACCCAGAACAACCAAAGAAACCCGTCGTCACCATTCTTCGTCCGGTATCTGTAAGTCATTTCGGGTCATGAAACGGGGCAGCCGCTCGTGTAAGTGGTTAAGGGAAAAAAAGGAAGCAATACGTACAGTGCAACCATTGACAGCTAAGTATCTGGAACAAACGTTCTATCCCAAAGTAAAAGAGACTGTGACCAGGAGTTTCTTGGATATGTCTCCTTGAAGCCAGGGGCTAGCAAGGTAAATACTCCGACGATACTGTCGTCATTTACCTGAAGGAAGGAACGTATTTGCCCAGTGGCAAAAATCCAACTGTCTCAGAGAGAAATCTTTGTCAGTGACAAAATTTTAACCACGAAAAACTCCAAGCAATAGTTCAATTTAATCAGTAAGTAAAGTGTATAGCAGTTGCAGAGTATTCGACGAGCGACAGCACCCGATTTTTCCGTGGTTCTATTCAGAGCACGTCAAGCTACTTGCCGGTGGGTGGCAGGTAGACGTTTGATCCAGGACCGCCCCCGAAACCTGGCTGACCGCCTCCGAATCCTCCGGGCTTGTTGCCGCCGCCGAAGCCTCCGGGTCTTCCGCCACTACCTGTCGGGTACTGCGCCTCGCCCTGGTACTGTACGTCGGCGACGTATCCGGTGGCGTCGCTGGCAGTGTACTTGACGATCTCGTTGCGACCGTCTGGCAACAGCACCTGGTACTGTCCTGTCACCGTGCTGCCGTCGCTGCTCTCCTGTTGGCTGAAGTCGTTACCACTCTGGGGGTCCTTCACGGCGTACTGGAACTGGTACGGCTGAGGCTGCAACAGAAACAAGCAAAAACCCTGTTAAAACTGTCATTGTTGAAGCTCGAGTTGAGCGATACAGTTCGTCTTCACCTTTATCATCCCGGTGTTAAACTAAACCAGCCAAGAATTTAATATTTCACTACTATCTCAGTCTCCCAACTTCAATTTATATTTGACTCTTCTTCATATTCGATTTTTAGTTACAAGAAAGTTTTTTCTCAAACCAACCCCAGTTGTCTGAGGGCGCTAATGACCACGATGTCGACGCGCCCTAAAACAACAACAACCAATTATCGGTATTTTTGTCATGTGGTGCAACGTAGACAAGTAGAAAGTGTGTCTTGTGGGGTTCCTATTCGCCCACATCTGCTTCGTCCTTCAGGCTGGGAGGTTGTAGGTTGGTAGGTTTAGGCTGGCAGGTTGTCACATGCGTAGGGTTCGTATTACCATGACCACACATTGGAAACTTAAGGGTCTGTAGGATGCAGATGCGACGTAGGTGAATCAGGAAATAGTCTTGAGCTGTCATTCTTATAAGAGCAGTGACACTTACTGCATAGGGAACTTGGTGGTTTGTCTGATTCGATAAAAGCAGTTCCCGGCTTTCGCGAGACATGGTTCAAGTTAGTTCACTATTTATGTACCATAGCTTACACACCTAAGAACCAATTTCTGCCCAGCTGTTGGAGGGAAGTGTTGTTTCTTCCAGCTCCAACGTGCCTGGGAACCAACTGTTTATTTAATTACCAATCATTTTCACCAACTGGTGTCGATGATCTCTGGACAACAGGGTATCATCTATGTTAGATGTAAGTGCTGCTACCTTAAGCCGATAGGACAGGATCACCGGAATAATAGATTTGGCTTTCCTTCCCTCCTGCAAATACTGTAATGCAGGTTGCAAGGGACTACTAGCACAACTTCAGAAAGTTTCAGATTCCTCTTACTCGTTTAAGAGACAAGATAATGATCATCTGAACAGCCAATTTTTATCCATAAAAACGATAGTCTACACCTATTTTATTAATGATTTGACTAACATTCTAACCCAAAAAGTGTTCTAATGGTATAAGTGTAACTCTATTTCAACCTTTAAAAAATTAGATATAATGGTCCATGATTTGCTGATTTTTTAATTTATTATTTTTATAAGACGTTAAATATTTGGTGGCTACTCTCCACAAGCTACTATACAAACAAATACAAATTCAGTTTCTCGTGAACTTTTATGATATACTCGAAAATGTTTCTCATAAAACCTAAAAAGCTGTGGCGAAATATATAGTAAGCAGGACGGCTCTAGTTTGTTTTTAGTTCTAATTTTAATGTAGCATGTCGTTAACAAGTTATGTCTTCCATGTGTAAGGTGGTATACATTTGTAATAACTTACAGAGTGAAGTAATTGGTATAGAATGAAAAATCTGTGTAATGCGCCTATGTGAGCTTTCGAGGAACGGTTAGTGATGCATTAAAATAATAATTCTTTTAAAAACCGTTAGGACTTTTAGTTATCAGTAATACCAAGTTATTGTTCCAAGGTGTCATGATCATCAAACTCACCGGCCCAAAGTTTCCACTGCTGGAACCACCCCCGAAGCCTCCTCCGAATCCACCAGAGCCGCCTCCGAAGCCACCTCCAGGTGCCCCCGAACCGCCTCCGGTTGGACCGCGGCCGTACCCACCAGGGCCGCCCCCACCGCCTCCAGGGAGGAGGCCTCCTTGCGCCACCTCCGCCGCCGCCAACGCCACACACACCGCCAGCAGCTGCCAACACAAAAACAAATATAAATAAACCGAGTCCAAATTACAGTTTGAATATTGCTACAACATATATACATAACTCTAAAACATGAAGAACAGCTATATTTATTTCCCGTTCAGCTAAGAGATGTGGCTCAAGATCAATTTGCTGGCCCTTATCCCTACTTGCATAGGGGAAATTTTCCACACACCTAGCTGGACATAGCAGCCAGTTCGTAGAAGTAGGAGCGGTAGGTTCGATAAGGTGAAGAGTGGGGCCAGGGGCACATGTCCTTCAGCCGCCAGTTCGGAGGTGAACAGGGGATATGCAATAACCTCAATTTCAGCTCCGTAGTTCCGATTCCATTACAGCCGAAATACACGGCAAATCGAAACTGACACCACATCTTTACGACCACGCTAGGTGTATTTTAGTTACTCCACCGATTATGTACATCTCTTTTAAAATTTTAAACACATTATAACGTTTTAATAAAATATCCGCGCTTCAATTTTAATGACCTTGCTGCAAGCTGTAATACGGAAAACCTGTGCTGCTTAACTCGAACTGAACGAAGTAAGAAACCGAGACTGCGAACATTGAAGTTAATGCTAATTAGTGGGCTCATTGTAACATCGACTAGTGTACTAGAGGTATAGAGGATTGATTTTGAATATTGTTCTGATTTTCCGAAGAAGTCGGCACTGAAATAATGTGTAATCGTAGACTTCTGCGGCTGTAGTCAATGGTCTCTTGATTTTCCAGGTGACGCCGCGTTATTGAGTAGAAAACCGATGGTTCAGCCTTCATAGTGCGGCCTTCTTCTTTCTCACGAAGAAGCCCGCAGCATGACGGCCGAAACGTCATACAATTACTCGGAGAGACCGAGACAGCCAAGAGACCATTAAAATAGTTTATAGTTGTTTTACTATCGCTCTGTTGCGGTATGTACTCATTTTATTTGCAAGATGGATCATGGAGTGTGGACTACATTCTTGACCACTTACAAAATTTCTTTCACATAATAAAATCTACCACAGTATTGAATGACATAAGTTAACATTTCTTTCAAATGATTCCTCGCAAAGTTCTTACAATAAGTATTTTGCACATATATAGCCCTAACAATGCTTGCTTTTAATAATTTTCGTTACTGCCTCGTCCTTATTTGACTATTACAAACAGAAATAATGTAGATAAAAGAAAACTCCCATTACTGCGAACAGCAGAAATTACTAACATTCGCGTAACATCTGTGTAACAAGCACACCAAGATAATAGAGCGCAGGTGGAAGATACAAAATTTACCTTCAACTAAGGTTTAAAAAAAATATAACAATTGCAATTCTTTTCACACATTTCTAAAATTTGCAAACAAAATGCGGTTATAAAGTTTGAAATAAATCTCTTCTTTTGAAAATGCAATTACCAGAATTACCAGTTTTACACATTTATAACAAACAGAGACAGTAAATAGGAAACAAATATTTGTAGTATACCTTCTACAATACAATAGTAATGCATATAAAGTAGCAATAGATATTATTTTCTTGTAAAAAATAAAATACGAAAAAAATTGCAAACCATTATTTATCCTCCACCCTTAACTGTAATTTCTGTGTGTTACATGATTTACAAGGTTCAGGGTAAACTGATCTATTCCTTCTTTCTGTTTTCTGCTGCCCACATGAGTTTCATATGAACTAAAATACCTGAGAAATCTTTCTCAAGAAGTCCAGTAGACATACGCACAAACTTCAAGCTGTCTAAGCTAGTGGACTGCTTGGTGTTAGACCTCGCAGGATTATTCGATTATAACGAAAAAACAAAGGACATTCTTTTGTCTGAACGCTTTGACGTATGTCGCCTATAAGTGCTTTAGTACATTGTAATATTCAATCCAATAAATCTAAACGTTCTAGATGTTTAGGAAAAGTAATACGAAAATGTTCGGAACCTTTTAAATAGTCTCCATTACTTTGACAACAAAAACAATAACTGATAGAGTGTTATAATAGCACTATGAGAAAGTAGCTAGTTCCTGCTTATCCGAAATTAATTGCGAAATAATTGTGCAATCTATAAATGACGAGCAATGAAAACAGAGTAACACTTCTGCTGACTTTATCCATAGTAGCAAACGTTGCATCTTCATAGATTCCAGTATCGTTAAATTCTCTCACGTGAAATCTTCGAACAACCTGTTTAATCCAGTTGATTGAAATAATTCTTCAGAAGGTTAAGATGTGACCAGTGTAAACCCAAATTCTACCACCTGTCTACTGCTCATCCCGATATATATATATATTTTTTTTAAATGTTTTCTATGATTAGTTATAACAGTCAAATGCCTTCTTCAGTTTCGCACAAACAATAACACAGGCAATTGTAAGACAGATGGAAAAAATCTACCTTTCGATTAAGATGGTAGTCCTTTAATGATTCAGATGTAGATAATTCTTGAACAACTATTTCACGATTTTAGGTTCATCTTGTTTAAATTTAATACCCGACAATTGAAAGTGTAGTCACAAAGATATAAAATTTACATCTTATTGAAAAAAACTATATAAAAGTTGTATTTTAATTTAAATATTGAAATCTCAGATGCAGTATTCCACTGTTTCAAGCTCTGTTCGTGATGTAATCGACAGAATATCGTTTTATCTACCATCACGTTACCACAGACCAGCATCATGTTCATGGGTAGGAGATGGTAGGAGCTACCAACCAAAATAATGTTTCAGAATAACTTTCATATAACCCAAATCTCAAAATATAACGTCTGGGGCAATTTTCAAAATGATATCAAATCTTTTGAATCTTTCCTAAGAAACTGATAAAATTAAAAGTAACTTCTTTTAAAATAATACTGTCTCACTGGAGGTCAGGAGTTTCAATTCAGCAAATATAATCAATAAAGTTGATGCTATAATAAGCTAAGCTCAATATTCAACCCGAAGTTCGGTTGGACCATCCGAGAGGAGGAATACTGGTCCTGGTATTCTAAGTGTGGAGGGCAGGGCAGTTCCTTCCGTAACATAACCCGGTAATCTTACCGGGTAAAAGCGACCTACAATTTAACGTAGAATCGGAAACACGGAAGCTTCCTGGCGTACATCACATTAAACATCAAGCTGTGCCAGAAGTTTTTTTAAAAAAATAATGAAGGCGCATGGCATTGTTGGCCGGGAGATCCCGAAGCGTACAACTTCGGCCTCCGGTTGACAGAGTATCGATTAACCGGTAATCGTACCAGCTATAGGAGACCTATAGTTTTTCATAGAATCCGAACCACGGAGCGTCCTGGCATACTTCACATGACAAAACAAAGCTAGCCACAGGTGAAGGTCAGTTTTTAAGGACGTAAAAATTCCAGTCGATACCAGAATTCGAACCGGTGATCTTGGCTTCCCCAGACACCCTCGTTAACCAACTGAGCCACCAAACCGTTCTTCAACAAGATAAGATCGGGTTAAGGGGCAATTCATTATCCCCGGATTGTCATAATCCCAGGGATTCGAACCGGGGAACTCTCAATCTTCAGGCAGATGCCTTAATCGCTGAGCCACTAGGCCGCTCAAAGTTTATATTGTTGATAGTTACAATCGTATGGTCTCACCAAAAGGTGAAAATGTTTTAAGTTGCGGCACATTCGATCTTTTTTGCTGGCTCGAAAAGGATCACGGAATGTCTTGGTGTATTGCCACGAACAAAACAAGGACAGTAAAAATCCTCCTATACAACGGGATATTAACTCCGTATTCCTAGTTTTGAAGAGAAATACCATTATAACTCCCACAGAAATCAAAAGTGTCAACTGATACTAGGCTTTCAGTATATTTGAGATAAGACCAATAGGGTACTACACTATGGCTGTAAGTCTGTTAAGAGCTAAGAACTCCTAAGTTTCGATGCCATAGAAATCTCGAAACACTGCGGTAGTGGATAAATTTTATTAGAACAAAAAAGGAAAAAGTTCTATTGTAGGGAATTTTCGGTCCGTACAAAAACTCGCAAGAATTCGCTTGAAGAAAAACTGGTAAGCAATATTGGTTTCGTACATGTAGACTACCTAATGATCTTACAAATTCACCTTCAAATAGCCGCGTGTTAACAGCCCACTTTGAAGCAACTCGATTTCAGATGTCTGAGACACTTTTCTAACACAAATTACCATATCTGAATTTTACGCTGTCCTGAGATTATAACACCAAAACATGTTTGTACTCCACTCTCTATGTTCAAACAATATTGCCTTCGATTTCGAAAATTGACAATAATAGTAAATTTTTTTGTGTGAGCCTAACATCTTAAAGGTCGTCCAAAATGGTGAAGTCTTGCGAAAGATGTAGAGTCACTGGAACGACACAAGTTATACATGGATACCCTGTTATCACTACAGCGATGTAGGCCTCTGATCTGATGTCACACTGAGGTTACCTTGATGCCCATCATTCCAGTGGTTCCTCCTGGTAAGGTTGCTGCTTCTTCTGCTGCTGGAAGCTGACTGATGGACCTCAGAACGGACGCAGACCTTTTTATACGGTTCGCCTCTTCCTGTATCGTACCGCCCCGCCCTTCACACGTCGTCACTCAGAGGTTCCTCCCCCGAACCTTCTTTCTTACGTGGATGACTGCACAAACTTTAGATAGCAATCTGCCGTCTGGAATCTCCTTATGTAACGGGGAGAAGGGGAGGTGTCGAAAGGGAGACGGGAAAAGGAACGAGACGCCGATGTTCACAGGTATGCGGGAAAAGTGTAAAGACGAAGGGTCAGAGGTGAGGAATCGGTGCAGACGAGAGCTCCTACTGTCTCGTGGTGGGTGGGGAGTGGGGAGACTCTTTGTGGCCTGCGGCCGGATGCGGAGGCGGCCTTCGGAGAGACGCTGCGGACGGGTGCTCTTCGATGGCCTACTTGCCGCCCCGTCGCTATTTGCATTGGAAATTGGGCTTTCTCGGAATAAAGGAACATACCGCTAGAATCGCCTAGGGCGAAAAAGTCACGGCTTCGTCACCTTGCGATCGTTCGACAGGCGGCGACTTTTATCTTCTTTTTCTAGACCTTCATCACACGTTCCTCACAAGTATTAAAATTTTTATCGCTGAGCTTCTTTCACCTTGACGCACCGTTGTCATTGATCAAGCATCGGTGCGTCTGATGACCTTGCAATCCCTAATATTTTTGACTTGGAACTTGCGGCCTAACCGCCAAGAATATACTCACTATAATAATAATAATTCCGTTTCGTCTTAATGACCTGCTGACAGGGTTTGTATGGGCTGCGAATGCCGCCTTAATCCTACCGGGTACAGGGGACCTACAGTTTAACGTGGAATCCGAACGACGGAAGCGTTCTGGCGTGCTTCACATTACACATCAAGCTGTGACAGAGGTGACGATCGAGTTAGAGCCTTTGATAAATCCCCTCCGAGACAGGGATTCGAACCGGGGACCTTTCGATCACCAGTTAGACATCTTAATAACTGAGCCACCAGACCGCTCACTATACTCACTAAAAGTCACAGAAAAGAACCGAGTAAAATCTACAAAAATCTCAAGTTATGTTCTTTTCGGCAAGAAGTTATACTCTTACGGACTCGCCTCATTGCCCTGGGAAACTTAGACACGATGATAAGGTTTAGCCCCTTTCGGAGCTAACTGGTTCGAGTCTTGGTGGAATAATTTTGCAGTTCAGTAGGAGAAACGGTGATGTATAATTCTTAATCACCAGATTATCTTCTTTTCTCTTTCTTTCTTTGCTTCTGGCTTTACGCCTCGTCGACGTCGAGGTGGAATAGGACAGAGGGCAAAAACTGGTAAGAAATTCGACTATGGCCTTTTCGAAGAAACCATCTCGGCATTAGCATGGAGTGATTTTGGGAAACCATGTAAAACCCAAATCTGGATGACCCGACGAGGAATAGAAACCACGTCCTCACGAATCCGAAACCCACTACTCTTAGTACAGATTTTGATCGAAAAACCCTGGGTTTAATGCCAAACCATTTTTCAGTGCATACTTTGTGAATGCATAAGTTGAGCCTACTGTTTACGGCTATCCTCAAGTGGACGGGGGAGTAAAAATTGGTAACCAACTTGTTTCCTTGTGCTAGAGTACATCCAAATCCCACGGTCTATGTTTCACGCTTTCCCTTCTTCATTTTTATTTACTCGACACACTACTCTTGATTAATAGTCGTCAAAGTCATCTATATAAGCATTTCAACTCTTAGCCATACATACATTACATGAAGATCCAACTCACGTTCA
Organism: Vandiemenella viatica; assembly: GCA_031002005.1. Lineage (NCBI taxonomy): Eukaryota > Metazoa > Arthropoda > Insecta > Orthoptera > Morabidae > Vandiemenella > Vandiemenella viatica. Next base: position 73,090,200 of record JARYHS010009186.1, on the reverse strand, counting down.
GATACGAACCTTCATGTATCTATTGCAAAACACACACGAGGCGAACACCGAGTGACCATATGAAATACTATGGCTACAATATCGTCACCTAACTTCAACGATTAGGCCATTTTTCCGGTTCACGGAAGATTTAATTTTTACCTTAGTGAGTTACTAGACCCTCACACAGCTTCCAAACAATTTTTTTCACTTATGTCTTAGCATCCTGTGGACGTCTAGGTAGTTAGAGGCATTATAGGAGCGAAGAAATTGGAAGGAATTCAGCCATGATCTTTTGAAGAAAGCACCCTTACATTCACCAGGGATGACTTCGTGAAACCTTGGAAAACCGAGATTTGGATGGCCTGGAAATCGACCTTTTCCGAATGCAAGGCCTGAAAGACTCTTCTGGTAATGTTTCCATACCTTAGAAGAGATTCCCACCGTTACTTGAACACTTCTTTCGTCCCTTCCGATCCCTTTTGTGAGCATAACTTGATGATAGCACTGTCAGATTAAGTGTCAGTTAAAGCATATCATAGTTACGAACAAAGGAGCCAACTAGGCATCAGTGACTATGAATTGATACATACTTAAGGCTGAGATTATGTGACAGATCGACGACGTAGGTTTCGTTTGAATTTATTGATGCATATGCGAATATATTACTTCATCTTCTAGTTCTATTTAATGCTTCGTCCACCAACCTCGTTAAGCCTCAATGACAGGAGAGATAAGATTAGAGAAATAAGATGCCCTAATGATGATTACATGTATTTATTTTTTCTTGTCGCTGTTTGGGATTAGTATGCAGAGAGCCATTTAATTTGGCGTAACTGGTACTAGATGGGGCTGGCTTGTGGGTCCTATATACATCACATACGTACGGCTACAGAGTGTCACATTTTTAAGACAGCGCATTTCATCAATCTCGTGGGCGGCTAATTTAAAGCGGGAAGGTAAGCGTTCCCACCTGTCTGTGAATCGCATAAGCTATGTTACGAGTGTCACGTGTTAATTTGCTGTAAAAAAATTTGCAATGCTTAAGGTGAAAATTGGAGGAGATTTACGTTTTTAATTAGGTGTGTACGGGAAATTAGAAGATTTGAAAATGTAAATTGGTTCACTTTAGGAAGTATTATTTAAACAACCTCAAAGCTATATTAAAAAAAAAAGATAACTAACTTAGAGCCTTCTTTCTACACATTCCATTTTTTCCTATGACACAAAAAACCACTGTTTCAAACCACACATAAAACAGTTCATAATCAGACCATTTTACTGTAATAAACATTAACCTCAGTACGATTACATACTTATTTATATCACATGAAGGTTAATTGTAGTAGGGCCTATAATTCTTGAAATTGCGACACTAACGTTTTGCTTAAGTAGTTCTTTCCACATGTGTAAACATAGTAACAAATAACATATCTCTCTAGTTGTTATATAATAATTATTTCATTGCATAATGTGACGTTATCTGGCCCCGTTGATAATTTATAGAAATAATAAGTTAAATTTACAATATTAATTTTTTGAAACGTGATTAGCAACAGTCGACGAAGTGCTATGGAGTGACATTACTATAAATGAAGACTTGATTGATTTACAATATTATGCAAACGAAAATTTACTGGTTTGTTAAAACAAAATAAGATTTTGGCAATACTCAAGTTAATCGCTTATTAGAGCATGTGAAAATCTAATTGACTTGTGACATGACATGGTCGTTACTGGGTAGGAAATCTTAATTTTCAACGGACAGTTTTCGTATCGATTAATTTTACCAATCATGGTAGACTGGCTGGAACAGGTGAATTCGCTCGCATCTAGCACGCCGTGGCAGCAGATATCGGTATTGAATGGTACTACTTGTCTATAGCCACCATTAAGTAAATCAATGGAGATAAGTACTACAATCAAGAATCGAGCCTAACACTATCTAAGAAATTCTATCACATAGAATGTTCAGACAGTGACTGCAAGTCGAATCACAAATCCATTTTGAAGCTCATAGCAGATTTCCGTAACATACAGAAGAATCATTTTCCTTCGTCTCTGAATTCAGCTTCCAGATGGCCGGTATGTTCAAGGCGGAAGATGACAATATCCAACCCTTACTTCTTGGAAACCACTATTCTTTTGCCATTGGCGATATGGATGTAAGAAAAATAACATTTATTTTGTTTAGCAATTAACTTGCTGCGTTATTGGCTATTCCAATCACTTGTTGTCGTTCACTTGTGAAACCTAGTTTCATACGCTGGTTAAGCTCACAACACTTCTGCATTTCACTCACTATTTTATTTATCATGGGTTTTAGCGGTATTTCACCCTTCACTGTGATTTATTTAGCTACTTCCGTAAAAGTTTCAATCCAGCAGCCTCTCATATTCTTGATGGATTTTCAATCTGTCCATTCTTGTCCTCGCAATTACCACGGTCGGATTGTCGTTCTAGTGTTGTGAATGACTTGCATTTGTATGGCCTTTTCTTTGGAGATGAACACTTCGAACACCTATTCCATTTTACAGCACTCAGTCAGTTGAATTGTCCAAAGTTTTATCGAGGGTGAAACTCCTATAGACGGATCGGCCTTTACTAACATCCCCCATCTCTAGTGCAGAGATACAGAGAAAGAAATGAGTGTCAACAACCTTCCGCAAGCTGTTTCGTACTAATTGTGTTGTATTATTATCATTGTACTCCTGTCAATGAGAAATTTGAGATTTTTCTGTATGGTAGCATTAGATACTGCAGTTGATTAATATTGCACTCAGTCGAGGTAGAGACAGTTAGCTGACAACAACTGCCAGATACCTGATGAAGACAGCAGAACCAGCTGTCGAAACGTCGTGTTTTTACATCACCATCCTGCTGGACACCCGAGAAGATTTTGTTGCATCGATACGCCGGGAAAGTCTCCAATCACACATTGCACTTTTGTTTGCTGTTTTCAGTCTTTCGACTGCTTTGGTGTAATCCTCCATCCCTTCCTATCTTGCGTTAACCTCTTTATCTCAACATATTCCTTAGACCCTACGTCCTTAATTATCTGCTTTATATTTTGCAATCTCTGTCTCCATTTTTTTTTTTTTTTTTACTTATGGCTTTATGCCTCGTCGACGTCGAGTTCATTAGAGGCGGGATGGGACTGCGGTCAGGAAAAGGGAAGGAATAAGGCCATGGCCTTTTGGAGGAGACATCCAGGCATTCACCTGGAGTGATTTTGGGAAACCGTGGACAACCCAAACCTGGATGCCCTGAAGGGGATTCGAACCGGCGTCCTCCCGAATGCGATGCCAGATCGTTAAGCGCTCACCCACCACGCACACGGTGGGCCCCTTCTACAGTTCTTACCTTCGACTGGTCCCTCTACTAACAAATTAACCAATCCTGCATGTCCTAAAATGTGACCTACCATTCTGTCCCTTCTTTCTGTAAGCCTCTTCCACAAACTTCTTTCCTCACCCACCATTTCCAAATCTTGTTCATTTCGTAGACTACTTTATACGTCCATCTAATTTTCAGCATCCTTCTATAGCACCGCATTTCAAATGCGTCAATATTACTTCTTTCTGATTTTGATAAAGTCCATGCTTCGCTTCCATAAAGTGCTGTGCTCTACACATAGAGTTTTAAAAAGTTCTTTCTAAGTCATAGATTAATATTCGAAACTAAAAGTTTCCTCTTTTTCATGAAGGATCTTTTTGCTATTGCTATTCTGCTTTTAACATCATACCTGCTTCAGTCATCAGTTGTAATTTTGCTACCCAAGTAGTAGAATTCACTTACTTCTTCTGTCGCATGCTATCTTAATTTTATATTTAATCTACTATTATTGGTATCATTCCTGCTACCTTTCATTGCTTTTGTCTTGTTTTGATTTATATGTAGTCCAAACTCTTCTTTCTGTATTTTGTTTATGCCAATCATTATCTTCTCAATATCATCAGCCTGGTCTCCTATCAATACAATGTCATCAAGAAAAAGTAGCATGCCGGTTTTTTTCCCTTGAACACTTACGCCATATGCAAATTTTTCTTTCATTTCCTTTATTGCTTCCTCTACGTGCACCATCCCCAGCTAAACTCGCCCCGTTGGCTCAGGTGATTGTGTCCTGCGACTGACATGCAGTTAGCTGTCTCGAGCCCTGGTGCTGGAAGAAATTTTCATCATCGGTTGAGGAGAGGTGATTGTGCGCAATTCCTAAGTATCAGATTGTGCACCAAAGTCTTGGGTTAAATCCTAAACCTCTCCGCAGTGCTTATGGAGTGGGGGCATGCGGCATTGTTGATGGTAATCGTCCGTCTTGTAGAAATGTTAATCCTGGTGCCACCCCTCGTGTCTTTCGGCTGAGTAAGCCTGACTGAGTTCTACTCTCTCTCTTCCACTCTTCCAACACATTACACAGAACACAAACACATAGGAATGACTCCGTACAGTGCAGAAGCCTCGGTCACCGGTTCATCATCATCATCCTCAACAGTTTCCAGCCTCTCGCCGGGCCTGCTTTATGCACAAGCCTCTCCATTTGCTTCTTTCATCCCACCACCTCTCTGTCACCACTTTGTTCCAGTCCTCTCCTCTCTTCCGTACACCCTCCTCCACTCCTTTCAGCCATCCATCTCTTGGTCTTCCTCTGGGTCGTTTACTGAGCATCTTAATTTCATGGATTTTTTTGGGGGAGTCACTGAGCCACCATTCTCTTTACATGTCCATACCGTCTCAGTCGGGTCCTCTCTATCCTTTCCTGTAGGGGTTCCTTTTTTATGGTGCGTCTAATCACATCATTCCTTATTCTGACAATTTTAGTAATTCCCATTCTACCTCTTAAAAACTTCATTTCACTTGCTTGTACTCTGCTGATGTTCCGCTTTTTCACTGTCCACGTTTCAGCAGCATAAGTCAAGATAGACACGTAGTATAGATTACTCTCTTGCTTCTCTGTGGCACCTCTTTATTTCATATCAGGCTACTAATGCTCCTTAGGAATGCCTCTGCTTGTCTTCCTCTTTCACTTATCTCGCCATCATTTCCTCCACATTCCTCTGATACACTCCCCAGGTACTTCAACCTATATACCTTCTTTAGTTGTTTCCCTGCCATCACAGTTCTCTAGGTTAATCTGTTGTTCTTTCTGGTTGTTACCATGTACTCACATTTCTTTACATTAAATTTCAGGCCATACACCTGCACACTGTCTATCTATACATCCAACTACCGCTGCACTTCATCTTTATCACCTCCCCAGACCATCAGATCGTCCGCAAAAGCCATCACCTTCATGTTTTCCACTCCCATCCTCTGCCACCTTCTGCATTATTTCATCCATGATTGCAATGAAGAGTAGTGGTGATAGTGCACTTCCTTGTTTTAGTCTATTCCTTTGTTCCAGCCAATCTGATCTTCCTTCCCCTATTTTCACATAGCTCACACTTCCTTGGTATAGTTCCGTCACTCTCCTGATGGTTTCTTTGTGAACTTTTAGATCATTAGAGGTGAGAAAGGACTGGGGACAAGGAACAGGAAGGAATTCAGCCATTGCCTTTTTGAAGGAAGCATACCAGCATTTGCGTGGAGTGATCTGGATGCCCGGATGGGGATTTGAACTGGTGTCCTACTGAATGCAAGAGGCCAGAGTAATATATAATTGCATTAGAAATGCCTTCCATACCTTACGTCTGTGTACACAATCATACGCTTTCTCAATATCGAGAAATACCAGCAGTAGATCCTTTCCATACTCATAATGTTTTTCCTACAGCTGTCTCATAGCAAATATCAGATCTACCGTTGATCTCCCTGATCTGAAGCCAACTGCTCTTCCCTTAGCCCTTTTTCCACCCTGTCACGTATCCTTTTTTCAATGATCTTCTCATACGCTTTGGCACAGTGGCACATTAGTGTAATACCTCTATAGTTTTTAAACTCCTTTCTTCTCCATTTTTTGAATATAGGTATAATTATTCCTTTTTTCCAGTCTTCTGGAGTTGCGACATGATTCCATACCTTTCTCATCACAAAAAGGTACAAATATTATTATTCGAGAATGCTCGTCGAACTTAACTTCAAACTGATGCTTTGATCGACTGATTGTGTGTAGACCACTTCTGTTTATTCACACCATTCTCCTGGCTGGACATGGACTCGAACCACGTCTTCCCTAATGCGATGCCAGAACGTTACCGCTCTCCCACCCACAACGCCCAGTCCATTGCGCGCTCATTCATCAACAAGAGGTGCAGGCAAACGTCATTCTGGTAAATTCAGGCTAACATTATGTCCTACACTGAAGAGCCAAAGAAACTGATATATGCATGCGTATGCAAACACAGAGATATGTAAATACTCAGTGTACGGCGCTGCGGTCGGCAACGCCTTTATAAGACAACAGGTGTCTGGCGCAGGCGTTAGATCGGTTACTACTACTACAATGGCAGGTTATCACGATTTAAGTGAGTTTGAACGTGGTGTTATGGTCGGCACTCGAAAGATAGGACACAGCATCTCAAGGTAGCGATGAGTTGGGGATTTTCCCGTACGACCATTTCACGAGGGCACCATGAAAATCGGGAATCCGGTAAAAAATCAAATCTCCAACATCGCTGCGGCCGGTAAAAGATCGTGCAAGAAAGGGACCAATGGCGACTGAAGTGAATCGTTCAACCTGACAGAAGTGCAACTGTTCCGTAAATAGCTGCGGATTTCAACAAGTGTCAGCGTGCGAACCATTCAAGGAAACATCATCGATATGGGATTTTGTAGCCGAAGGCCCACTCCTGTACCCTTGCTGAGTGTATGACACAAAGCTTCACGCCTTGCCTAGGCCCGTCAACGCCGACACTGGACTGTTGATGATTGGAAACATGTTGCTTGGTCTGACGAGTCTCGTTTCCAATTGTTTCAAACGGATGGACGTGTATGGGTATGGAGATCACCTCATGAATTCATGGACCATGCATGTCAGCAGGGGACTGTTCAAGCTGGTGGACGGTCTGTAATGGTGTGGGGCGTGTGCAGTTGGAGTGACATGGGAACCCTGATACATCTAAATACGACTCTGACAGCTTACACGTACTTAGGCAACCTGGCCGATCACTTTCATCCATTCATGTCCATTGTGCATTCCGACAGCCAGCAGGACAATGCGACACCCCACATGTCCAGAATAGCTACAGAGTGGCTCCAAGAACACTATTCTGCGTTTAAACACCTCCGCTGACCACCAAACTCCCCAGACATGAACATTATTGGGCATATCTGGGATGCCTTGCAACGTGCCGTTCAGAAGAGATCTGCACCCCCTCGTACTCTTACGTATTTATGGACAGCCCTGCAGGAAGCATGGCGTCAATTCCCTCCAGCACTACTTCAGACATCAGTCGAGTCCATGTCACGTCATGTTGCGGCACTACTGGGTGCTCGCGGAGGCCCTACATGATATTAGGCAGGTGTACCAGTTTCTTTGGCTCTTCGGTGTAAGAACATTCGGAATAACAGATAAATGCACCGCACCTGAAAAGTCGGCATCCGTTTTTAAACCGAATGAGGACTAGTACGGAATATGACACCCTCGCCGGAAGACCAGTGCAGGAGATCATTCAGGAAAATATGTAAAAGGTACATCAGTTTTTGATAACACACATATGGTTAATGGGGTTGCAGACGGAAGAGATATCTGACAACTCAACAAGAACAGTAGATCGCATTCTGACAGATTACATTGAAATGACAAAGGCTTCCACCTGTTCTGTACCGAAACATTTGATATCATAACTGAAGGCAGTGAGGAGGATAGTGTACACAAATAATCCAATCCGCTTTGATGTCTGTCAAGCAGATTTTGTTAATCGATATGTGGCTGTTGATAATCCATCACTTATCGCCAGAATCAAAGCAACAATCAAATTCAACAACTCCATTTCTCCTACTCCAAAGAAGGCCAAGACTGTTCATTCGGCGGAGAAAGTGATGATGCTTTTTTATTTAACCTTGAGAGAGCATTGCTTTTAGACTTCTTGAAAAATGTTGACACCATCATGAGAACATATTATTATAACCTGTAAACCTTCTGTGAGCAGCTACCAAGTAAAAAAAAAAAAAAATAGAATAGGCCAGTGTAAAAAAACTGTTTCATCCCGTCAGCATAACGCTCCAGTGTAGATGTCAGCTGGTTCCGTAACCGCTCGCCACTTTTCATTCACCCAACTTGTCCACCTCATATTTCCAATTATTTCAAGACTTAAAAAGTTTCTGTCTAGCACCTGTTTCAGTTCAGATTATAACGTTACATAAGGCATTACCTCAGTTTTCGACACCCTCGGGAAGTATTTTATGCGAATGTCATAAAAGCATTGGATCTGTGTGGAATCAGAGGGAACTGAACACCACAGTTTAATTTTAACTCATTTCCATCGGTGTTAGGTCACGAACTTGACGAATGGGCCTCATGTACTTGTATATATATATATATGAAGTAAGGGTTGGATTTAAGACGAATTACGTTATTTATTTCAATGCCATTTCCTCCGAGCATCAATTTTTAATCTTAGTGCATGTGGTGGATCGACGACTTTGGTGATGAAGCTCCATTTTTATCTGTTTGAATGAGTATTGATGTAAAGAATAATCATATTCTTATTCCCCAATGATATACAAAACAGGATGCAGCAAGGTACTTAATTGTTAAAAAAGACGGGAATTTTCAAAACCATTTTATATCATGCGAGTGAATCCCAAGCCAATGACACATACTATACCTATAAATTTTGGTTGCTTGTGTTAGCATTCTCCTCAACCACCATATGTCACCGATTCTCAGAGTTAATGGAGATTTACTACCAACGCCAGGAAGGTAGAGAGATTCGCGTTTTCGTGTCTATTTTCAAATAATTCAAAATAATTTTTTGAGTCGAGAACTCTGCAAATGTAATCGACGAGCCGATATGAACCAGACTCGGTTCTTTATTTTACGAATATCATTTGACGTTTTGGAGCAACAGTGGCTCAGGGCGATCCGATGAGCATTTCAGAACCAATGCGTGCGACATTACTGCAACATTTTAATCCTGCTCTATTATGTGTAATGTTAAATGGTTTGGTAAAATTATTTTTCTCTTATACGCCATATTTCTTTTTCCAATTTCCTGCATGAATATCTACCAAAATAATGTGTTTGTCTGTTCCTAAAATTTGTAATTACTGTGAACTTTTCTTATGTGTTTGAATTCACATTGGGATTAACTTTGCGTACAGGCAATATACATGGAGCTTTAAAAGGACTATGAAATTATTTAGAAATGTATTCAGTATACAGATCCGATTTAACTGTCATTTTGTAACAAAAACCTCAAATGTTACAAAAAAGTGTCAATTTGGTTCGATATCAATGTCACTGATGATGTGGCATACATCAAACTATCCAACATTATCAGAACCTTAAGGTCGACGTGCTGATTTCTCATGCCGGATCGAACAGCGACTCTCATCAAGGTTCTAATGCCAAGAGTAAATTGAATCTCTGCAAGAAGAATCTTATACATATTAAGGCAATTGTTGTCGCAGAGATCATGTCGTGTATTCAAACCACACAGCGAGCACATTCACCATCCAGTGAAAGTATATGTTTTAACTGTGTACACGGGCGTACGAGGTTAATAAATGTGACACTATGGGCTTTTGATTAAATCTTGAGCTGTATTGTTGCAAATTACAGTTAAATGATTCTATAAGGTATCTCAATAAATTACTATAAGCTTTCAAAGTTTTGAAATCTTTTTTGAAGTACCATGTATAAATAAAGTGCTATGGATGAAAGTTTAGTAAGTTCTGGTAACAACTTCTGTTAATTTATGCTTGATTATTGTTTTCATTACAAGGATACTCTTTTGTTGTAACGTTAAATACATTATGATACGAATAAATCTGATTACGGTTAACACAATGTTTCCTACTCTAAAACATAATATCTGACTAAATAGCAGCTAAAATGGTATTGCCTCATAGTTGTAAACATTGTTAACTGTGTTTTGTGCAACTGAAGGGGCAGATTCTGTTTCCCACACGCCTAGTGCCAAATTGAGTCTAGTTCTTGAATTTTACGTACTATGACAAAACCACTAAGTTTTTTTTATCCACCCGTTTCTAAAATTACTTTTTTCCAAGCTTGAATAAAGTCGTGGGTTTGTCATTGCATTAATTTCCAATGTCACATAAAAGTATTTCTTTTTATAAAGCTTATTCTAAGAAATAACATTTTTGTAATCAAGAGTCTTCAAGTTCTACCATGTTAGTGTAACTGCTGATACGTTAACGAAAATAGATTCTTTATTTGTCTTAAACATTTTGTATTGCTGGAGTAAGAAAAGACGTTTCTTATTCAAATGTCTTCGTAGTCAGCTTTCGAACGTCATTAAAGTACCAGATTATTATAATACTGATTGCAAAAGACAAAAATATCTAATTTTGCAAAGATCATTTCTATTAGATCATACTGATTTATTCGTTAGACCTAAAAGATGTTGCATCCCTGCTATATTTCTAATATCAATAGAGACGAATAATCATTTATGTTCACTAATTAAAGTCTCGAATACAGGAACTTGTTTTAAATGGTGCTTATAACTTCGATTATACCTTTTGTGATAAGAAAGACATTCAGTATCACATTTAGAAAACATAAAATAACAGCGAGAATTAATTTCTATTTTTAATGACTAACATAGTTTTTAGAAGGATTTCAGTGATGAAAAAGATAGGTAAAAATCAAATTATGCTCAAAAATAATTTATTACATCATTATTCGAGTACACACAACATAAGTTAACAAAAGTACTATCTAAATAAGCAACATTTCTCAGTCTGAGATTTGCGGAAAAAGTTCACATCCATCACTCTCTCAAGTAAAAATCCACACAACAGTCAGAAGCCACAGCCAAACATAAATTGAAATAACTAACATAATTCAGTTTTAAAGTTTTAATATGTATCGCCGACAAGTAGTGTTAGTAATTTACGCAGAGAGTGAAAGGATGTGTAGCAACGTTGTACTGCACAGTACACTTCTCCTAACGAACGGCCGTCGCCAGTTATCAGTGAAGCAAAGGTAGAGAACAAGTAACAAACTAGGACAACATTCAGTACGCGGTGGAGCGATGACGTCGAACGAGTTGGTTTCTGACGGGACGAAGGTTCACTTCTTGCCGAAGGGCGGGAGGTAAGTCCCGGAGCCGGCGCCGCCGCCGAAGCCGCCTCCGAAGCCACCGCCGCCGCCGCCGCCGCCCCCGGACGGGTACGATGGCTGGCCGGAGTAGGACACGTCGGCGACGTAACCAGTGGCGTCGCTAGCGGTGTACCGCACCACCTGGTTGCGACCGTCGGGTAGTTGCACCTGGTAGGTACCACGCACGTTTCCGTTCCCGTCACCGCTCTCCTCCTGCCCAAAGTTGTTGCCGGACGGTGCGTCCTTCACCGCGTACTGGAAGCTGTACGGCTGCGGCTGCACATAAAACACAACCAACTGGTTAGTATTTCCAACAGTTGCTAATTTCAAGATCCGTCTGCAGTATGAGGCTGTGCGAAGAGGCATTTGAAGTTCATAACACAGCTTTGACGTACATACTAAGTCACTGCTCTCACGTACGATGCTGAAACCTGGACGGTGAAGAAGTGAGACACAAGTCACTGTGATGAAATATAATGGACAGGATAAGGAATTAATCGATTAGAGACACGATTAAAGAGAAAATGATAGAGAAGGCCAGACTAAGGTATGGGCATCCGAAAAGAATGGAGGAACAGAGAATCCCGAGGAAAATCCATGAAATGAGGATTCACGATAAATGACCCAGAGGATGATCAAGGTATGGATGTCAGCGAGGAGTGGAGGAGTGTGCATGAAAGAGAGGTGAGGCCTGCTTTTTATCGCTTATGGCTTTATGCCTTGTCGACATTGAGGTCTTTATAGGCGGGAAAGGATAGGGACAAGAAAGGGGAAGGAATTCGGCCATGCCTTTTGAAGGAAGCATCCCGGCATTCGTCTGGAGTGATATGGCGAAACCATGGAAAACCCAAATCTCCATGCCCAGGTGGAGCTTCTAACCGGCGTCCTCCGGAATGCAAGGCCAGAGTGTTAACCACTCACCCACCACGCTCTGTGGGATGTCTGTTCCAAGGTGGTGACGTAGAGATGGTGGGAAGAAAGAAGAAAATGGAGAGGCTTGTACACAGAACAGACCGAGCCTGCAGCTAAAAATTGTTGTTGTTCATGATGATGGTGATGAATAATAGCGTTGTATCGCGCAATTAATAGGAATAATATAATAAGATAGAAATAATAGTTCAATTCTCCTTTTTTATCTGAGGTTTGTGACGCTCCGGGCTAGGTCACGGCATCACTAGGTGCTTTAGGCATAGTGAGTGCCTCTCCACCCTTAAATAATGGGGACTGGCTATAAGGAACGATAAGGTGTTGAGCCCATGGATTTTTGAAGGAATCCTCTCGCCATTCGCCTGAAATGTTTTCGGAAAGCCATGGAAAACTGAAATCAGGCTTACATACTCACCTGGCGTAGAGGTGTACGTACAATCAGGAGGCGCCATAATCACAGGAGCCAGCCCAAACGACTCGAAGAGACTGGGGGTCTGGAGTAGGGTTAAAGGAAACATCTTCAGCTAAAAAGTATGGGATTGGGATAAGGAACGCAAAGGAGCTCGCCCATGGCCTTTGCAGAAGAACCTTCCCGGCGTTTGAGTGGAGTGATTTCGGGAAACTATAGAGAACCGAAATCAAGATAACAAATCGCAGGTGTCAGCCCAACGGAAGAAGAGCTTCACTCATGAAAACCAAAGTCGGGATAAGATCTGGCGGGGTCATCTCAATCAAAGACGACTTTTGTGTATAGTTGGCAGTAACCGCATCGACTGGACGTTACCCTACATATTCAGACTGAGTCGACTTACGATTCTGCACGAAGGACAATATTCCGTAATTTCCGCAGTTGTAACTTGCATGAAAAACAGCCAACAACTGATAAGAGTTGGTACTGCGATATATTTGTTGACTCTCAACGTTTATGCTCTTAAATCCACATGTCTCCAACGTTTAGATCGGACTCTAGGATCATCAAAATTGTAGAAGCCTCATGCTAATTCAGCATTTTTGAGGATGACTGCAGACTCTGATCGATACGTCGGTGACAGGTGGATCAAGGGACACAAAAGGAATAGCCCAGCATCTCACGAAATAATTGACAGAAATAACATGGCAGCAGCTCAAAATGAAATATTATGAAAATAAACCCAGGTGTGAAATGGTGTTCTAAATCCTACAAACGCCACCGCTTATGCATTGAGGCTTTAGACAACTTTATCACTAAAGAAGGGGTAAAAAAACACAACAATTTTTGGTAAGATCATTTTTCTTAATGAGCTAGAGAACTGGTATATCAGAGAAGGACACAAGAGAAGGATTCCAGGAGTCAATTGGAGATTGAAGTTACACTCTAGGTAATTGATACTGTTGCGATTTCTTACTGTTTTAAAAAGTGTTAAGCAGTTGTATTCGCTTAGGTGGTACAATATTCTATAGTGACTAAACGGGAATCCAAGCACACAACTTCTTCAGTTACTAACGAACCTGGTAGATGAGCGGTAAGGCTCAGACCTGCATTCGGGAGGACGAGACTTCGAATTCCTATGCTGTAATTCAGTTTTTGGTTTCCCATGACTTCCTTAAATCATCTCAGGCAAACAACGAGATGGTTCTTTAGAAAGGACATTACCGAATTCCTTGCTTTTGAAATTGCTCACACTGACACATTTTTGACGAAGAAATAAGCAGGTCTTAGATGCTGTTCATCAGTAGTTGAGCAGTATGAAATGAAGAAACAGAGATTTCAAATAACATCTGTAACATGTTATTACGAATGAGAAAATATTCCTGGAAATTTCGTGTTAAAAATTGCATCAGTCTGACTTCCCAGATATATTCGTCAGAGCTACATTTAATGGATCTAAATGTTTGATCGCAGTGTTTTATTAACAGCGATAGCTGTGCAAGAACGGAACAGGTGATCCGTCAATCGTTTGAGAGTGACATCACGATCCTGACCTTTCCCTAGGGAAGAAGTGTTTGACTTTTGGCAGGAGGCCTCCATTCTGAGCAACGTGATGACAGATTACTCAAAGGCCAGGGCAGATGCTCTCCTACCCACTACTCCCAACCTTCTCCAGCAAATACCAACATCCGGGGCCTGCACCACTTTCAGAACATACCCGATACTGGTACTAACCTGTTAAAATTTGGATTAACTGCGTCGCTATAACGTCCTCTACATGTTTTGCAATCTTATATTACGGAAAAGTCGCCAAACATTGAAATAAAAATGCAGAAATTTGAGAGGCTGTACAACTGCGAAATGCTACCAGCACTGTAAAAATAACCAACTATCGGTACAGGGATCATATCAACCTAAACAGTTTCGTTTAGTCATAAGAGTTCGTGGTTAGGTTGAAATACGGCCTGGACCAAGAAAAAAAATTACGAAATTTTCATTCTGTGGCATCCATGGCGTATTTCTTTACAAAAGAAGCAATCGATTGTCTCCAATTGCTTGTATCGATTTAAGACAGCGAGCGTTGCTGTGCTTCACCTCGGACAAATATTTTCTATTTTTAAATTTTGCGACTTTATATCAAGGGAGGGAAGATGAAACAGTAAGAAAATATTACAACAAAGGATATAACAGGCATTTCAAGATATTGTCATTTATTTTGCTACGCTGGTGGAATCTAATGGCTGTGCATCCCTCTCACATTTCGGCATTTTTAATTCAGTTTGAAGTGAATTTTCAGTAAAATAGGAGCGTAAAACGTGCAGAGGGCGTTAATCCAAATTTCAACAGGTTAGTTTCAGTTTGTGGCAGGTTCCGAAAGTGGTACAGTCCCCCAATATCCTTATGGAGAAGTGGTTGAAGTATCTGTAGAAGTTAATTAACTACGCATACGTGTTTGGCTATAACATTCGGAAACGAACTTTTTATAATATGTTCTCAGTTCAGATACCTACTCGAAAGTTTTTCTAATTGTATTCTCCTTTTCAGTAAAAAGCAGTAAACCATAATTAGGCCAAATTATCTAACTAATTTTGTTCATTGCTTAAAAGCATTAATCGTCGTTCATTCATTAGATATAGATCACCACAGAATCCTCCAGTCACCAATTAATCTAGGGAATGTTTTCAAAATGAATAAACTTCACTGTTCACGGGAATTAAAATGTAAGAGTTAAAATCCAGGAACCCTCTTAATCGTTATTACAACAGAAATGAAACACTGATGTGACTTTCAAACTTTTCTATAAATATACAGACATGCTCATTCCTTACATCAATAATTGAGCTACATGCCAGTGAGAGAATGAAAACAAGTGTTCAAATGATACGTCCGATATGCGATATGTTACTGAGTCATTGCTGACTGCATATTTGTTTTACTGTCCGTTCTTGTAAAGCTTTGATATGATTCTCTTGTTATAGTAATCTCCAACGCCTTTATTTCTCATATTGGAGGAGCCTAAAATTTCTACTAAATAATAATGAACCACATATATAAAATAAGTCTAATTTTCAGCAGGTGACTGTGGATTCAGCTTTGTATTTCTCTCTAAGCTTTTCAGTTTACTACACGAATGACAGAGCAGTAATACAAACGTGATCGGTGTCTTCTGCTTATTTCGTAAATCTTCACTTCACTAGAAAAACATTCAACATTTTCGCTGTACAGCGCCAAATCCCAAACAACTGATTGTGATAGCATTAAACTTTCAATGATTAATATACTCAGTACCCAGATCATTCAAATAGCTTCTTAACTATCATGAAATGTGTCTTTTGATGAAAAAAAAATTACATGATGTTTCGACAGGTGCTACGTGACCTAACATAAAGTAGAATGTGCAACAAGAAATCACCATTCTCATGGTCTGAACCGAATGTTTGTAAACCAAGTTATATATATATTTATTTTTGAGATACTATGTCGTCTCAGCAGATTGCAGAAAAGTTGTGCTTCCTTTCGTAGTCAATAGGTTGCTTATAACATAGCGTCTGATATCCTCAATCTTGTTGCGTAATGGAATAAAGCAGAAACATCTTCATATTTTCATAGGAAAAGGATTTTTAATCTAAAGGTGTAACTTAGTCAATCGGTTACATTGAGAAATAATGAAACTGAATTATTCTACATATGTAACATGGAAGTGTGTTGGATCGTCTGGCTGAAATCGTACTAGCCCATGACTGTTCGAGAAAGCATGACCAGTTTCCTCTCCTCCGGGACCTATAATGTGAAGTAGAATCAGTTCCAGAGCTTTCATTTTGTGTTTCAGATAAAGGTCAGAAAAAAGACACAAATTTTAGGTTTCGAACTGCGAAATTTTCGATCTGCCTTGACAGACCACTTAGCTACGACACTACTAATAACATTTAATATGTTTACATGACCCGTCAATCACAATTTAATCTCATTCCTTTACTGTTAATTATTATTGTACTTCTTCGGTTAAAGGTATCAAAATCGTATATCACTAATGCAAGTACTTATAGTCACAACTATTTGGCATCGCGGTTCAGTAATCATAGTACGGAAGAAATGTAACACGGACTTGGTTCAATCCTAGCTTAGTTAGCGATACTTTTTTAGAATAAATATGCGTAAGAGGGTTTAGCTTGTAGCAAACATAAATGACATCCGTCGTATCAAATGCATCAACAATGGGATTAATAAGGGATACGAAAGAGCATTTTCCTTGAAATGAAGAAGTGTATGTAAATGTTTGTTCATTTTGATGGGCTGGAACTAATGGATAAGGCATTGTAGTTAACAGTGGCGCTCATTAATAGAATGCTAATGTCTTGGTAGACATCACAATGGCTCTACTGTAAACAATGGTGTTGTAGCGGAGAAAGTAAAAACGTTGCACTTCAACCACCGAATACTGACCGCTCCTCCGAAGCCGCCGCCGCCGCCACCACCACCGCCTCCGAAGCCACCGCCTCCGAAGCTGCCGCCCCCGAAGCCGCCTCCAGTCGGGCCTCTGCCGTAGCCAACGTCAGCTCTCACCACCAGAGGCGCTGCTGCCAGGCACAGCGCGCACAGTGTAACTACCTGTTGAAACAACAGCCATTACATCTGTTTCTCTACATTGGTAACTGCTTACCTGTGTCGCGTACGGTTTCTGCAAGCGTTACGTACAAAAATTTTAAAAGAACACAAACTGGCTACGAATTATTGCAAATCAGGAGCGGCTCTAGACGTAGTGACACTGTGACATGTCACTAACTTCTAATCGAGAATAAATAAATAAAAAATAAATGTAGTGAAGAAATATAAATATTTAGCTATGTGCCATTCTCTGATATACGACAACATATAGCAGCTAGGGGAAATATTGAACACCATTTGTTGGCCATATTCAATTTCGCTTTGGTGGGTACCAGAGGGCACAAATCACGGATGCGCACTTGCATTTTCGCGGAAATATAGAAGGAAGGAGTGACTCTTTCCTAGTGACGACTAGTGACAACTCCATTCTGTTTCACCTTTCTCCCAGGCAGTGCTCTGCAACGTTACGTATCTCGAAAAAGTTAGTAACACTGTCGATAGCGTGCAGTATCTATGATTTACGCCACATTATACTACATCCCCTGGAAGATTTGACAATGCGAGGGGTATTTTTGTCTCCTAGTTCCTTTGAAGGAATAGTACACAGTTTTATGAAAGCAAGTAGCAAAAACCTGCTGTCAAGCGAAATGCGTTGCACTGTCGGAAGTATGGGGCCCTGGGCATTCAAAATAATTGAGGCCTTTTGTTTGAAAAACTTATATGTATTTTAAAAGTACAAAAAAAGGGTTTCGCAGACGATTAACTGAATAGGTCAAAATTTTATTCAATTAAGCAAACGTATTTTATAATTAACGATTTTATGAAAATTGATTTTATTTATGGTACACTACAATGAAACCAAAATATTTAATTTTTACTCTCTTGATATTACTTTGATTTTTTTCTTTTGCATGATTTTATTCAATTTTTATTATTTTTATTTTGTGAAAGAAATGTTAACTATCAGGGGGCCCTGAAAAATTGAGGGATCCAGGCTGGTCGTGTCTGTTGGGTAATTTATCGCTGCCTCTAGATCAATTCGTAGATTTTTATTTAATCAGTCATTGTTTACGTTTTTGTCAATTATAAAGTATTTCTCACTGTTTCAGTTTCAAAATCGTTTCTTTAAACCACTTTAAAACTACCGTTATAAAATTACAGTAATAGGTTAGGTTCCCAATAAAAAAGAACAACCACCAAAACCATTAAAAAAGATGAACTTATTTAACAACCAAATATTAAAACTGAGTTTCAAGGCAAAAGTTTCATTGTTTTGCTAGAATCAAACTGACGAAGCAAATTTCTCGAAATTGTATTACCAAGATAAAAAGTGGCAAATTATTGTCTCTTTGAATGTGACTAGTTTGCGACAGGAGAATAAAAAAACTGAAAATTAAATGGGATAAGCGTAAAATGAAATGAACGATAGATCAGCAGACACAAATTTGAGGACAGAAGAGTTTACTCATAACTGTAGATGCTCACGATGAATGATACGAACAATGATAATAGCTTTATTCGTATTGGTGAATTATGAAATTTAAATCCAAACTCGTCAATGGGAATTTCGGCTCTTCTAGTCCTTACTAAATCGTGTTCAGGTACATTCCACAAAATACTTCACGATGTATAAGCGCTTTGCTCTTCATCGAAAAATTTAGCTCCTTGAATCGTATTTGTTCCCATTTAAAGCAAAGAATCACCAGTTCTTTAAATATAATTTGGGAACACATATACGACAACATTTGGAGAAGTGTATATCTGTATCTCTGGACATTCGTAGGATCCACCTTTGTTGCAAGTGCGTTTATATAGTGTAAACTAAAAGGAACCCTGGTTAGATGTTACAGAATACCGTATTCAGGACACAGGTGTGGAAGATACAACTTCGTGTAGACGTTGCTTCAGCTAAAGCAATTTGACAGCGTCCAAACGCCTACGGCCAAATTGGTGGGTGTAAAAACAAGATATGCTAAATCTTATACAGTGTTGAAACGGCTTATCGATTCTTTTCAGAAGATACCTCCTGGACATTCGTAGGATCGACACTAGGCAGAGCATATCTCGCTATGTCCTTTTAAAAATAGCTTAAAGTAATTGTAGAAGTGTTTTGTATAGTCGTCGCTATTATTAAAGGTTTTCAATACCACATCATGTAAATTAATGTTGGAGTTAGTATCTCATAGTTTTTTCCTTTATCGGCTTACTAGCATTTTACCAAAGGTTTCACACAAGGATTTCCAGCTATTTTTGTGGCTTACGTTTTACTTCCGAAAAGTTTGGTGATCAAGCATATGCACACATCTTACTGCATTTATATCAAATTATCGGCTAGCGTTCAATGTATAAGAAAATTCGTTTGGTCGTACGAAATCCGTACAGTTATAATTTGCCGCGCATTCCGCAACTGTATTGGCTTCAACTTCTGTTAACGTATAATCCGGACCTCGGAATACCGTACGAAGAAACCCTTAAAAATTCTTTGGCCTGCCGGAATTCGAAACCAGCTCAATGGTTTTCGAATGAAACAATGGTGAAGTATTTTAACCCAAATTTATAAAATTGTCTGGACATCAAACACGGTTTTTGGTATCTGCTGTTGTCACCTTACAGCTTTGCTTCTGTCAACGAGACGCTTACAACGAAACTTGTCCGATATTTCTACAACAACTTTGATAATAGTCAGCCCTCACTGCTGATATTGGGGGGGGGGGGGACTGAATCCTGTGAAGAAAGTCAAGAATCAAGCTGCTCGTTGCCCGCCTGTTCGAGTAGAACAGTTGAGCAAAATTTGGTCCCAAACAGTGAAACTGTGTAGATCTGAATGTAAAACTATATCCATACTTTGTGTTTTCTATACTAAATAAATGTTTAAGCGGTTTGTGTCTACGTGTTCCTTTAACCGATCATCACGCAAAAAACTGCAGAATCAATTTTGGATGGAGTTTTCGTACTTTGGAAGTTTATTTTCTAGCTTAACATCTGCATTTTTTCTTACTAGTCTACGTGATCTATGAACGGAACAAGAAACGATAATTCGTTCGTACCGAGAACAGATAATAACCATGGAACAGTCGTTTATCAAACAACCACTGAAGATCACGCTACTATACAGATAAAAACTCCAAACTTTGGAGTGTTTTAATATTATTTTCCACTGTGTTGCTTTTTCGAGTTTTTTAAATGTAGAACGTAAAAGTAAACATAAAACGTTAATCAGACCAAGATTTACACTAAAATAGGCATAGCACAATAAAATTTTGAAATTTAATTTACATTAAAGTTGCAGAGATACTTAATTACATGCGTTTATGGTTTGCACTGAGAAGACAAATTAAAGGCAAGAGAATATCTATGTGGGCCAAACAGCGGGAAAATTTTAGTATTTGTATATACAGTAGATAAATAGGAAGGATGACTGCTAAATCCTAATAATGTTATTGGAAAGCTGATATGAGCCATTTTGGAAATTTGGAGCAATTTACTCTACAAATTTCACATCAGGCACAATGTAACTTTGAGCAAAAATGTTTGTATACAGAACGAAGAAAAGTCTTCATTGACAAACGTATCAATCATAAAATTCCTGTCTTTACTGCAAATGTTTTAATGCTGTACGAGAGTATGCTAATAGTATCATACAAAATTCTATTATTTAGACAAGAACTGCCACAGCTCAGGCGGTAGAGCGAGTTATTGGGAAGTCACGAAGGAGACTAACAAGTTTCTTGGAAGTTAATCGTGCGGAACAGCTACAACGATCCACACAGAGTGTTATCCATTGACTGCTGTCGCGAAAAAGGTGGTCTCTTCGGAAAGTAAAGACATCAGTCTTTGGTTTTAAGCTTACTCCCTACATTTTAGTAAGGCGGCCGCGAAGGGATATGAGGAACTGCATCTCCAACATCTGAATACAATGGAGATATACAACCTTCATCATTTTTACATTAATTTAAATCTGGGCATGGTAGTCTAAAAAGAAGGTTCCCCTCCTAAACCGAAGGTACTTTGTTTGATGGTCGTTGGTATCTTAAATCCTTTATGACTTTGGTTTCACCTTATTATTGTAATAGCAAGTAACGTCTCCGAAGGCTTGAGTGTTAAAAAGTAATTGGTATTGTAAAAAAAGTTGTGAATAGTAAAGAATCTGCTTCCATTTTATATTGCTTCAGATAACATGAATCGGATACAATAATTGGTTAAAACCAACCATACCCGAGGCCGAACTCGAACACGAGACATTGAGCTAGCCTCTCAGCTGCCGGTCACGGTGATATCTGCTTTCTCTATTGGACGGTTCGATTCTATTTATGAGCCTGAATCCTCCAGGACCCCTTCACTGGTCTAGATAATATAAAGGTAGTGCAGGTGTCGTCATCTGTCTGAGAACTGTGTACGTATAGTTCTGTTTGTCACGTGTTAATTTGTTTGAGAAGTATCTTATTTTTTGAGGCCAAAAGATTTTTTTTTTAACTGCTTTACGTCTCTCAACAGCGAGGTCTTTAGAGACGGGAAAGGATGGGGGGCAAGGATGGGGGCAAGGAATGGGAAGGAATTCGGCCATGGCCTTTTGAAGGAAGCATACCGGCATTTGCCTGGAGTGATTTGGGAAACCATGGAAAACCCAAATCTGGATGCCCGGATGGGGATTCGAACCGCCGTCCTCCCGAATGCGAGGCGAGAAGGCCAAAAGAAAAAGACGTTCCAGCATTCACTTCAATTATTATGTAAAATAGTAATGAGCACGGACAGTAAGCCAGGATGGATGTTTTAACCTGGTCCAGTGGCCCGTTTTACTTTCTCGAGTCCAGTTTCGTTTTTCTTTCCTTTTCGTTGCGCCAAGAGTCATCTGACGTTAGTAATTTCTATACTGCTATTCTGAATAATGAACACCGAACAGGTTTCTCCTTTGCCTTATCCAGTTACTTATTAAGTAACGGAATGGTGTACCACTGTACCAGTCCTCTCGTAACAATTAATAGTGTCAGCTGTGTTCTGTAAGATTAGTATGTCTAATGTTTGAGGCGGAATTTGGAGGCCTATCAGCATTTCCGTTGATGATCACTGAAAACTGTCTAAACTGTATAACCATGATAAGTGCTACGCTAACGTAGAAGCTTGAGTCTGACCGAGCGAGGTGGATGAGCGGTAACGCTCTGGCCTCCCATTCGGGAGGACGTGAGTTCGAATCCCCGTCGGGGAATCCAGATTTGAGTTTTCCATGATTTCCCCAAATCACTCCAGGCCATGGCCGAATCCCTTCCCGTTCCTTGTTCCAGTCTTTTCCAGCTTCTAATGACCTAGAAGTCGGCAAGGCGTAAAGCCATAAACAGAAAAAGCTTGATTCCTGTGCGGTTGTACATACCTTCCAGAAACGAGTTTTAACGTTTATGGTTATCTGGTAGGACGCCCTAGTGAGTTTGGAAAAAGTCGCAGATATTTAATCCCATTCCTTAAGTTTCTTGGACTCCCTCGAAAATTATCTGAGTCTTGTTAGAGACGTTGGATACGTTTGTGTGTTTTTTGTGTATGTGTAAATAACTGTTTTGATGGAATAGATTGTTTTGTTGTGTAGATGAAGTAATGGCGATAGAGAACCCGGGTGCCGGCCCGTCCAAGCCTACACTTCCGAAAGACACCAGGGTATCACAGGTTTAACATCCCCATCTGGTGTACGAATCACCATTAACAGTGTAACATGCCCTCACTCCATACACACTGGAGAAATGTTCGTGGTTTAACGCAGGACTCTGCTAATCAATGCTAATAGCTGTACATTATGCACCATCACCTCTAAGCGAATCCCAAGAAGATTAAACCAGCTAACCCCATGGTCAGGAGCCGGGCACCATAATGATGCCACAGAGACCCGATCCAACGGGACGGGCAAGTAAATTGTAAACCTCCAAAATAAAGTTTCATAGTCTTTTTAGATTAAATCTAGTTAATGTAGACACCAGCACCATGAATTCTTACCAATCTGAAACGTGACGAAATGGACACCTTACCTTCGTACTGACCATGTCCGCTACCACACTTGTCAGGCTGGTGGACGTGCTTCAGGCGCTGCAACCTGAAGCTGAGTGATGCATCCGTCTACACCCCGGTGGGCTTTTATAGCGAAGCACCTGCTGGCTACCAGTGTTAGAACAGAGCCAGTTCCCAGGCTGGGACCGGCCTGACATTAGTGAATAATTGTGCTCCGTATCCGGGATCGGGGAGGGATCGCCCATTCATCCCCACCTCACCAGGTTTCCGAGGAGGGGGTCGGAGGTCGCGAAGAGAACCAGATCGGCATCCCATTCCGTTCCACCCGCTCATCCGAAGAGACTCCTCTCACTTTAGCAGGGTTGTTGCTTCAGAGGCGGTGGTCGAGGTCAGACGTTGCCCAACAGGGCCACCCGGGGCCACCGCCCAAAATGACACCTGTTGCTCCCGCAATTAACAAGCCAAATTGGGCCGTTTGTCGTTTCGCAAGCCGGGCCGTCCTCATCTCGCCAGAGACGGTCACGAACGCCTGGAGGCGCGAAGAGTAATCTCATTTCGTCCGAAATGTCCAACCGACGGTAAGTTCATTCAAAGCGGAATCTGTTTCTCGTTGCAGCCTCTGGCCCCAGATCGGTGATCTCTGAGGTTACTTGATAATTAATTATACAATAGTGAACTTTTTTCCACTTTCTAAATATCGTGCTTTTCATTGTTGTGTTTTAAATGCTTTCACATCCTCTTCCCAGTTTCTGCCGTATCTTTATTAGCAATGGCACTTTGTATTTCACAATTGAGGGGGCATTAGATGAAATATGTAGTGCTTTAATTCTTCTTTATCAATTTAAATCGCTATTTCGATAGGATTGAAAACATTCAGACGAACTGTGTTCCGTCTCACCCTATAATTGTGTTATAGTCAAATAGTGAAAGCAGTATTTAGTTCCACTCAACTTTAAATTTCTTCAAAACTGGTTTCGTCTACAGTTCATCAGATTTCTTTGACGATTTATACAAGCATTCAATGAGAAAATTTAGTTTATTCCAATTTTTTAATATTTGATTTGATGTTTGTCACATATACCTGATGGATGACCTGACAGAGTTACGTTACAATTTACATTCCAAAATACATTTTTTTTAACTACTTAACGTCTCTTAACAGCGAGGTCTTTAGAGACGGGAAAGGATGGAGGGGCAAGGAATGGAAAGGAATTCGGCCATGGCCTTTTGAAGGATGCGTCCCGGCATTCACCTGGAGTGATTTCGGGAAACCATGGAAAACCCAAATCTGGATGCCCGGACGGCGAGGCCAGAATGCTAACCATTACACCACCACGCTCGGTCCCAAAATAAAACCTGTCGATCTTTGGTGAGCGTGAAAAACCAACTGTGCACAGTCTTATTTCTTTAATTTCTTTCACGTTATAATTGTGTGATAGGCAAATAGTGAAAGCAGTATTTAGTTCCAAACTACTATAAATTTGTATCGAAACGGGTTTCATCTGCCTTCATATCTTTCTACTTTCTGTATTCCTTGACACTTCGTACAAGAGTTCACTGTAAAGAAAACGTTCTCTGTCCCAAGTTTTATAATAACTAGTTTTATGTTGGTCACACGTGCCTGACGGGTGCCCTAACTATGTTACGTTGCCAATCTTACTTTCCAAAATACAACCTACAAAAAACAACTATATTCTGAACACCTGCTACAGAAGGCATGTATGGCATTCATTTCATATATTTGCCTGCGACGTTTATCTAGCGATTTATAACCAATGATCTGTATGCTTATTGTCATAGGGATTCGTGCTATGCAACGTAAGATCGGAGTTAAAATATATTTATTATTTTTGTGTGAATTTTGTCGAGAAATTGTTTACTTCTTTAGCTTCACCAAAAATTTTGAACCGAATAAGGTATTTACTCTATAATCGGCCCGATGTTTGATAGGTATCGGCTTTAAATTTTTCCTACAATCAATATTTTATTCCACGTAATTAAAAATATCGATAACGTTGCACCTGGCTTATAAATCAGTCATAATAAAGAATCATCATTTCATTTTCAAAATTTCTTTCTGTTTACTCGTGTATGCTAAATATTTAACCAATGATAATAATTATTTCCTTGAAAAACTGTAGTCAAGTATTAATATACGTGAGTTATTATATCTTAGTTTCTATTACACATTTAACGAATTAGATTGCTGAGTCACACAAAGGTAAAAATTAGTCTTTTCTTTCATCTTCTAAAACTCTTCTGAGTGTAGCACACCTTGGATTGAACCATATAATGTTCTAATTAGTGGTTATCACTAGTCTGTCAATTATATTGGGGAGTAAACATAATGAACTACACAAACTCCGTAAATACAACTGACAAAGTTCTATACTGTGATTGCTAAAGAAGCAGGTCTCAGAAAGGCATGATAACTTAATGACTCATTTATGATCATCTTTAATGTTTCTGTACTTTCATATATTTTAAAAAGATTTCACAGTGATAAAATTATTTTCAAGTAACTCGAAACTGGAACGAATGTATTAGTTAGATGAAAATTATCAGCGGTAGAATGAAATTTGTCGACAGTAGAATATTTTTATTTTTTATGTCTAATGATGTAATGAAGTTTGAGAATTTCATAAACAACCTTTCTTTGTTTTGTAGGTGGTTAACAAGTTTCGAGATAATGTTTTCCATTTTGGCAGTGGATTGGCAACTATGGTTCCAAACGAGAACTTTCGGTGGAACATTCTAATTGCATAAGAAATAGGTTTCTTAATTTAAAATTTGTTAACAGATATTTATGCAAAGTTTAATTTAATTTAATTAAATTGCAATGGAGCGCACGCTCCAGTGGCAGTTTCCTTCCACCAATCTTCCCCCTTCCCTGCACACATCTACATTTGCCATCGGGAAATTTTAACTTTAAATTCTTTCAACGTGTTTTCCCTGGTTTCCCCAAATCACTCCAGTCGAATTGCGGGCTGCTTCCTTCAAAACAGGTCATGGTCGAATTCCTTCCCGTTCCTTGTCCCGAGTCCCATCCCGCCTCAAATGACCTCGACGTCAACGAGGCGTAAAGCCACAAATAAAAAAAATAATAATAATAAAAATAAAAATAAAAAAATAAAAAAATCTTTCAACGTTTAACCGAAATTTCTGATGTTAGTTGGTTGTGTAACTATCATGGAAGTAATAATTTCTGCTAGATAGGAAACATTCTTGAAAAGATACCATATACAATAGCCTGATATAGACGACTGATTGGTATCGTTTGATGCTTTTAGATAATACGAACTCATCTTAATGTTTTATTAATGTCATAACTCTAACAACATCCATAACTTTTTCGTATAACCATTTATTACCAATGGTTTATCAAATTTGAAGATTTAATCTTTGATTCTGCTCCGAGCGTGGTGTGTGAGCGGTACTGCTTTGGCCTCGCATTCGGGAGCACGCTGTTTCGAATTTCCGTTCGGGCATCCGGATTTGGGTTTTACATTATTTCCCCAGATCACTCCAAGTGAATACCGGGATGGTTCCTTCAAAAGGCCGTGGCTTAATTCCTTCCTGTCCCCAGTCCCTCCCACCTCTAATGACCGCGACGTCGACTATGTTTAAAACCATACAAAACAAAAAATACAAAAAACAAAAACGCTACTCACATTTTTACCAAACCCTTCTCATTGCTTCAAAATTGCATTAACATTCATACTTCGTTTCGATATTTTAATTTTGATGATAACGATGCCGGAGGAAGCTTTAGTTTGTTAATATATAAAGGAGTCAATATAAAAATCAAAACGAAACCTGAATTTAGAAATGTGTCTGATTTGACGCGTGACACCGAATATCTACACTCTACAGGATGACCAAGCGTCTGTTCACAAATATTTCCAGTGAAGTCTTCCATCTGTGTTGCCGTCTGCAATCTAAACTTTGCGCAAAGGAAAAATGGCGTAAGAATTGAACCTGTCCCTGAAAGAAACCTGTGTTATGTATGATGACTGTTCATTGTGATAAGTGTCAATTTTACTTTCAGTTCGTCGATTTAATTTCGTAATAGTGACAGTATTGTTAAAAGGGAAAGATTTATCTATAATTTACGGAAATCCATTAGATACAGAGTATTGTGTCTTGATATACCTTTCATGCTTGTAGTTTTTTTTTTTTTTACTCCTTAACGTCTCTTAACAGCAAGGTCTTTAGAAACGGGAAAGGATTGGGTCAAGGAATGGGAAGGAATTCGGCCATGGCCTTTTTAAGGAGGCATTTGCCTGGAGTGATTTGGGAAACCATGGAAAGCCCAAATCTGGATGCCCGGACGGGGATTCGAACCACCGTCCTCCCGAATGCGAGGCCAGAACGCTAACCGTCACACCACCACACTAGGTGTAGTAGTGTTAGTGGTTTGATAGCTAAGAGCGAATTTCGAGTTCTTAACTTGAGCTTAAATCCTGGAAACGCTTACCGTGCAAATGTGTCATACACGCTGTATGCGCTACAAGAGTCAGGTTCCACATGAAATAGTAGGCTCAGGGTACCATGACATTAACTGTTGTCATGAATGGGAAATTTTTATCTTAGTCAGTGCCTCTATTTTGGGAGTAAATTTCTGAAATTCATTCTGAAAGGGTAGAAACAAAACTACCAATATTCAGTTTTTATGGTTTGTACATATCAAACAGACGTAAGAAACTAGTTTTATCTCTTGCATTTAGACCTTAACAAGAGTCATATATTTTAGCTATTATACAGAAAGAAATGTAGGCAGATGAAAATGTTAATGTGAAATAGCTATCTTACAATTTTACGGGCTAGTTAATCTGTCATGTTCTTTTGTTTAAACGTGACGGCTGTGGTTTGTACAACAAACTGTTAACCCAAAAGATATTTAGGAATTATTCTACCTTTGGCATTAAAACACATTGTTTCTTACTTTTAGAAGAGGCAGAATTATCACGTTCAAATTACTTTCTGTGGGGCTCCAAATCATATTGAAAAAGAATCACTGGTAACGGTATAAAAGGACAAAGAAGGCAATAATAAATCGTTCTAAACTAAAGTTTGTTAATTTCAACAACGTTTTCAAATAAGGGAGCCGGAAAATTTTCTTTTGTAGGCAAGGGTGTTGGGTTTGGAACAAATTACCAAGTGATGAATAATTTGCCAAAAACGCTGGAGGAATTTGTAAATCGCAAAAGTAGACGGAGGAGTAATTTAACACTCAAATTATATAAGATAATCTAAAAAATAAAATAAAAATGGAGTAATTAAATGACTAAGGAAATTTTCACCGTAGCGTGTGGTCCATCGCAATTAAATTAAATTAATTAATAATTAAAATCAGCGAGCAAGTAAAAATACTCATAACGTGTAATGGAATAGCAAAATGTTTGTCAAAAAGTAGGAGTGTTGTGTTTAAGTATAAATTATAAGCAGGATGCGAAGAAATTGGATTCCATCATTAATAAGAAATAAAACACAGACATACGTTGACATACGTTGAATACACTCACTCGCTTACTTATAACCACACACTGACACCTTCTTCACATGAGCAATATTCTGTATATATATATGTATATATAAGTGTGTGTAAACCTTACCAGTGGGAAATCTCTCGTACTTCCCTTGTTTTCAAAGGAAGGGAAGACGCGAATTACAATCCCACAGCATTTTAAAGACCCCTCGAGTAAAATTATGTTATATTTTTACCAATCCCTTCCCAACTCCATAGACCTTTGAAATCAATCATGATACTCATACAAGAACCGCCCAACATTTAGATATTACGAAGTCGGAATTGAACAATGAAATGTAACTACAACCCATCGTACCCTTAAGCCGAACGATTTCGCTAACTCCGATGTTAAAGAAGCAGAATTATTTATATGCCGTCACTGAATATTTTAGTGTAACATTTAGCAAAACGACCTACGGCTGCGGAGCAAGAAAGCTTCACCAAATACTCCTACCTCTTATTAGTTGTGTGTGCAAGAAATGTTTATGAAATGATTTGCTGGCGGTCGTAATTGCGGTGAGATTTATGTACATGCCTCAAAGAAAGTGTAACGAAAGTTCAACAGCGTGTGGTCAGACGTTGTTTTCTTTGGTCGAGTTCATCCGCTGCCAGAGGTAAAATCGTGATTAACAACCTCTGACCGGGTCACAGTACAAACTTATGGGACTGCAAACTTCTTCGTTCGCTGCCGATGCAATCTTTGGTATTAGGTACAGGACATTTTTTTAATTTTTTTTACACTGATCATTCCTGTTAACATTACTATTTAAATTTTGCCACTTTTTCTGTTGCTACACTGAATATGACTCACTATTCTACCGAGTAACCGCATCGGGACTGAACAAGTTTAACACCCTTGGCTTCATATCTCGACATCTGTCTTCACCAAGGATATACCTGCAAATTTTCCTCACCAAAATTATACACTTATAACAGAACATTGTGACAGAGACCAATATAAAGATACGCGTTGCAAACTGCGGGTCCATTCACACTAGCATATGAAACTTATTAACAAAAAATAACAGTATTATGCCATGTTGTTGTGAAATGAAATGTCTAATATACTAAATAGTATAGCGTTCTTGTAGGAGTGAAATCTTAACGCTAATGAAACAAATTTTAAAATTTATAAAACAAAAGTTAATTTGCATCAAAAAATAATCAAGTAAACAAATTTCTTCTCTGCGTATGCGAAAGCTTAATCTTCATTGAATCTCTGTGAAGTATGAAACAGAAATGAACTAAGAATGAAGGGAGGAAACTTTTGTAGTTATTAGAGGAAGAATACGCACAGGCATTTTACGTTAGAACTAGTTTTAACACCGTCGAAAATGACGGGAATCACCTCTGGTAATAATAGGAATTCGTTCTTTAAACGTTTCTAAGGAAAAACGAATAACGATTAATAATTATTTTTTGAACTGATTTTTTTTCGTGAAGTTAGAAAACTTCCTCTGATTAAAGTCTCTGATCATTTGGCTAGAATTTTTAAAATAAGTGCATTTGATGCTGATTGACGGAAAATTTTATTGTTATGAAAAAGTTTCAAGTAAAGTATAATTTCAAAAACGAATAACTATTGTTAGTTTGATTGATATATTTCGTGGTTGCCTACGATTCGTGTAAATTTTATACGAGTTTAAATAAACCTCCCTGTTTGTTATCTTCTTGAAAAAAAATTAAAAAATATTAGGTTATGTTGTCACTTGGTTAATGTAACTGCTACAATAAACAGCGTAAACAACGGAAGTTCTTATTACATAAATTTCTGCATCTAGTTGCCGTAAATAAACAAAAGTAACATATCAATTTTTATAAAGTCACATTACAGGCCTATTTTTTTATTATTTCTCTGCCTCGCATTATAATTTTCATCTCTACTACACAACAGACAGTTCCATTTTAGCTGGCACAGCAGGTACAATTTCTTTTAACAATATAAGTGCAAATAAAATAAAATTTCGTTATTTATTTGAAATTTACACTTCCTTTTAACAATATAAGTGCAAATAAATTCAGTACAGTTATTAGTTTGAAATTTCCAGTTTAGTCAAGCAGCGCTATGGTGGCAGTCGGTGTAAATAACACTTCGGGTATTATCGAGATTCGACGAAGATAACCGAGTCATTGAGGTGAGCCCAGTCTTCAGGCACAACGCATTTTTATTACGCCCGGTGCACACGAGCGTCATTTCACGTGGCGTGCACGCTGAGATGCCGCGCTAGCGGCTAGGAGTACACAGGAACAGATACGGCAGTGCACACGCACAAGCGGCGACGCAGCGGTAACGCCGCGGCGACCCAGCGGTCGTTTTTCCCTGTTCTCGCCCACCACGAGCATGGTCGCCGCGCACGCTACTGCAGTCTCCTAGTACATTGTGTCCAATGGAGCGGTTCACACGGGCGGCAGAACACGCTAGCGCGGCAAGCATGGCAGACGAGTTATTAGTTTTAAAAAATATTGACATGCAACATTTTATTGGCGTAATTAAGACTTAGCCAGAAATTTAGGACATCCGTCAGAAAATTATCATGATCGAATCAAGAGGAGAGCTTGGACCAGTATATATCGGATATTCATTGAGTGATTCGATGAGAAGGACGACAAGGGCGAAAATTGAATATTTAAGCAAAATATTTCGTGTTTATTATAATTCCAGTTTTACGTAAAGTATTTACAATCTAGATTTTATGTATCATACCTATAAAATTTATAGTAAACTGCTGTTGCAAACAAAAAGTTCTTAAATAAAATTCCTTTACCGGGGTAAGGTGGCAACATCAGAAACAAAATATGCTGCTATCATGTTCCTTACTTGGATAGACTGCTACGTAGTTTCTCGTGTTAGAACTGAGGCGTCCTTTCCGATATCGACGAAACCTTCTATACTCATTTCATCTTGAATGTTGTCGTTCTTACAAAATTATGAAGTGAACAACACGTCTTTATCAATAGGATAGATAAATCCAAATTTAAATTAATTGTTTTATGAAAATTTTTCCATTTATTCTACAGAATGCCAAATGTACTTTTACTTTTCTCTTGTCGCGTGACAATCTATAGTTGAAAATCCTTTTTTTTCTGAAAAAAGTTTACCACTGTAAGGCCTCATATATTTGATGAAAGGGAAAATGCTTCATCACCAACAAAATAGAAGGGCATTTTTGGACCTGCAGTGCCGGCAGAGGTTGTCCTCTTGGAATGTTTATTTAATTGTTTTCAAGCTTCTTATAAAAATAAGTTCTTTTGGAATAGTCCTGTACTACCAATAACGTCTATCCTGTGTCCTTAATAAATGATTTTTAAAGATAAATTACGCAAATATTACCCGCTTCTTATTATACACGTCCATCGTTGTCAGTCGGACGCCTACTGCCGCCTGCTACGTGTGCATCTGAAGTCGCGTGCACGCGACGTGAAATGACGCTCGTGTGCACTGGGCCTAAAAGTGGATTTGGATGAACAGAGATTGTTGTGAAACTATACCGTATTTGCTGCTAATGGCAGACCAACTGATTGAGTTCAGAGGTGCCACATTACAAAGGGGACGTCACGTATAAATTAAGGTACTTGAATTAATTCCTTATGTCTTCTGCAGGAGAAGGAGTGGTACTGAAGGTATGACATTAACAATCATATATATATTATTTCTGTAAGGTATTTTTTGTCACAAGCCTGTATCATCCTTCATACTTAACCGAAATCAATGAATGAGGTGTCATTTTAAAGCATATGGTCTCCACTTTGGTTGCATTATATTTTAAGAAATAAATTTTTCGGAATTAGATCCTTTAAGGGCAAAAATGTCAAAATTTCTAAAATGCTGTTTTCTGTGTTATGAGTCATTTATTTCCCTGGATACCTATCTGAAATCGTTTAATGAAGTATCATTTTAAAGATTAAGATCTCCGCTTTAGTGAAGTCATATACTAAGACGGAAATTTTTCGGAATTCGACCCTTAAAGGGCAAAAGTATCAATATTTTGGAAATGCGTTTTTGTGTCACGAGCGATTTATCTCCCTTAAAATCTAACAGATATAGATAAATTAGGTATCATATTAAACACTGAAGTCTCCGCCGTGGTAACATTATATTTCAAGAAAGGAATTTTTCGTAATTCGACCCTTAGAGGGCAAAAATGTCAATTTTTCTAAAATGTGTTTTTTGTATCTCGAGCCATTTTTCTCCCTGGATATCTAACCAAAATCGATAAATGACGTAGGATTATGAGGAATATTGTCTCAGCTTTAGTGACATCATATTTTAAGAAAAAATGTTTTTTGAATTCATCGCATAAAGGGAAAAAGTATAAATTTTTCTATAACGCATTTTTGTGTCACGAGCGATTTATCTTCCTTAATAACTAACAGATATAGATAAATGAGGTATCATAATAAAGAATAAGGTCACCGCCGTGGTAACATTATATTTTAAGGAAGGAATTTTTCGTAATTCCACACTTAAAGGGCAAAAATGTCAATTTTTCTAAAATAGGTTTTTTGTGTCTCGCGCCCCTTATCTCCCTGGATATCTATCCAAAAATCGATAAATCAAGTAAGATTATGAAAAATATTGTCTCAGCCTTATGACATCATATTTTGAGAAAGAACGTTTTTGGAATTCAACCCTTAAAAGGAAAAAGTATAATTTTTTCTATAACGCATTTTTGTGTCACGAGCGATTTATCTCCCTTAATATCTAACAGATATAGATAAATGAGGTATCATTTTATAGAATAAGATATCCGCCGTGGTAAAATTATATTTTAAGAAAGGAATGTTTCGTAATTCGACCCTTAAAGGGCAAAAATTTCAATTTTTCTAAAATGCGTTTTTTTGTATCTCGAGCCATTTATCTCCCTGGATATCTAACCAAAATCGATAAATTAAGTAGGATTATAAGGAGCAATGATTCAGTTTTGTGACATCATATTTTAAGAAAGAATGTTTTTTGAATTCATCCCATAAAGGGAAAAAGTATAAATTTTTCTATAACGCATTTTTGTGTCACGAGCGATTTATCTCCCTTAATATCTAACAGATATAGATAAATGAGGTATCATATAAAAGAATAAGGTCACCGCCGTGGTAACATTATATTTTAAGAAAGGAATTTTTTGTAATTTGAACCTTAAAGGGTAAAAATATCAATTTTTCTAAAATGCGTTTTTTGTATCTGGAGCCATTTATCTCCCTTAACAATTAAACAAAATTGATAAACGAGGTATCATTTTAAAGATTTTTCGTAATTTCTTCGGTTCCGTTACCACATTTTAAGAAAGAAATTTTTCAAAATTCTGACCTTAGAGGGCAAAAGTATCAGTATTTTTACAACGCATTTTTCTGTCACGAGGTATTTATTTTCCTCGCACAGCAACAAATATTTCAGAGATACTGATATATTGTGTGCATTTTGTTCAGGTTTAATTTATTCTGTTAAGGTCAGTGACAGTTTGTCATAAATACAGAGTGTTTTAAATTTTCCTAACTGTTTCGTAATATGTTGCGAGTATTTTGATGTGTACCTATTACACACACACAAAAACAAAAATTGCTACAAAAGTACGGTTCTACTTTTCATTATATTACAAGCATTTAACCTCACTATTCATCGCATTTTATTCGCGAAATTTTCGCACGGGTCGTCTAGTTACTGAGATTTTTCCCTTTTTTAATGTGATTATTATATTAGAAGTAATTTATCGAAAAGCTTAGTCCCTAAGTGAAATGTTCCTCTTTTACATACTTTTTTTTTTTTTTAACCAACCACCGTGCATTTTGCCGTCTCATGCCTGTAGCTTGTCCCGGCGACATTCCTAAGCGACGTCTGTTGGCTGTCAAGGTCGCGCCGCTTACCGCACGCGGAGGTCCTCACGATGACCTGTGAACGCCCAATTCTGCTCTCCAGTCGCATTGTTCCCGAGTCGTGACGGCTCGCACGTTTGTTTCTGTGCATCAATGTGGCTCTATCTACACCTCCAAATTGTGCAAGCGAGAGATCAAGACCGTGTCACTGGCGCACGCGGATGGTCCTTGACCACATTTCCGTGAATCGACCATCCGCAAGAGAGACCCAATTGAACCTTACCCTGGACTGCGTAGAATGGATTATAAGCCAACACCTCTTTCTGAGAAACGTTGGTAAGATACATTTCATCTTTATGTTGATTGGTTTTTCCACAGATGTTATATGCCAATGTCTCATCCTTCGTTTGATATAAGTGCATCCTGCCGGCCTCGGTAGCGTAGGGGCTAGAGCACTAGCTCCACGTGCCGAAGGTCGCCTGTTCGAATCCAGCCCAGGGCATGGATGTTTAAGTGTTGTGTGTCTGTGTGAATGTCCTGTCCGTCCTGTGGTGTCTATACATAGGAAGCATAAACGCATTGGATAAACTAAAAAATTCACATGAAGAGATCATAAACACATTGAGCTGGCTGAATGGCTAGACGCCGAAAGCCATTAACTAAAAAAAAAAAAAAAAAAAAAGAAAGAAAAAAAAAAAAAAGTGCATCTAGCTTTACTTGACGATACCCCAGGCATACGGGTGAACTTGATTAAAAATTTTATTTAGTTTTCCGCGGCATAATAAATGTACTATGAGACTGGGGACAACGAATGGAAGGAATTCCACCATCGCAATTATTTTAAGGAATCTTCCCGGCATTCACCTAGCGTGATTTGGAGAAATCATGTAAAACCAAGATCAGGATGGCCGGACGAGGATTTGAACCTGCTTCCACAGAAATTCGAGGCCCGAGCGTTACCGCTCTTTCATCTCAAAATTGCATATATTGTGAAAGTGGAAACATTTTCAGAATATGGTGCTTTTATCATAGAGACAACCATGACACGCGCTCCACTCTCACACAACACTTAATACGAAGAAAATACACTGAGGTGACGAAAGTCATGGTATACCCTTCTAATAGCGTGTCGGTCCTCCGTTTTCCCGGCGAAGTGCAACAACACGACGTGGCATGGACTCCATGAGTCGTTGGAAATCCTCTGGAGAAATATTGAGCCATGACGTCCATAACTCCGAAAGTATTGCCGGTGGAGGATTTTGTGCACGAACTGATCTCTCGATTATGTCCAATAAATGTTCGATGGGATTCATGTCGGGCCATCGAGCTGGCCAAATCATCCGCTGGAATCGTCCCGAATGTTCTTCAAACCAATTGCGAACAGTTATGTTATGGCCCGGTGACATGGCGCATTGTCATCCTGGAAAAATCCATCATTGTTTGGGTACATGAAATCCATGAATGGTTGCAAGTGGTCTCCCAGTAACTGAACGCCATTTAAACACAGCCCACACCATTATGGAGCCACCACCAGCTCAGTGCCTTGTTGACAACTTGGGTCCATGGCTTCATGGGGTCTGCGCCACACTCGTACCCTTCCATCAGCTTTTACCAATTACAATCGTGACTCATCTGACCAAGCTACTTTTTTACAGTCGTTTACGGTCCAACTGATATGGTCACGAGCCCAGGAGCGCCGCTGTTGGCGATGTCGTGCTGTTAGTAATGGCACCCGAGTCGGTCTTCTGTTGCCATAGCCCATTAAAGCCAAATTTCGTCGGACTATACTAACGGACACGCCCACATTCATTCCTGCGGTTAGTTCACGCTTTGTTGCTTGTCTGTTCACACTGACAAGTCTACGCAGACGTCGCTGGTCGCGGTCATTATGTGCCGGCGGTCGACCACTGCGTTGTCCATGATGGGAGGTTATGCCTGAATTTAGGTATTCTCGGCACACTCTTGACACTGTGGATCTCGGAATGTTGAATTCCGTAACGATTTCCGAAATGGAATGTCCCATGCGTCTAGCTCCAACTAGCATACCGCGTACGAAATCCGTTAATTTTCGTTGTGTGGCCATAATCAACCTTCTCACACGAAGCATTTGACCACAAGTGAAAATCCTGCTCAGGCACTGAACATCTATACAATTTGGAAGCGACACTACTGCCATCTATATATTTGCCTATTGCTATCCCATGACTTTTGACACCTCAGTAATAATCCACGTTGTTGCTAGTAAAAATGATGACACGATGGAAGTTACCCACTATTTTTTATAGTGACCGGTGTCATATCAGCTTACTATCAGTTGTATAATTACCTTTGGACTGATTGGCACCTCAACGAAAAAGTGTCTGAGAGGATACCGAAAAATCGAATCACAATGTTGACTGGAATTTCAGACACTTGCAAATGAAAATACCTTTTCTTAATAACTGTTACTTCATTCCTATAAGCTCAGACGCATTTTTCCCTTGAGGAATGGGATATCATCAGTGAGTTTTTTGACAGAAACAGTCAAATGTTGGTCAGGAAATAGCTCTTGTTGCAGTTTCTTGTAGAACACAACCTGTTGCTGCCGCTCAGCAAAATTTCAAAAGTTATTTGTCCTTCTCTTTTAACAGTATGTCAAATAATACACCACATTAGCGACGTCGAAAAAATGTGTTGCTTTCTCTTCAACGCAATGACAAATGTGGGATAACACTACTCTGCTAACGTGTTATATACTTGTATGAATATGAACCTGAATTCAAATAAACGGTTGCAACAAAGTTAGTCATAGCACTATTTACACTGATCATCCAGAGCATTATGACTACCTACCTACTATCGATATAAACCCGTCGCCTGACGAGGAATGACTGCTAGTCACACATACGCACGGTGCATGTAGTATCAGTGAGTATGCTATCCATGTTTAGAATGGGGAAAGCCCGTGATCTGTCTGAATTTGACTGAGGGCACTTTAATCCTTTGTTTTAGCTTGAATTTTGCTGTTTACAACTAGGCTAGTTAACCATAGATGGTACGTACACATTAACGTGGAATCCGAACCACTGAACGTTCGGCATAGCCCATATGATCAAACACAACCCGGGACCAGGGCAGCGACCGTTTTGAAAGCTTTTTTTTTTTTTTTTTTTTTGTATCTGCATTACGTCTCTTTTTAACATCGAGGTCTTTAGAGACGGGAAAGGATGGGGGGCAAGGATGGGGGCAAGGAATGGGAAGGAATTCGGCCATGGCCTTTTGAAGGAAGCATCCCGGCATTTGTCTGGAGTGATTTGGGGAAACCATGGAAAACCCAAATCTGGATGCCCGGACGGGGATTCGAACCGCCGCGCCGTCCTCCCGAATGCGAGGCGAGAACGCTAAGTTTTGAAAGCAAGCACCTTAACCACTTAGCTTTGTAGAACCGATGATTTATTGTTCAATCAATAAATTATATTAAAAATATTTATTAAAATGTTACTGTGACTCTTATAAAAAAATTTCAACACCTTTATTGGTTAAATTGGCTCTTTGGCTTCCAAAGTTTGCCGACCACTGCTTTAACCGAACGTGCTTTCCAGTCTGATTGGATTCCTCTGAGTCTCTGTCCCACCTGCTTTAAGATTCTTTTTTTGAGTCCTCTTCCGTCAGCTTTCCCTTTTCAAGAGGCGTCCCATTGTCCTCCCGAAGGACTGGTGACGGTTCGGTGCTTCAACGGCCCTGTATGTGTGGGAGTGTGTTTGTGTATGTGTCTTCTTTAGTAACAACGTAATCTGCAGACAGCATGATGTAATTTTTCTGAATAATCCGTCTGTTTGTGTAAAACTCTACAAAATTAACGGAAATAAGAACAACTTACAGAAAACGTTTCATGACTTGACTCCCTTCGTGCTTATTGTTCATATCATCTGCAGGAATCGTATGAAAAACGTAATCCTGGTAAAATATCTTTGATTTCATGGTTTCTAAATGGAGACAAAGAGCTGAAACTTATTTCTGTTCGTGCCAATAAGATTATTAACGTCTGATAATAAGAAGGTGTAAAATACATATTAGTTAAGGTCTACTGCTTAAGCTCATATTATACACTATTAATAATATTATACTTAATTCCTGTATGACATAAAATATGTACTGAACATAAAGTATGTAAGTAATATGTATTCTTAGCACTTATTAAAGTAGGTTTACAGATATAGACACGTAATTAAACTAAAACAACGTAAGGTATAAACTTTATAAGTACGACATCGCTTCCAAATGTAATGTTTCCATCTTTGTATTGAAGTACCAATTATATTTAAGTATGTTTTAATCCACCTAATACAGCTACACTGAAAAAATATTCGTTTCAAGATCAATAAAAAATTAAAATGATGTTTTCTGTTACTAGTATAATTCGAGGAATGTTCTGTTTTTCTGTGTACATCCCCATTTCGTATTATTTCCAACTGCGAACTGCTTTCTTGAATTTCCAAAATAATATTTTCCATATTTTTTAATCTAGATCACCTTGCAGTAAAACAATTCCAGTATCTATACTTTCCGCACTTTACACATAATCATTTTATTTTTCTTAAAGTGCTTCACGCGCCGATGAAATTTATTTCAATGATCACTTTCTTCCAAAAAATATAAATTTAAAAATCCACCCTAATTTAACTGTCTGTTGTTTAGTATTTCCTATTTATTTCACCTTATTACAAAACTTGTGTGTAAAAAAATATTATATAACAAAGATTTTCATTACATGAAGCCGCATGTTGACCATTAATTCGGATGTGGTTGTCACTGTTCCAAATAAGCAATCGTGGTCAGCAACGAAACACATTGCGTGAAGCCTCCAAAAATCTCGTTTGTTTTAAAGTTCTTTTTCCTGTCACTGATGCCTAGGAGTTGGTGATTTAAAAGGCTACTAGAGGTCTCTCACTATTATTTAGCGCAGGGGTGGCCAACCCGCAGCCCGCGGGCCGCATGCGGCCTGCCTTGAATATTTTTCCAACCCGCGAAATTCATCACACTTTTACAAAATATTTTTTGTATTTCATTTTTAGTGTTATATTTATCTTTAGAATGTGCTTTTAGTATAATTATTATTATGTTATCTATGTTTGCATGTAAGAATAATAGTAAACACAATAATAATAACTCATTGTGTTTCAATTTTTCACTCCAAAAATGGCTATAGTGGGTCTAAATCTAATATGGGGATAAATAATTTTATATGCTCGCAAGATCATTTGGGTTGTCCACCCCTGATTTTGCGTATGTTGCAGTTCCAACTGTGAATCGTTCTTCTCTTTATATAGAACTGATAAATACAACGAATCAAGTTGGCAACAAACAAAAAAATTAAATAGATTTTTGTATTTGAACTTTTCGTCTCGTTTTAGTCTAGGTCTTTAACGGTCAGAGAGCATTTTTAACAAAAACTTGAAGGAACTCGGCCATGGTCTTAAGAAGGAATCGCCTGCAGGTAGCCCATCGAAAATCGAAATCGAGATGGCCGATCGAAGGTCAGAACTCGCGTATTGCGAATTTCCAACGGGATCGGAAATAAGATGGTAGTATTTTTTAACTTAAAATCGGAAACTGTTTTGATTTTTGTATAAACTGCTCTCGGGTGACTAGCCGAGTCAAGAGTGCGTTGTCACACGATATTTCGGCGACTAGATTCATTGCCTTCTGGTGAAGATGGCGGCAATGAATCTAGTCGCCGAAATATCGTGTGACAACGCACTCTTGACTCGGCTAGTCACCCGAGAGCAGTTTATACATTCTCAACGCCGAGAAAGACTTCGTTCTTATATGTTTTGATTTTTAATAGTATTGTGAAAGTCAAGTAACATTCTCTTTGTATAAACAGAAACGACATACGCAACTAATTCATCACTTTATTCAGTGCTGACCATTTATGACGGGAACAACATTTAAATGAAAATGTAACAGGACGAAGTTGTAAGATGAAAAGGAAATGTGCAACAGGAATTGAAAGGAAGTTTTATGCTACATATCGGATTTCTCAAGAAAAAGTTAGTTATAGGCATAGATTTTTATTGGCATATTTACAGCAGACGTTTATACCAGCTACATCTCCGTTACTACAACAAATCAGATCAAAACAACACATTCATTCAAAAGTCATGACAGATATGTACCATGGGTATAAATCAGATACGACCTGACGCAGCTGCAATACATATTAATGTGAAGAGGACACGAATATTGCTGTTATCTCTTCATATCGTAGCAGTAACCGCTTCCGGTATCGAAGAATGCTTGGAGGTTGTTTCAGACAGCAGCAAGTAGGTAGAATATACCATGTTACGTGTTCTATTTGCCGACTGGTGGCAGATACGTGTTGGAGCCACCACCTCCTGCACCGCCGAAACCGCCACCTCCCGAACCGCCGAAACCGCCACCTCCTGCAAAAAAACAAACTATTAATCAAAGGTTTGCAAAGGTCAGCTGCTGACCTCGGGCAAAAGGATGGAACATTGGTTGCATGGTTCAGAAAATAGACCTCTGAGACAGTAAATTTTAAAGACGTTATCAACAATAAGGTGTCAACTGTAAAGGTGTCCCCCAGATTTGGTTTCTTGAAAAGTAATCAAAGAGCAAAAGATACATTCCAAATTACTTTTACAATTTCAATAGTAACTGGGATGTGAGAAGAATTGTTTGAAAATCCAATGATACTTTGAAGCTACAATTTGTATCACAACAACGTTTCGATGGTGGTCTCGGCCATGATTATCATATTAGAGATATTCTCCCACGATATGATCGTGGATATGATCTTTGTTATTATCAACTGTAGAAATATAGAACTTCAGGCCAAATCCGTACATTTCGCCAATAGCTTTCTTTGCTCATAATGTTATCATAGAAGCTGTAAAACTTATGGGATCGAGAAACTTGATAATATCAATGATGACTTGCGTTTTTGTCATATTGATAGTGAGGTTGAACATTGTGAAAAGTAATATAACATCAAATAATTAGTAAAGTAGAGCAAGAGAATGATAAATATTACTCAAAGGCCCCATAGGTTAATGTTACTTCAGGAAAAGGTGTCTCGATCAAAATATGTACATAATTTTGAATAAACAAGCCATGTTGCATTCACAAAACACCAATCATTACAAATGCAATATTGAATGAAAAATATGGTCGACTAGAATGCCACATACATCGATCATCAAAATTGTGCCAACACTGTTGTCATGGGAGTCGCCAGGCAAAAAGTTGGGCCATCGGAATTGACGCATAACCGCCTACTAAGGTTATTTTTACTTCCTTGTTTGTGTGATATTGGAGATATTTTGCCCCAGGGCGATATTATGTTTATGGTTCCCTTACACGCTCAGCTGTCTGAAATCATTATGGTATATATGGCCCTGACTTTAGAAAGCACTCCATGAGACCTGAATGTTTACGACTTTGATACACGCTTCGTATATGATAGCGTGTCGTTAATGAACCTAAAAATATGGAATTGTGTAGTGAAGATGCTTTCTCTCCGTTGTGACCTACAAGTAGTTATTACGTAACTACGTCACAGGAACAAAGAAACAGATGGACATCCTCCTGTTAAATGATATAACACTACAAAGTCACGTCGATATACGATACAATGGACATTGTTGGAAACTTTCAAATGCCACCGCGGTTCAAATTATCAGCAATGTATGATTGATTGATGATGGCCATAGTTAAACAAAAAAGAATTTTGGTCATCGTTATGACGTGACATTATTTTCAGTTTTCCAGCAACAAATTTTAAATGCTAACCTTTCACATTAATACTTGCTACTAACATTTCAATTAAAATGTGTACCTTTAGATGGAACTATGCAGCATCGAATTACGATGAAATGTGTTTCAATCACAATACAAACTAACTTTCCTTTGCTAGTGTTCTTATCATTCTAATTATGATTGAAATTATTATTTGTAAATTTCAGTTATTGTTTCGTACTTTAGGGACTACGCAAACCATAGTTCTGAAATACATACTTAGGTATATAATCTAAATAACTTGGTGTACTTTGCTATTTTTCATCATGGATGGCAACTGTTAGTAGAACTAAATTCCGAGAGTCGTGTGAGAAATTGTCTGCTTTTTTTCTAAATTGTTCTATTGTTCTACGTTATAATAATAAACAAATCAAAAATGTCTAAAAAACTTAAATCTCTTTGCATATTTACACAAAATTATGAGACTACTGATATACAAATATCAAAAAAGTTAGCTCTTGAACTACTTCATGTATCTAAAATCCTGTATTATAGTAACGCATTTTCTTTCACTATTCTTTTGTTTTTCATTTACTAAATACGCCGCTTAGCCTCTCTACAGACGCTGAATTTTGAGGATCTATTGACCTTCCATAATCACATTAATTTTCAGTCAAAACTTACGTAATCTAACGGTACTCTCAGAAAGAAAGTGAACTCGTACATTCTTCTGTGATTCCAAATTTTCGCCGACTACTGGAAATAAATTTTGAGGCCGAAAAAAAAATTTCGGTATAAAGACACACAAAATCTGACCTGATCGTAAAGTGAATATCACTTTTATAGCTAAAAGCATGGTTAACTAAATAAATACCGTTTTGGCATAATTTCATTGGTATAAATGCCATCTTAAAATATGTTTGGCATCTATAACTGCCTCTTTTGGATTAAAAACAAACTTTCCGGGTGATAAGGCTAAACACCTTCGTTCCTTTCTAAGAATGTTTGGTCGAACAATTTACAGTAGGATTTACCATTTCATTACTCGTAAATATATGTATGTTTATCAACAGGCATAAACTCTACAGAATAGCGACGCAATGCTGTTGCTGAAGTTGAAATAGACCCCCTCGTAGCATCATTCACTTTTAAAATTTCTAACCTCGTTTCAATCTCCAATTTAGTGAAACAAATAGAAGGCAGTAACTAATGTGACCTCTACAGTTTAAATTGTTGATATTCTGGTCCTTGTAAAATTTTTTTTTTTAGTAGTTTTCTACAAGCTGAAATTTTCTCTCGCTCACAAAGTATTAGGATTCGCATCGCTCTTTATTTGAAGCGGAGAACTAGTGAAACGTATTTACAAAATAGTGGTTATGTAACCATCTCTCACTTTCATAGAAAACATAACGTAGTATGCAAGTAATAGCAATGGTATAAAGACAATTCGCTACCAACTGAACTTCCAATTTCAATGTTTTAAATTAAACAGGTGTTTTATTAATTTCTCCAGATAATTTCACCCATTTGGTGTGGGGCAACCTTCTTGAGTAAACAGTCAGCGTCCTAGAGTTACCCACCTGCTCCTCCTCCGAACCCGCCGCCTCCGGAGGGGTAGGAGGGCTGGCCTGAGTACTGTACGTCGGCGACGTACCCCGTGGCGTCGCTGGCGCGGTACCGCACGTACTGGGTACGTCCGTCAGGCAGCTGCACGCGGTAGGAGCCCTGTACGTTACCGCCTTGGCCGCTCTCCTGCTGGCCGAAGTTGGTTCCCCGCTGAGGGTCGTTCACCTCGTACTGGAAGCTGTACGGCTGAGCCTGCCAACAAATAGGACACACGTCAGTTTTATTTAGGCGTATGGCTTTACGCCTCGCCGATGTCGTGGTCACTAGAGGCGGAAAAGGACTGGGGACAAGGAACGGGGAGGAATTCAGCAATGGCTTTTTTTTTTAACTGCTTAACGTCTCTTAACAGCGAGGTCTGTAGAGACGGGAAAGGATGGGGGGCAAAGAATGGTAAGGAATTCGGCCATGGCCTTTTGAAGGAAGCATCCCGGCATTTGCCTG
Source organism: Vandiemenella viatica (assembly GCA_031002005.1). Classification (NCBI taxonomy): domain Eukaryota; kingdom Metazoa; phylum Arthropoda; class Insecta; order Orthoptera; family Morabidae; genus Vandiemenella; species Vandiemenella viatica. Next base: position 73,045,920 of record JARYHS010009186.1, on the reverse strand, counting down.
GAGTGATTTGGGAAACCATGGAAAACGCAAATCTGGATGCCCGGATGGGGATTCGAACCGCCGTCCTCCAGAATGCGAGGTCAGAACGCTAACCGTTACACCACCACGCTCAGTGCAGTGGCTTTTTAAGGAACCAACATATTCCAACCATCCTGGCACTGAAGTAACTGATATATTCAAATACCTGCAGAATCAATATGAATGCTGTCCACAGTGACTTTAACGAGAGAGAAAAATGTATACGTGCACCTTAGTAAGAGTCCTTCGAGAAGATCTGACAAATTCAATCTTCTGTTTGTCACTCCCAGTAGTGTAGGACCTAGCAAGTCGGCTCCAGGTGTTAAGGGTCACCGGTTCGAGTCATAACAAGGGCATGAGTGATTTTAACTAAATGTAGTGTGCGTTCTGCACTGTACCTCATTTTGATAATTGAAAAAACATTTTGAATTACAAGTTTTGGATCTAGTTGTCTGACTAAAACGCTCGGGTAGTGGACTGAGTTAACTGAGAAGAAGATCTATGTGGGGAAACAACGCTTGGACCTGCATAACCAGCATCAAATTTCCTCCATTTATAATGATGCAGCTGCGTTTGGATGGATCAAATTCATCTCCTGTTAAGTGTTTCTGTGCTCTAATCCCAACTGAATAGTACCAAAGCCGAAGTTGAAATATCTCAGACACTAGAAATACGTTTGAGATGTTTATCTGTTGTATGGATGGAACGTATTTACTATTTGTGATTGGCTATAACATTCATTGTCAAAGAAAATTCAAGCTGTGTCGACTCTCGCAGCGTAGCAGTTGGCTCCAAGTTGCCGTAGTCTTCGGTTAGAATCCAGTTAAACGCTGATTCCACTCTATTGTCCGTACTGTTGCCAGTACAAAATACTAAAGGAATAATATATAAACACAGTAGTAAACTACACATTTAAAAAACAAAAATACACTTATCATTAGAGACCGGTTTATATGCCTTTGCATATTAAACCCATTTTCACCGGTTACTGCATATTTTACCCAAAACATAGTGATGATGCATATTTTTGCTATATTTACAATATTTTTAGGTAGTGTACCTAGTTAATAAATAAAATCTTACGTTGTTGCCGCTAGTCGTGCGTCTAGTGTTTTGATAGATAACATTATTATGTGGCAAATAAAAAAGAATTCCCGGGTGATAAAGACGGACGATACCATTCTGTGTCGTTATCGCCTACTGTAGCACTCTTCCTACTGGACAAATTACGCATGCTATTGTTCGCGGGCTCATTTCATGTTTAACTTTTAAGTTTAATATATACCATGCCTCCCTAAAAAAAAAGTAGTCTTTTCGTGGATAGTGACTATCCTGGGGTATTTACATACGACGGAAACGTTTTATATTGTTGAGTTTGCGAGAAAAATATTTCTTGCACAAAAAAGGTGTCAAATTGACCAGCATGTCAAGACAAATATTGCAAAAGACTTGCTTACGGCAAAAACTTTTAACAGCGGCAAGTAGCAATAGCAGTATTGCCAGAGGTATTCCTGTGTAAACTTAAAGTGAAGTTTTGAAAATATTTTGAACAACAATCCATGTTTTGAACCTTTATGTCAAATTGATAGTTTTGTTAATGGGATGGCTGAACTTTTTCAGAAACCATGACTACTAACACAGCACCGAAATACTGCCCAGTTACATCAGCAAATGTGTAACAGTCCATTTCCACTTATAAAAATACAGAGATCGAAGAAACAATCTTTCTATTGAATATTTGGAACAGTACCCGATTGTTTGCGTGTACAAAATTTTAAAAAGTTAAGTAATTGTTAATTATCGAATTTATTATCATGTTATTCAACTACTTACTAATTTATGAAATGCTTTTGGGTAACTAGCCGAGTTAAAGAAGTATTATCACACGATATTTCGGCGATCACACCACTGTCGCCATCTTCCTTAACTCGGCTAGTTACTCAAGAGCATTTCATAAATTCTCAACGCCGAGAGATACTTCGTTCTTATGTACTTACTACTTACATGCTGAATTTGAAATAACTAATCTAAAAATTACTATTTTTATATTATATTATGTTGCCTATTTTGACATTTTTTAACTCTTTTCATTCATATTATGTTCCATATAATCCGGTCTCTACTTATCATACGTAACACAAGTTGCCAGTTTCGCTGACAGATGGCAATATGAACATTCTGGATATAACAAATCTGTTTCTAAGTGTGGTGGAGTCTCCATCCTCCCCTCTTGATTAACACAACCTACCTGGCCAGCAGGCTACCTATGCGCTGGTGGTTGGTGTATACATAGTACGCAGTGGCTGTAGCGAGAGAGAGAAAAATATATATACGTGCACTGAAGTAATTGATATCTTGAAGAATCAATAAACACCTGTAGAATTAATGTGAAAAGTTATAAAGACCTTAATTTTTCAATAAAACCCTCTCAGGCCTTGGATTCCAGAGATGTTTTGATGGATACTGCAAATGGATCATATTATCATGCTCCGAAAGTACATTTTACTTCAGTCATTTGTTCAATACCCACACACTGTTAAGCCAGAACCAGAGCAAGATGGTTCTGTGAACCAGTTTCGAGGCGTATCACTTACCGGTCCGCCACCACCGCCACCTCCGCCGCCTCCGCCAAACCCACTACCGCCACCGAAGCCGCCTCCGCTGCCCCCGAAGCCGCCGCCGCCTCCGCCTCCCGCTGGGCCGCGTCCGTAGCCGCCTTCAGCTGCCACAAGGCCGCACAGCAACAGCGTAGACGTCAGCACGAACACCTGTTGCGCCGAGTGTCTGGACTTAGATAACATGGAATACAGGGCTTCACTTTACTAGGCTGTCGGAGCAGGTCGAATAAGACAGCCCTCGATATCATGAGCGCAAATTTAGACAATTTTCCAGATTAATTTAGGAAAAATCGGCCCAACAATCATCCAGATGTGACGGGATATTTTGGACCAGTAGTTCCCAATGGCGGCGGTAGCACCATCTGGTGGGTTTCGAAGAGATCGTACGGGGCGACCGAGTGTGGTGGGTTAGCAGTTAATGTTCTGGCCTCGCATTCGGAAGGACGCTGGTTCGAGTCCCCGTCCGTGCATCCAGATTTGGGTTTGCCATAGTTTCCCCAAATCACTCCAGGCGAATGCCGAGAAGCTTCCTTCAAAAATCCATGGCCGTATTCCTTACCGTTTGTTGTCCCCAAAGCGTAAAGCCATAAGTAAAAAGAGGAAAAACCGTAGGGAGCGCTTCAGCCCCAAGACAAATTTAGGGGGCATTGTGGGCCAACCACCATTCCTGCTTTCCAGTATTATATCCGACTGTAAAGAGTTACAACAAAGACGTTTTTATTGCCTTCCCATGAACATACGTAGCCAAAAGAGAACTTATCGCAGTTAACAATTTATTAGTTAAGAACAGAAACATACTGCGAATAGTAATACGCGTTGGTTTAAGAGTGCTGATGACAAAGTAGTTCTAGTAACCTGCCCTTGTTTTTAAATATATGATATTGTACATTTCACCTAACTAGGGCGTCATCGAATATTTGTTTCAAAAAGTGGGTGACGAGCCAAAAAATTTGGAGTATTATGGATTGCATTGTTTATTACGAGAAGGGTAGTTGGTGTGTGGTTTTTTTCTGAAAATGAAGCAGTGAATATTTATTTATTTATTCGAAACGAGGATGGTGACTAATTATATTTCGAAAATGTGGTGGTAGACCACGTAAGGTTAGGAACCTATACTCCAGGCCTTCTCTTAAGATTCATTTTACTGTATTCGCTAATAGAAGAAATGTGATGCAATCAATCAATTAATGATTTTCGTCGGTTACCTGTAGGATGGAGACGAAATAAATTCCATACCATACACGGGGAAAATACAGTAGTTGGCACAGTTGTGGTGTATTATTTTTCAACGAATTCTATGAAGGCTACTGCATGTTGAAAAATGGTTCATTCTACACCTTTCCACACAATTTCTTTTCTCAGGGGGTATATAGCATCAGATCCGGTGATGGGTGGCAAGGAGTTCGGCTATGAACTTTTGAAGAAACAATTTTGCAGAATGCCAGGCCCGACCGTTGAACGCTAACACTTCAGGCTCAGCGAAAAATCTTTCATGACGGCAAGGCTAATCGTTATTCAGTTATCTTTGTTTTGGTTTTCCTGTACATGTTTTTTTTTTTAAAAAAAAAAAAATCTGCTTAACGTCTCTCTAACAGCGAGGTCTTAGAGCCGGAAAAGGATGGGGGGGGGGGGAGCAATGGGAAGGAACTCGGCCATGGCCTTTTGGAGGAAGCATCCCGGCATTTGCCTGGAGTGATTTGGGAAACCATGGAAAACCCAAATCTGGATGCCCGGACGGGGTACATGTTTTATGTTACGTCAACATGCAGAAGGTAATCTGAACGCTACTCTTGTCACTAGCGGTATTAATGTTTGTTACATTTTTTTCCCCATTTTTTTAAAAAAATAACGCATATCTGTAGGAAGCCGAAAATATATTGTAAATGCGTACAGCTAAGAAATTATGTTGCATCATTGTTCTTAATTAATACATTTTTTGGTATTTTTGCAGAAAACTGTTGCTTTTAATACGTGTTATAGAAACCGTTGCATTATTTCAATTAATAATACGTCATGCTTGGTAGTAAGACTACAGACAAGATCATAAAATACCAACCATAGAAAAAGTAGAACGTTCCCGATTCCGGTGGGTGAGTGGTAACGCTCATGCGGGAGGTTGCGGGCTCAAAACCACCGAGCGTGGTGGGTGAACGGTTGACGTTCTGGCCTCGCATTTGTGAGGACGCGGGTTCGAATCTCCGTCCGGCCATCCAGATTTGGGTTTTCCATGGTTTCCCCACATCACTCCAAACGAATTCCGGGATGGTTCCTTCAAAAATCCATGGCTAAATTCCCTCCCGTTCCTTGTCCCTAGTCCTTTCCCGCCACTAATGACCTCGACGTTGACGAAGTGGAAAGTCGTAAGCAAAAAAGGGATCCAGATTTCGAATTTCTATGGTTTCCCGAAATCCCTTCAGGCAAATTACCTATTGTTTCTTCAAAAGACTTTGTTCCCCATCCTCTAATAACATCAACCAGCTGAGAATAAACACGCAAGTAGTGCGCTCTAACCTCTCTTTTCTCCATCCACTAAACCACTTTGGCTGGTACAAACCACAATTTTTCTTCAAATAGATTAAATCTATGAGAACATAGAATTATTACAGCTATTATTCTACATTTACTAAATCCACTATTCCCAGTATTACTTGTTTAATAATCACAAATAATAGTAAAAAATATTAAGACGTTGAGCAATACTATTAAATCTGAATTTGGCTGCAGTAAATAGGCCTTATACTTATCGCCAAGATTGAAGCGGAGTAACAAGTGCTTGAGCTAACCTGGTGAAATACACGGCCAAAAAAATATGTGCTCAGATAAAGAGATGATTTCTACCAACAGTATACAACATTACATGAATTGACTTCAAGAATCTGTACATTGTGTAATCATGAGGCTGACGCAACAGTTTGTTTGTACACAAATGTTTGCTTTTACTGAGAAATTATAAAAGCCACTGCGTAAGTGTTTCAGCTGACCTTGTTGGATGCCATGTGGAAGCTGGTGCGTTGCTCTCCGTACTGGTTGATGTTTCTTGGAGAGGAGCCTGAAGAACTGATGCCTTCTGACGCTTCTCTGTGGCCTTATATAGAAACGGGCACCCCGGCTGTTACGGATCATAACTCACGGGCGGGAGCGAAGGATGACGAAACAGCGAGCAGACGGGGATGACCAGAGGTTCACAGGGCAACCTAGTTTCTCTCCTCCCCGCGGTGAAATTCTTTTCCATTTTTCTGCTGAAAGAAATATGGAGTGGCCTGGTGGCTCACTCGTTATGGCGTCTGACTGGAGGTCGGAAGGTCCCCGGTTCGAATCCCTGCCTCGACGGGGATTTTCATAAGTCCTTAACTGTACTTTCAACTCCATCACAGCCTGCCGTATAGTGTGAATTATGCCAGAAAGCTTCCTGGTAGGATAACCAGATTAAATTGGGTAAGGAGGAAAAGAACTGGCCAGTCTACCTTCAATAACAGGCTTCGGGAGAACGGTGTTTTGAATCCCGTCCGAACATCCAGATTTGGGTTTTCCATGGTTTCCCAAATCACTCCAGGCAAATGCCGGGATACTTCCTCCAAAGGCCATGGCCGAATTTCTTCCCATTACTTGCCCCCCCCCACCCTTTCTCGTCTTTAAAGACCTCGCTGTTAAGAGACATTAAGCAGTTAAAAAAAATAACAGGCAAAATATACTTTCTTCGCGAATGTGCAACCAATCTTCGGGTTGAATACAAATGTTCAGCTTTCAAGAAATATAGTCGTATCTTATCGATTGTGAGGCACAGTGTTCAACAATAATTTAGTAAATTCAGAGCCAATTCGTCAACTTGTTACCCCCGTCATTAGTTTTCATCACATCTTCCGAAAGGAGTTTCCGAGAGGAGTTTCATAGAGTAATATTTTCTTAAGCCTCGTCTCTTCCTCAGAGTTACTAGTGTTGAATAAGAATTTCAAAATATTTGAAATAAGATTTGTGTCTGAACTCTGGTACTAACATAATTATGTCGAATGGTAATTCTGAGGGTCACTTTACTTGCCATTTTTGAATGCCATCTTTACTTGAGACTTTTTGGGTCTGCGATTACTCTTGTTAGAGTCTTTTTTCTGTATCTATGGCTCGTCGAAGTCATTAAAGCCGGGAGAAGATGAGTTGGGGATGGGGGAAGGAACGAGAAGGAATTCGAACATGACCACTTGGTCTCAGTGATTTCTGGAACCCTTGCAATCGTAATCTGAATGGCCGAAGGGAGCTTTGAAACCGCGTCCTCCCGAATGCGAGGTAGAACGTTACCGCTCACCCACCCGAGTCGGTATATTTCTCTAAAGTTTTCCTCCGGATTTTAGTCAGAAACGGCTCCCTTATGTTTGAATTTTCTGACTTTAGGATCCTCTACCGCCTTGTCATAGAGCACCGCTAGCACCCTTATCGTGTCTGACCGCGATTCTCTTCGAGGAGTTCATCTCTTATGTAGTATGGGGGGGTCCGTTAAATACGTGAGGTGTTTTTTTCTGGAATCCCGGACCCCGCTAAAATGATGTGGGATTTTGACTGATAATCGACCTTGTAGTTTTTGAGACCTTTTTTTAAATCTCATGCTTCCAAGGTCGGTTATACCCTCCCCCCCCCCCCCCCAAGGTCGATTTCCGCTTCGTTTGTTGACCATATACCCCGCTAAACCAGCCGACATTAGCGTCATTTCTATTTTATTTTTTTTCAGATTTTCAAGAATTCCAAAACCTCACGTGAAATTTCCGTTGACCCCCCTTCCCCTTGGTGAGGTTTCTTGAGATTTCGTCGGACACCCCCCCCCCCTTCCTATTTCACCTCACGTAATTAACGGACGCCCCCTAAGCTCTTGCGTTGACAAAATTCTGCTGGGTATTGTTGAATTAGTATCACGAGGTTAGGTATGTGGGGAGTACATATTCAAGGGCAGTCTTAGCCAAGTTAACCCTGTAAATCGTTCTCTAATATTTCGAACTGGCATACGGTTCGGACCCTTCAGTGTCAAAAGTTGTTTAAACGGGTATACGCTAGGATTATAACCCGATTTTCTTTGGTAACCGAACACTGGCAGTACCGTTGGCTTAGTTGATTGCGACACCGTGATGGTGTCCGTCGCCTACCATTGGTTTAGCTGGTTTAAGTCCTGGTGGCAGAAGAAATTAAAATCATCAGTACTTAGCCGGCAGGGTAGGAGAGGTGGCGTGGCACAATTCCTAATAAGCATTGCGTATAGGTAAGGGCGTACGACAGTGTAGACGGTGATTCATCCGACAGAAGGGGATATTTAATTTGACGATCCGCCTGGTTTCTTCCGAAAGAGTAGTCCTAAAGGGCCAGCCCCGGGTTTTCACCTCTCCCTTCTTTCATCTCTCATCCACAACACTGTACACACACATTATCGCAGTAATTCACCTTTCGAACTGCGGAAACATACGGGAAACCACCCAAATTCATCTTCCAGGAGTGATAAACCTCTCCCATGGTAGCCGACTACTCTCGAACGCGCGCAAGGAGTACATTGTAAAAAAAAGAAGCAGTCATTACATTGTGGTATTGAAAATTTCTCCTTTGTCTATATATCCTATCACCCTCCGTATATTCATACTGCATCTTCTTGTGTACCATATTTTGGATTTTTCCCCCAACAAACTTGACAGTCAATTAATGTTACAGCAGAATCTTCAGTTTGAATACCATTCATTAGTTTCTTTGTCAGTAATGTAGTTTTAAAAGTAATTGTTTGTGGAAGAAGAGCAAAACATCTCTTCGATAAATTCTTAAAAAAAAATGGTGAACACTGACTGAGATAAGTGAATAGGTTGAGCAAAGATAACAGAAAAATAAATATTCTACCAAAAATCAGAAATTATACCACTTAAAAATAAGATATAAGGTGAAGCTCTTAAATACAAAAACATTAAACAGGGAGTTAGAAAAGGTGTAAAATATTTTAGGAGGAGGTAGTATGCATCTTAATAAGACAAAAATGTCTGAACAAAGTTTGGTCGCAAACACATACTTTCGGAGTTAATAACAGGTCTGCAATGTGACGCCCAGTTCATGCCTCAGCCCTTCGGCGTAAGGAACCACGCACACTTTCTTGGTTCGTCCTATACGTGATGACATGCATTGGAGACGTACAGGAACAGCCAAGACAGTTTCAAAGAGTGCGTTATTACTTACGCTGGAGGGCTGAGGCATGCATTGGACGTCGTATTGCAGACCTGTTATTAACTCCGAAAGTATGCGTTTTGCGACCAAATTTTTATTAAATATTTTGGTCTTATTTTGTTGAATGCTATCACCTCATAAAATATTTTACACTTTTTAACACCCTGTATAGCCAACAAAAATGAGAAAGGTTGTTTTCCAGTTATCTCTAGAAAATTTTCTGATATGGCACGGTTCTGCAATAATTCATTGATTTCTGCATATTTTAAAACTTTTTTCAGTATGTTGTAATGTTGACAATTTGTTTCGATATACGTTCTTCTTCTCACATTAATTGGTGCTAATAATTTTCGATGAAAAGCAAATTAAAGTTTGTACAAAACGTTCTTGGGCCGCCAGCATCATCTTCCGACCAAGTCGGAGATCGGCTTCGAAACTTCTCAACAAATTGACGCCCAATCCCGGTGGAAGTTCCGAAAAAAATTTTATACAGTTAATACACCTGAAAAACCTCCGTTCTTTCAGATTATACAGGGTGATGCAGGAGGAATGGTAAATAGTAAAGGAGGTGCTAGTATGTACAATATTTAGCAAAAAAGCATGTGTTCGATTTTCAATCGTTTTGGAGATACAGGCGCTGGAATGCGGACCTTACCCCTTTAATTTTTTGTATGTGGTTATGGTTGAAAAGCGAAGTGTGCAAAGAAGAAGTAAACACACAAAAGATTAATTACTCGCTCGCATTGTAAAAAGTACAGCAAGACGTTCTCAGAAGAGTAATACGTACTGTTGCCAAGAGGGCTCCAAAGTGTATTGAGGCCGATGATGGGATTTTAGAACATTAATTTAAACTTTTGTAAAATATGGGTGTGTTTTTGCATGAATAAAGTAGTTCAGTGAGTTATTTTGTGTGAACTTGATCATTTTCTGAGGTTTATTTTACGTATAACATTGCAGCACATGTATCTCCAAAACGAATGGAAATTGGACACATGTTTAAATGAACTTCATACTACTGCCACCCCCTTCAATATTTACCAACCCACTTGAATCACTCAGTAGGTTGACTTTACATAAGTTCGATACCTATGTCTCTAACTGAGATATATTTAGCAACCTGAATGGGTGTCTTCACACCATTAATTTATTTTTTTTTCAAGTTCTAATATCTCTGTCATTAATTGTCAGACCGGAATCTGTCCAACGCCAATACACAGGCTATTTTATGGGCTTTCAGAATATTACCATCCACTTTGGCAGATTTTCCTACCGTTTTCCAGGTATTATAAAAACCTCAACCGTTGCGTGTGTAAGTTTTTCTTAAGAAGGGTGATGGAGGAGAGAGTGTTGGTATTTGTAAAACAAATGTATACACTGCTTTTCTTCTTGTTTTAAAGTTTACGGTGCAAAGTTTCTTCGAGATCAGATAAAATGTGTATATTTGTATAAAGAATATACAAATGTATAATACATATATATTTTTACACATCCTTTTTTTTTATATAGAGGGAGAGTTGAAAATATGGACAGTATTATTTCTTTCCTAAGTGTTGCTCGTTTTTATGTAAAATTGCCCCCATTTTAGACTGAATAAGATACGCTTTCTGTATTAATGCTAACCATTACCAATGAACACCTTCAGAAGTGACGAAAGCCCTTTGAATCCTTCATCGCAACGTATTCATCGAACCGTAACAAAAAATTCCGAGGGAAACAAAGCAGCAGATGCGGTATTGTTCGTAAACGGGAGAGTATTTGTTAAATAGCAGGAGAGATTCTGAGCTCCTGATCAATCAAATAACATCATGAGAGCCCGGGGGGCGGGTCCGGTGCAAGAGCCGCCGCTCCGTTATTAAATGAGGCTCGGGATACTGAGTATCGGCGGCACATCTTAATGCTGCAGCGTGCTCTAGCGTCACGAGCCAACCCTGTTGCCTCACAGACGCTACCCCTGCCATCTGCCGCGGGGCCGAGGTGGTGGCGTTCGGATGGTCACAAGTACTAGTACACGCTACTGCGTGGGTAAACGTGCTGTAGGTAGGTAGTGCTAAATGACTATTGTGGTACTTGCGTAAGTACATAGGGTTGTCCATCTAATTGCCACATTTAATATTCTGTCGAAATGAATTAAGAAGTTCAAAGTCTAACTTCACATTATTGAACCAACATCTGGGGAGCACAACTTGAAGGCTGTATGAAGTTAAGCGTAGTCTGCAGACATTGTATCTCCCCAAAACGAACTCACAATTTGTTAGAAGCAGTTTAAAGTTAAGATGTGGGGAGTAGGAGGGGGTACTAAAAAATAACCGGAATAGCATTGCCATGGCGGAGCGTTTATAGAGCAACTCATTGCCAATTCAGTGGCAACTGTGTTGTCTATCTGGATTGTTCTGTTAATCTCCAGTGATTGTTTTTGCTTTCACTGTTTTACTATTGTTTCGTTTTTTATGATGGCAACATTAAGCGAAATTTTGTTTTCTACCCAGTAAAAATGTGGCTGAAAATTTTTTAATGTTGAAAACTGTTTACAAAATTGACTCTACAGAAAAAACTCAAGTGTACGAGTAGTTCGCTCGGTTTAAAAATGGCGACATGTCGCTTGATGACAAACCTCGTTCCGGGCGTCCATCAACTGCCCGAGTCGACGAAAACGTTGAAAAAACTCGAGAGCTTGTGCTCTCAGACCATCGATAGACAATTGACCAACTGTCATAGATTAGTGGGTTATCTTGGAGCTCGATTCAGCGAATTTTAACCGAAGATTTGGGAATGAGAAGGGTTGCTGATAAGTTTGTTCCTCGCGCTCTCACTGACAATCAAAAAGAACGCCGAGTTGAAACATGTCGTGCTTTGAAATGACTGCTTGAAATTGATCCAGATTTTTTGTCAAAGGTCAACTGGTGATGAGTCATGGTGCAATGGTTACGACGCAGAAAAAAAGCAACAGTCAAGCCAATTAATGACGTCATTGTCACCCCGTCCAAAAAAATGTCGTCAAGTCAAATGAAACATCGAAACAATGCTCATTTGCTTTTTTGATGCCAAGGGCATAGTTCATTCAGAGTTTGTTTCCCCATATCAGACCGTCAATCAAACCTTTTATTTTGAAGTTTTAAGAAGACTACGCAGCAGTGCTCGTCAAACAGGAACCAATTTGTGACAGACAGGAGACTGGTTCTTCCAGCACGACAATGCACCTGCGCACACAGCTGTCATTTTTAGGCAGTTTTTGGCTAAAAATGGCTTAGTTCCGCTGCCCCACGAACCTTAGGGTGGGTACACACTATAGGCGAACGCATACGTTCACTCAGTGTATACGTGAGAACGAAGGCGAATTAACGCGTCCAAACGCATTCGTTTGCCTGCGCTCGGCTTCGCTCGGGAGGCGGCACATCAAAGCAAATGCGGACCACACAGTTTCGGCTTAGTTATAGTGTGTATGTCAAGAAGAACGCTTCTGTTGTTTTGTAGGGAACATGAAGTGGTCTTTCTGGGATTCCTTAAAATTAACAGAATATAATAAACAATCATATGCCCAATGATTATAAAAATAAAATAAGGAAACATGATGCCTGGAGCGAAATTAATGATATTAGGAAATGTGACTCAAAAGACACGTAAAAAACATCTCAGTTGGGATCCTACAGACATGAACGTCCAAAAACAGGAAAATTCATTTAAAAAAGACTGATGTCATATTTAAATCGACATGATTCTTTTTTAAAGAAAATTTGCACCATAGGTTAGAGAAAATACTGACGTTTTGAAATCTTCGGACAAATCTAATGCAATAACGTCTAAAAGTCAGTCGACTTCATTTTGCAGAAACTTTCAAAAAGTCCACATCCAATTTCAGTTTTAAGATCGTCGATACACATTTCTACTTTCCAACAAAGAATTGATGCACCACCGTCGTTGGAATCTCCTGCGTCTTCCCATTTCATTACTTGCCTCACTAATAATAGTAATGTACGACGCACTAGCAACGATACAGTCATCTTCTACCACCATTTTGATGGGAGGTATAAAAATATTTTTACGGCATAAATCCGCGAACATGAAAGAATGAAAAACAACGCATACCGTGGTTGTAATGTGGACAACAAGTTAATTCTTATCGAACGCCGCACAGATTCGACAGCATCCATTCGGCCGTATGCGTTTGCTTGTGTCCACCTAGTGTGTGCCCACCTTATCACTCGCCCCTGGCTCTGTGCGACTTTTTCTTATTTCCACGCATGAAAAGGGGCATGGAAGGACACCGATCTGCCAACATTGAAGAGGTAAAAGGAGCTGTCAGCCATTTCGAACAGTGGAAGTACCGGTGGGACAAATGTATCAGTTGTGATGGAGGGTATTTTGAAGGGGATAAGGTTGTTTTGTAAAAAAAAATGAAAATATACAGCTTATAACAAATAATTCCGGCTCTTTTTGGATACGCCCTCGTATATACAAAAATCTAGCTACCATGCTTTGCTACTGCTAGTTTTGAGAATATATATAGATTAAATAAGGACAATTGGAAGTTTGATATCAATCTTTGTATTCAGTTAAAATCAAACATTTACATCTATATTATTATTTTTATGTTTTTGATTGAATAAATTGTAATTAATATTTTATTTAGTTTTGAGTTCATTACAATTTTCTTGGATATACAATGAATTTCGTGATTCCATTTGGTGCAGGCCATAACAAATCCCTTGGTTTTCCAACACGGGAGCATGCAACGTATAATTTGTCCACGAGCTATTTTTTATATTTCCAATAATTTTATCGCAGAATGTTCTGAAGAAGGACGCACGTTTGTCGTAAATGAAAATAACTTATCTCCACAAATGTGATGATTTTAAAAATACATTTAGTTCATCAGATGGTGTTCACCACAGAATAATAAGTAATGTCTGTCGAAAAAAATTAGCGCAGCACCGAATGACCGTTCGTTTCCAAGTTGATCTTGCTATTTTTGATCAGGTGTTTTCACTGATTTTCTATACGCCTTTGTGTATTCATCCCATATTATTATCTTACATTGCTAGAAAACCTTTCTAATTCCTGATGTTTTTGAAATGTTGATTATGATATTTTCCTGCTTTACATATTGAATGCCTGTTTCAGTGCCGAATGTCCATCCAAAAGAATCGTTGGATTTCCAGATGAGGCGATATGGTTGGCAGTACCACTGGACTAGCAAATGTTTTTTCTTTGCCTCCTAACGAACGCTTTTAGCCAATTCTTCTCGTGAGTGAGTGATGGTTTCTTTCTTCAGATCATGCGTTTCAATAGCTTTATCTGGACAACGCGGACCATTTTGTAAAAAAAAAAAAAAAAAAAAAAAAAAAAAAAAAAAAAAAAAAGACGGCCTTAAATCGTTCCAGTTTTTAATCTATAGTGGACACTCACCCAAATGTTGCCTCTTATATAATAATATAGATTGATTGTGTGGTTGTACTTATCAAGTACTAGTATATGTTATTGCTCCGTATCAAAAACCAGAATTAGCACTTCTGTCACACCAGAAGCCTGTCACAATAGAGTTGCCTTTCTAGACGTGTCATTTGTTAAATGAATTCAGCCAAGGCTTTTAAAGGAATCGTCCCGAAATTCTCCTCTAGTTCGTGAAACCACGAATACAGAAAGCTGAATGGTCGAACCGAGAATCGAACCAGTGTCATCGCAAATCACAGGCGTGAGCACTATCCATTCAACGGCCCACTTGGTGTTGAAGTCACTAAAAACATAATTTCAAGATCCATTATGTTTATTTAGGTGTAACCATCCTGTAAAAAAAATTGTCAGTTTAAAGTATTAACGTCTAATTCAAAATACTTAACACTATAAATTTACCTATTTTCAATTATTTATATTTCTCATCTTCCATGATGCATTCCTGAAGATATTAGGCATTTTCTTGTGTGTTTATTAACGTTGAATATATAATTTTCAAGGTTTATCCTGACGCTTATGAAATACTTCATATTATAGCTTTACTTATTTTCGATTATTTATATTTCTCACTCCCACGACTCATTCCTAGACAAGTTTGGCCCTTTCTAGTGTATTTATTTATCTTAAAAACGTAATCTATAATGATTTCTCGAGATGTTTATGAAACACTTCATATAGTTAACATGTAAATATAAATGCGTAGCTACGTAAGTACGAGTATATCACTATTTTTTCTGCCACTGTATAATTTTAAAACAGATTACCGAACGGGTAGCGTTGCCTTTGGGAAATTACATTTAGGAAAATTTTCTAATTATCACTAAATTCAAGCGAACAGATTTTTTTTAGACATGCCACCTTTTTATTTTGTTTGACATTCGAAGCGTGATTATATTGATAAGGAAAAGAATTTTTATGATTTATAATACTGTACTTTATCACAAATGATGGAGCGACGCAAGTAGAGTGCCAAAACTTATCGCGTTGTATATCTACTGAGAATTTAGAATACTGGTGATAATGTTTTATTCTTCAGATAAGGGAACTCTAGGCAACAAACACGTTTGGTGACTAAATTGTGGGCACTTGTTATTATCTTCTTTTTTTTTATTGCCGATTGGCATGAGCGATTGCACCTGTCACATTCGTTACAGTCATTAACAAATACACAAATACAATTATACAAGATACAGTAAAACACAAACAGAAAATATAAGATATTTTAGAGCGTACTTCATCGAGTGCAGAATAGAATCTATGATCTTTTTAACTCGCTAGCAAAGGTATCTTAAGCGATTTAACAGGAGATTTATTGTTCTTGTTCAGCCATAACACTGCCAGTAGAATGATATATGTAGGTAAAGTTAACGTAAAGATTTTTTGTTCATACACATTACACGGCACCGCAAAGTAGGTCTGCGATTTGATCTCTGACCGGTTTCCTGCGGTGCGTCTGCCTCTCCCGCCAAGCTCATCTGATGAACTTTGCGGTCCACAGCCGTTCATTACTGTACATCATTCAAATATTTGACATTACGGGTGCACGGGAATTTCTTAACCGCGTGAAATGTCAAGTAGGCTTCTCAAGAGAGAGGATGCAATGCGGTGAAGAGGGATTCATTCACTTTTGCTCTCTTTCAGACGAGGTTTAACTGACAGTTACAGCCTTACTAAAAGTCAGACACGAGTCGTTGAACGAGGAGTATTTTTTAGTAAGGTCCTTAAAAAAACTGAAAATATCATTAAAATACATTTATTTACATACTAGCCTCGTACCCGCGACTTCGTACGCGTGGATTAAGAATTTTTTGGCCAGAATTAAATATAGAAAGTTGTAGGTAACGAAGGATTGGTCCCAAACAATATCGAGTCGGCATAATATGACAGGAAAGCTATCACAATATCATTCTACCGTCGAACCTGTCTCTTGAAGAGAATCAATTTCCAACATATTTCTGTCGCCATTCGATAAGATCTCAAAATTTCGTGACTACAACTGTTAATCATACTGGAAAAAATATCCTGTGCCCTTCATACAGCTTTCCTTACAAAATTCCATCACAACGATATAGCCATTTAGTCGTCAAAACGTAACAAAAAGACAGAGACTTACTTCCGTATTTATATTAGTATTACTGTGGTTCTCACTCACACACTGACTGCGAACAACACCTGAGGGATCATTATAACGTAAAAAAGTGTACACCTACAAAATTCCAAGACTACCTACGATTTGCCTCGCATTGCATCCCTAACTTTCTAATATCTGCAGTTTAACATTCAATCCGAATAACCTACGGCCCAGGCCTGACTCTTAAGTTGATAAACAATTTTTTTAAATCTTAGCCTCCACGGAGATTTGAACCGGAGACCACGACGTTCGTAAGCAAGCTCTTTAGCCACTGAGCTGCCAGTTCACTACACGGAAACACGGTCTGGAGACGTCCACATCCAACGTGTCTGTCTATCGCCGTATTTCGAAGTTATGAGACAACATGTGTTATTTATATAGATAATTTTTCAACCAAATGTATACAGTATTTTTCTCCTTGTTTCAAAGGATAAGTGTGCAAAGTTTCATCGAGATCGGATGAAAACTGTGGATTTGTATGAAGAACAAACAAACCAACAAACAATCAAACAAACAAACAAACATACATTCATCTTTATATATAAAGATTTTACAAACTTTCATCCACTTTTCTACATAATTTCCATTTTTGTTCAAGCATTCCACTTACCCTCAAATTTTTTTGAATTGCTGCGTCAAAAAAAATCTGCCGGTTTTGAAGAAATCCAATACATGACCGCAGTTGACTCTTCTTCGTCGTCGTTAAACCGCTTGGAACCAAGATACTCTATTAAATACCGAAACGTGAAAATCATTGGGTGTAATGTGTGGACTGTAATCTGGATGACCCAGTTGTTCCCATCCAAAAACCTGATTAGATCTGGTGTTTGCGCAGAAACATGTGGCCTCGCATTTTCGTTGAGCAACATCACACCGGAAGATAGCAAGCAATGCCGCTTGTTTTGTATGATGCGCCGGAGTTTTCTCAATACGCATTAAATAGTGGATCGTTGGTCCTCTCGAAATTTGTTGTGCAATCACGAACCAACTATTACCAGTGTTAATTGCGAATGTGGTGAGGACCAAACGATGAACCATATACTCGAGTGCCCTATACGCCCATCATCCTGTAACAATGATGATCTGTTTCGAGCAACACCGAATGGACTCGAGGTTGCGAATTACTGGGTGAAATGTGTTTAAAGTTTGTTCAATGTTTTCAACTGTGTATTTGATATGTATGATTCGAGAATAACGAACCACTCTTCAAAAATTAGAGAAGGTAGGCATGGGCGTTGTTCATCATGCACATTAACCCGTCCTCCCTTGAACATTCTCACCAACTTTCGAACTTTACAATCGTACATTTCGCAAACTTGCGGTGAATTCCAGCTGGTATGAAGTTTCTTGCACTCAAGAAACGACTTACAGGTCATATCACCCGTCGGTGAATGAATCAGTTTTCTTAAACATTGTAAACTTCTAAAGCTCAGCATACAAACATACGACGAGGCTGCTAGTGGCATCTAAACGTGCGCTAAGCGTGCTGGAAGCAAACACTCATACGAACCCCTGCCACAATCGCATGTAATTCTCTCACATTCATAAACAGAACTTATAAAAAAAATAGCCCTGTTATACATTTTCTATTTATTGTACTGAGGGATTAATTTTTTAATACTTTCAGCCGAGAAATAAACTGAATGGAGATGATTTCGAACGTTAAAACCCTCAAACACAATCTACATTTCCCAAATGAAATGATTGAGATACTGAAATTAATGAGCAACAACTTTTAACAAAACAAATATGGATATATTAGCATTTGTAAATCTAATTCACCATGAAAATCTACATACTTTTTCTCAAAATCCTCATTTCATAGCACACATTTTTCCTGTCGTTCAGGCATATTGAAAATTTACTAGTGGCAGAACTCCGGTTCAGCGATCCAAGGCACTGTCGTCCTGCGTTCAGTACGTCCTCTAAGGTCTCATGGTGCTGTCCTCGCTTTTTTTAACTTCGCATAACCGAAAAAACTGACGAGAGAAGATTGGGGCTTGGACGGATGCTGGATGAAGCAGTTCATGGAAGTGAAGAAACAATCATTACCACAAGCTGACACTCGTTTTCGGTCACAAGGAAGTGGAGAAAAAAAATTATTGCTAAGGAAGTCAGGTACTGGAATAAATTAGCAGGTACAGTTCTGAAAAGTTCGTCAGAAACAATGGAAGAGATTAAAATAAAAATTCTTGAAGGGTAGAAGTAGATGGATGGGGAAATTATATTGGTAACACTTCTCAGAAAAATAATAATAGGTAGAAAGTAGTAAATACTGTGTATGGAAACTACCACCGGAGCATTCGCTCAATTCTTTCTTGATCGATGGTATTTCTCTCATATTGGTCAGAACTTGTGGACACAAATTTTTCAACAGCTAAAGCTCACGATCATTTCTTGCGTTGTATTGTGTCCTGTTGCAAGTTTTGGTTCGATTTCATTCACAGTGATACATCTGTTGTGTTTCATGATGTCATCAGCTACCCGTATGAGTGCAGATAGTTCCTATGGCGACCGCTACGAGACAGATTTTGGATGTTTTTTTGAAACGCTATACTCATTTCACGACACTACTAGCACCCAGGCACAAATTCCCGTATACATGATTTTAGTATGCTGTGAATTTCGGCGTCGAGGGTTTCCTCTCGATGGTAGCATGTTGACGAAACGAAGCGTCACTGTCAGACATATTGTATCCACTGATTGTAGACATGTGCTAGGAACAATAGCCTGTTCAGTTAAGATAGGCGGCTCAAGGTCAGTCTGCTCTAACCCCCACTCCGCCGACCTTATCTCTACATGTGAAGGGGAAATCTGCCAACATGTACACAGCGTTCACCTCAGAGCAGTAGGAAGGGAGGTGGTGAGTAGGTGGGGAATGGGGCAAGATGAATATAACCTTTAGACACCAGTTGAGGGTGAATGAGGTATAGTAACGTAACGATAACACAACGTGTTAGTTGTATCATGCTTGTGATTTGTTTACTGATGTAACTTAATTCGTGAAAAAAAAATCTCACTCACATTCCAAATAAAACTCCCCAATCCCAACATATTTATCTAGTAAATGACATTTAATATTTGAACACGTTGATGTAGAAAAGACGTTAAATAATTCATTAAAAGACAGTTTTCTGTTGCGATAAGCACGTAACGGATTTTCCAAGTACAAAACGGTTTATTAAGTCGTCCTTATCTCTGAATCCTTACAAATATGAACTGCTATTATTTACTTTGTTCATATGTTATTGATACACAGATTGAGCTGGGATTCTCAGGCAGACAGACGACGTATGTTTCGTTTGAACTTATTAGTAAACATGCGTACTTCCACTTTCATTTACGACTGCGATGAAATACTACGTTCTCCAACCTATTTGGATCGCAATGACAGAAGAGAAAAGATTAGAGAAATATGGTTTCGCACTGACGCTTATAAGAATTTTTTCTTCCCTCGTGTCATTCTGGATTGTAATTCACAGAGTAGAGATTAGTTTTGGTGCCAAGCACCCTCTGCCACCCATAATTTTGAAAATTGCAGAGTATATACAGTATACAGACATAGATAAATTTTTATCTTCGTTTCATTTACAGACAGTACTGGTAAAACACTTTAATTCGTTACAGTTATATATAACGACAGTCCAAGGTTCAGGTCCTGGCAAAAGAAGCATCTCCGTTCCTCACACTTTCGCTCTAAACTGAAAATGCAGGGTGTTCGGATGCTTCAAAATGTGAAGGCCGCTAGTTCCATATCTCACAGTTCTAAGGCTATCGTTACGGTCTGCTTTAAATGGCAGGCATCGGAATCAAGCCATCAGAGCTGGTCATGTTTGCGATTGCCGATACACGAAAAGCCAATACTACAGACCGTAACAGCGACGTCTTCAACATCAGTTCAACTGCTTGCGGAGTTTAACCTTGCACGAACACTCACAAGATAACTGTTGCTGCCCTTTTTAAGTCTCGGAACTTTAAAACCATAGGAATTTGAGCTTAAAGTAGTACATTCAATTGTGTACAGTTTATCATCATATCTTAAAACCGACAAAACGTAGCTGTTAGAAATTTCGACATCGAGATTTCAGTAAATTATTCTGCTGAAATTCTGTGACAACTTTATACTGTTTCCACCGTTGAAGCTGAGTTTGTGACAGAATTTTTTTAATACTGCAAAATTTATTTAGCCTTTACTACGCCGAACGGTTATTAGAGTCTGGAGACGATTGTGAAAAAGGGACGGGGAGAAATTCTGCCATGGAATTTTAAAAGAACAATGCCGGCCTTCGCCGGGATTGATTCCGAAATACTGAAAAATGGATGGCTGGACCGTGGATCCAGCCCATGTCCGTAATTCTAATCTGGCGTGATTAATTTCCTCTGTGTTATCTTCAATTTATTATAATAAAAGACGTAAAGAGTAAAGGGTCGTGTGGTCGGAATGACATGGTGACGCGGTTTCAATTGGCTGCGCATGCCACCCCTGTTGTATTATTTTTTTTTTAATTAAGGCTTTACGCCTCGTCGACGGCTAAGGTCATTAGATGCAAAATGGGACTGGGGACAAGGAATGGCCTTTTTGAATGAAGCATCCTGGCATTCGCCTGGAGTTATTTGGGGAAACCATGGAAAACCCAAATCTGGATGCCCGGACGGGGATTCGAACCCGCGTCCTCCCGAATGCGCCCCTGTTGTAGCTTGTTCTATAACCCTTTCAAAGTTTTCATTCGTGCGATATTTTGTGATCGTATCAATCAACTTATTTAGAAAAAAAAAACTTATTTAGATATAAGTATTTAATGTGGGGCTTTGCATCATTTTGCTCAGAGCATTAATTTCGCTTCAAACATCGAACCAAATTACAACAGGGCAAATAAATCTATAATTTTGAATGTTCAAAGCAAGCGAATGAGCTTTGTGAGATATAGTACAATCCCATTCTGACGAATTATCAGATATTTCTGCCAAAGCATCAAATAGTTTTTCGAAGTGTAAACGTAATGGTTTGACAGTATCGATTCTGCCAAACCATCGCGTGGCACTTAAAGCTTTTATTTTGAAATCTGGTAAATGTTTGCAAATTATCGATCACCTTTTTGTAGACGACGGAATAATACGTAAATTTCTTGAATTATATTTAATAAGTTCACAGTTTCGTGCGTATTATTTGCTGCACCATTTAGTACCAAATCGAGGCTAGAGTCGAGTATGGAACGTAAAATGAACTATTATTGATTTCCAATATATATAGATATATATACTAGCTGGTACCCGCGACTTCGTACGCGTGTATTAAGAATTTCGTAGCCAGAATTGAATATAGAAAGCTGTTAGTAACGTAGGATTGGTCCCAAACAACACCGAGTCGGCATAATATAGCAGGAAAGCCATCACTATATGATTCTACCGTCGAACCTGTCTCATGAAGAGAATCGATTTCCAACATATTTAAAAACAGAAAAACAAACGAATGTTTGGCGATGCTGGAAGGGGGAGGGGATAACTAAGGGCAGCTTTATTTCAGCTTGGTCTCCTCTTCTTTCTTCAGCATGAGCATCAGATTCTTGGGTTACAATAGCTTTAACTGCTCGTGCTCTGCTAGAGCTATACCTTAGGACAGGTTTACGCTGCAAGGCATGTCAAAAAAAAAGAATGTAGAAATGAAGAGGTTAGCACAGGATAGGAACGGATGGAGGATTGCATCAAACCAGTCTAAAGACAGCAAAAAAAAAAAAAAAAAAAAAAAAAAAAAAAAAAAAAAAAAAAAAAAAAACAAACTGGCGCCAAAAAACTTTTAGACAGACACAAAGTGGAGAGAAAATCGACATCTATACTAATATTACGTTTTGTCTCTAAACGAAAATTTTTAACAAATTATATACTAACACACTGCGCGAGAAGCACAGCTTGAACAACCTACGTAACATTACAGACTCTCACACTCATCCGTCTCTCTGTCACCATTCGGTAAGTTCTGAAAATTTCGTAACTGCAACTGTTAATCATACCGAAAAAACGTCTTGTGTCATTCCTACAGATACAAAGTATTTCCTTGTCAAATTCCATTAATACCAGTATAGCCATTTAGTAGTCAGAACGAAACAAAAAGACAGAGGCCTACTTCCTCATTTATAATACCATTAGTGCAGATTACACACATACTGAGGGATCAATATAACGTAAAAAAGTGTACACCTACAGCGTTGGTAGGCCACCTACGATTTGCCTCGTATTGCACCCCTTAGTATGTGTGGTATCTACAGTTTAACACGGGATCCGAACAACCGATGGTCCAGGCGTGACTCATACGATCAAAAACAATTTTTAAAATTATTTGCTTCCACCGGGGTTTGAACCGTTAACTGCGCTCCGAACATCAGTAACCAAGCGCTTTAATCACTGAGCTACTAGACCGCTATGAACAAAAATAGTACACAGACTTACACATCCTACATGTCTGTTATCACCGTTCAGTAATTTTTCAAAATTATATGATAACATTATTATTTATGCAGAAAAAATATGCTATGTCGATCCTAATGCCAAATAGCATCTCCTTGTCAAATTTAATCAAGTTTGAATTAGCCGTTTAGCCCAAGAAACGTAGCAAACAGACAGAGAGACAGATAGACAGAGTTACTTTCGCGGTTATAATATTAGTAGGTATAGATTATAACCCATACTGTTTTACACGCAGACTAGAACCATTATCATAACCTTGACCGCGTAGATTTTTAATGTTGAGATTTAATTTTGAAAACAAATCCAAAACATAAATTTGATAGACCTTCACCAGTGACGCTGGGTGGAAACCAACGAAATTTTCACATATTGCTACACTTTTAGTTTCATTGTTTAAAAGAAAATTCCTAAGTACAACTGTAATTTGTTATTTGTGACTTACATCTGACGTGGAATCTAATATTATAGAGAAATATTTTGATTCTCTGAGATTGACCAGTATACAAATTTTTATGGCTGTGCCGAGTAAATCAATGATTTCATTCTGAATTTGACTACCTAAATAGTGAGTCATACGATTTGATACGACTGAATGCGATCAATTGAACTGCTTTTAAAAATTACCATTAACATGCTCACACAATATTTTTGACGATCCCCGAAAAGCCAGACACTGACGAAATAAAAACTTGATAAAGGCTATGGTTATTTCTACTACATCAATCCATTGTTTTTTTTCTGATTCTATAGTCTCTGTTGCATTTGGTTTAGAGTAGTTTTATTTTTTAACATATTGTTCAATTGTGCCCACTATTTCACAATTTCACACTTGTTTCATGTAATTTCAATGTTAATGATAAATGCTGCCAATCAAAAAATATAAACTATTTACAATTTTACCAAATATTTTACAACAAAACAAATGACAATCTTTTCAGATAGAGTATAGATAAAACAAGCTGTTCTCTGTTAATTTTTTCTCCGTTGGGAAGATTTCTAGATTAATAATTCTTCGCAAATTTTATTCCGTCGTCATTAGTAGGACCACGAATAACCAAAATATTAACAAGATCATTAGTTTTACTGGCAGGCCACAAACCGGGATCATTACCACAATCTAAACTGCTAAATATCACTGATGCCGATAAATTGCTTACAGATTCTCTTGGTATATAGGAGTCTCCTTCTGAAGGACGACAACAACATGCATATTTTTCTTCAGATACCTCCATAGCAAGTGGATTAACTACTGTGCTTGAAGCGACGTCAACCTTTTCTTGACATTCCGTTTTCTTACTTTCTAGCTTCCTTAAAAAATTCATTGAAGAACCCGGCAGTTTTTCTTCCTGTACCACCTTTTCTCGTTTTTTTCTGTCGAAATTAGGATCCTGAAAGTTTTTTCCTTTTCTGCGGTTCCTGAAATTTTTCGTAAAAAGTAAATATTTTTAGTACAGTGAAATTACGAACTAAAAAGGAAAACTATCAGGGATAAGCAGACTGTTCTAGTCTACGAGTAATAAAAGACCAACTTAACCATGTAGTTGAGTCTGTAATAAGTGAATAGATATTCCGTAAAATGAACTTCAAAATTAACTTTGAATTTTTAAAACACATCGACTTTGGGTCTGATATCTTGTTTGAGTTTTGAATTGCCTGTACCGACTACGGAACCACACCCTGTACTCTGTGCGTGATCAGACACTCACTTGGGCGGGTTTTTTTTATTTTAAATTTCATAAAGATTTAATTTTATAAATGCTATAAACAGACTATTACTAGGAGCTGTAATTATTGTGATAAACCGATAAATAAGCATAGGTACTTACCATAATTAAGATTTTTTTGCACTAACAGAAGATACATTGAATTATAATCACAATAATCAAGTTAATTATATCTAGTCCCATGTCATAAGAAGTACTAACAGTTTGATGTGAGATAGCACTGTTCGAATGCATACAAGTAAAAACTGAGAAGGAAGCTCTGTGGTGATTTTTTAATTTCACGTCCTGTCAGAGAATGAAAATGATCTCGACCTTCGGGCGCCGCCAGGCTATTGAACCTGCCGACAGACGTTTCAAAATGCATTTTAATGTTGATGAATACCAATAGGTTGCGCTGTTAACGCAATAATATAAAAGAAAATATTAATTGCGCAACGGTCGAAATTTTTTCTGCATGTGATGACATTACTTATGCTATCGGTGGGGTGGAGATTATGACAACGAATATTACGTGATCGATGGATCGATCTGCCGCCCCCCTGGACGTGCCGCCCGCAGTGCGGTGCACGCCTTGCACGCTCGCTTACGGCGGGCCTGTTTCAGTGGTTACATTTGGTGCTATTACTACACAGCCGTAGAGGTTGCAGGCTTGTAAAAGTCTTCTGCCGCTGATGTTAGTGGATCTATTGTGCCATGTCCGGTGCTTGGCGTTGAGATCACCAGAAGCAGTTTCCCGTGGATAGATAGTAGTTTGTCCAGGTCATTTTCATCGAGGTACTGTCGTGGCGGATGGTAGACAGCTATGATGATGATTGGACAGTTGCTGGTCTAACGACCACGCCAGTAGCTTCTATGGTCTTCATTACAGTTAGGACGATCTGATAGTGTGGCAGTGACGATCGAACTGGTACAGCCTTGCATCCACCAGATGTTAGCCCACCCACCCTGTATGTTCTGTAATTACGTGCTATAAATTTGAGACTAGGCTAAGGTGGGTATTACATATTACGCATATGTCAATTACTTCTTTTTGTAGGAATCGTTCTAATTCTACCTTTTGCTGAAAAACACCATTGGCATTCCATGTGCAGACTGTTAGAATGCTCAATTGTCTATGCCTGTTCATGTTGGGTAGCACATTGCTGTCGAATGTTCCAGAAGTTGATTCATTAGTATATCAATCTTTGTTGATATGCTTAGCATTATTGTCATTGTGGACTCTAACATTTTGACTATATTGGCGTGGTCTGCAGAGGACAGGTTGTTACTAGAGTTGCTATTTGATGACGCTGCTGTGGAGAATGATGGCATCGCTTCAGTAGCGGGGATCAGTAAGGCAGGCCAAGTCTCTGTGTTGGTTGCTGACAGGAGGTGGCTCCTTTGGTGGATCACCTCCTGTCAGGTTGTCTAGCTGATTGCTATTTGCTGGAGTAGGAACTTTGCTTCTTAATCGTTGTCGTGCTTCTGTTGCTGTTCGACAGCCCCGGTAAGAGGCTACATGTCTCCCTTCACAGTTGGTACATTTAACATTGCGACCTTCATTCATCAGATCACAATTACTTGTTAAATATTGTTGTCCGCATTTCACACATCTTACTGGCATAGTACAATATCGTTGCACATGTCCAAACGCTTGGCATTGATGGCATTGTGGAGGTCCTTGGGTTGCCCTCATTTTCGCTACATAGATGATGAGTCCAAGCATTCTTCTGATCTGATAAATTTTTCTGTTTTCTAGCGAGTCTGGCAAGATAGCTAGGAACAGTGGCATCACAATACCTTTCCCAGGCTTCTTCAGTTTTACTACTGAGGTAATGTCTTATCCCACAGCAACCAGTTCTGTTTTGATCTCATCCACAGGCATGTGCCTGGAATTCCACGTAACACTACCTTCAGGTTATAGATTGCCTCTGAGTTGAAGGTGTAGTACGGCACCTCAGCTGTGGACACTTCACCCATCGTTGCTTTTGTAATCCTCTACACAGAATGTATTTTCTACTTGTCTATTCCCTGGAGTTTGACATTTATGTTTCTCATACACTTAGCGTGGAGTCTTTTGTACAGATCCGGGTATGAGGCCGAGTATGTTATCATAAATGGAGGAATTGCTTTGTTGTTGTATCTATTTTAAACTTCCATAGACTCTGTATCTTGTGTCTGTATGAGCCTGACGGTTTTCTTTGGACAAAGGAACTGTTGTTCTTCATGATCTGATGTGTTGTGATCTGTTGCAGGTGGAGTTTTTTTTCCAGCATCTTAGTGGAGGGTTGTGGTGGAGTGTCAGCTGTGTCTTTTTTCCATTTGCTTCTCTTACTCTGTTGTGGCTGATCAGGTGCGTTTGTCATATCAGGTGCGTTTCTCATACTCTGGTTTGGGTTCTGAGCTTCAGTAGCAGCGGCTGTTATTGGCAGGCTCGCATTCTGAATGATTTCTTTTGTCAGGCTCTGGTCTAATGTGCTTGTTACAGTAGGGGCGGCTGCTACTGGAACGCTTACACTGTAAATGATTTTTCTCATTATTTCCTGCCTATTCCTCTTTGGAAGATGGCCAGTGATCATGTCCAGTTCATGTTTGTAGAGAGGAAGATACTATAGTTCTCTGTACTTCCACTTTGTCTATATTTCGGATTCAGATGTTTTGCCAAGGCGAGGGTGCCCGATTCTGGGTGATTTATTGTTGAATCACAATTGTTACTTCGCAGATCGCGAACAGGTTCTGATCTTGCTTTTCCGCGAACAAGTGCTCAGCTAGCTTCCCCGACATGTAGATCGTAGCCCTTTTCCGCCGGTGGGAGACTCTCTGCGGTTTCTGCTATGTTGCATGTCGGTAGATAAAGACGGAAGATGCGGGGTGCCGCATATTTCGCCTGATTGCCTGTCACGACACGAGCTATTTGATGCAGATATATTACCGCTTAGATCAGTGGTGGCCAACCTGTTCAGTAGTCGGGCCAAATTTTAGAAGTATAATTTTCCAGCGCACCGCACGCACTACTTTCTTAGAAAAAATATGGTGTCGAAAGAAGTGCTAGCTGTTGGGGAAAAGTGCTCCGAATGAGCATCAGTGATTTGTTTTCTATGTTGGGGCTTAATATTCTTCATCCGACTGAAAAGCTGTTCCCACACGTAAGTGTTTCCAAATTGCTAAATCAACAGCAAACCATGTTTGTAGAACGCAGAATATATTTCAGATATATTTTGTAGAATTCTTTCAAGCCCACCTGGTGGAAATTTTCCTTAACGTGTACGTCACACTGCATTTCATAATTTTTCATTTGCAAATTTTCTGGCAATGAATTTAACTCTACGGAGAGTGGCGTTGAAAATGTAGATAAAAGAACGTGAACTATTGGTTTAAAATCGGCTTCAATTGTAGTCTTAGAAATCTTAGAATTGGTCTTAAAGCTCAAGGTTCAAGTATGATATCAATGAACCACATTTATTCGCTGACGCCTGTATCGTGTCTGCTTATAATTCCTAAGTAATAAGTGGGTGAATTTTTTATTTTTGAACTGTTGTTCCCATAGCCCAAGTTTCATTTGAAATGCAACAAGATCAGGCACAATATTAACCAATTGGTCTTTGCCTTGCAGACGAATGTTCAGTTTATTTAAGTAGCTAGTTATGTCTGCTAGATACGATAATTCGTAGACCTGTTCCATATCTTCAAACTGTGATATATCTTTTGAGTTGTTTGCATACAAAGATAGTTTGTATTTCTCGATTCAAATCAAACTCTCTTTTTAAAGTTTTTTTCACAGATCAACCATTTTACTTCAGGATAAAATGTCATTATACTTTGACTCATTAGACTTGAGGAATTCTTGGAATTGCCAATGAACTCTATAAGTTCGAAGGCGTTGAACTACCGTTTTGATAACCACGCTCATAACATGATCCATGATTAGGGACTTGGAACGTGAATTATCTTGAAAAATAATGGAATGTACACTGATCAGCCAGAACATTATGACCACCTACCCAATAGCCGGTATGTTCGCCTTTGGCACGGATAAAAGCGGCGACGTGTCTTGACATGGAAGGAATGAGGCCTTGGAAGGTCGCTGGAGGGAGTTGGCACCACATCTGCACACACAAGTCACCTAATTCCCGTAAATTCCGGGGAGGGGGGCGATGAGCTCAGACGCCACATTCAATCACATCCCAGATGTGTTCGATCGGGTTCAGATCTGGCGAGTTGGAGGCCAGCACATCAATTGCAACTCGCCACTGTGTTCCTCGAACAACTCCATCACACTTCTGTACTTGTTAAAAAATGCCACTGCCGTCATCAAGGGGTGTACATAGTCTGAACCAGTGTACGATGATTTTTGGCCGTCATGGTGCCTTCCACGATCTCCACCGGACCCATGGAAGCCCACGTAAATGTTCCCCAGAGCATAATAGAGCCACCGCCAGCTTGTCTCTGTCCCACAGTACTGGTGTAAAGAAGCTGTTCCACTTGATAACGACTGATTTGCACCGTCTCATCGGCATGATGAAGAAGATATCGGGATTCATCAGACCATGCAACGCTCTGCCACTGCGTCAACGTCAAATGACGATGGTCACGTGCCCATTTCAGTCGCAGATGCTGATGTCGTAGTGTTATCACAAGCATTTGTCGTTGCGTCGGCTGCGGAAGCCTTTCATTAGGAGTATTTAGTGCATTGTTCGTACAGACACACTTGTACTCTGCACAGCATTAAAGTCTGATGTTAGTTCCACCACAGCTCGCCACCTGTCCTGTTTAACCAGTCTGCCCAGACTACGACATCCGATATCTGTAATGAGTGGTGGCCGCCCAACACCTCGACGTTTGGACGTGGCCTCACCTTGGTTTCACCACATGTTGAAGATACTCACCACAGCACTCCTCGAACACCTAACAAGTCGTGCAGTTTCCGAAATGCTCGTGCCGAGCCTCTGGACCGTGTCAAACTGCCCTCAGTCAAATTCAGATAAATCGCACGTCTTTCCCATTATAAACATTCTAAACCCTCACTGATACTACATGCACCGTGCGTGTGTCCTCGTCAGGTGATGCTGTTATCACCTCATCGTAGATATATCGATAGCAGGTAGGTAGTCATAATGTTCTGGCTGATCAATGTATATCCATAGGCCGTGATAAGCTCAGTTGCACCCTAGCACAGTCGACTGGCCATTGTATCAAATGAAGCGACTGATGATAAAGATTTAAAATCATTTTAACTCAGTGATGTAGAGTGTGATACCACGGATGAATGTTGAAATTGACGTGTATAGTGATCCCGCTCCACGGACCGCATGATGACCTATGGCGGGCCACGGGTTTGTCATCCCTGGTTTAGATGGTTTTACGATTATCTCAGGATAGTACTGTTGATAATATATCGAAATATCGATATTATTTTTTTGAAATATCGATATTGATAAGTGATATTTTTAGGAAGATATATCGCTATTTCGATACTTAAATCTGGATATCGGCATACATATTTTTTTAAGATAAGTTGTCATTTTTCGTTTGCTCTGAATAACATTATGGCCCTCAAATTTCTGTTACGCATAGAGATCAGCAAGCTTAAGAAAATCTTACTACCTTTCTATCATTCATTTGGAAGTTATAGGTACCAAGTCTACTCAGATGATGACAACATTGTAAGCAAGTGATCGCTCGCCCAGCACGAATCGAACGCGAGTCTATTGTTTGAAATGAGCGTGCGCATTGTCCAGGGAACTCCAACTTTAAATTAGTGTGTTAGCAGGAATAGTGGAAGTGTAGATAACAAATAGATGATAATTAAAAAGCTAGTAAGACAACTGAGAATAACATATATACATACATACATCAACGTACAAAACTAAATGAAATACCACAAAAAATCTTATGAAAAACAAAGATATGTAACTTGGCCATAATGCAGCCTATGATAGCTAAACTTCTACCTAAATAAATGCCTCAACTGTATTGCTTATCAGTCTTAAAAACACACAAAACAATATTTCCGTCGAACCTCTTTCGAGAGTTATAAATTTTATTAATTTTTATTAAAATTATGACAGTCATGATGGGCAAATTTTAAAAAAAAAAAAAATCAGCAATCATCACCACCACAAGAAACCATTCGAAAGTGAAAACTGGATTAAGAACAATATCACACGTTTATTTATAGGTGGACAGCATTATTCTTACAAGGTTTGATTTTATGAAATTACATTTATGAAATTGTCGATATATCGATACATTGATACTTTTTTCTAATATATCGACAGCCGGTATTGATACTTTTTCAAATATCGATATATCAAAAATATCAACAGCCCTATCTCAGGAATGTCGTATAACAAGTATGTTGCCACCGCTCGATTCGTGACCGCTTGCTACAGTCCTTATGAAAGCGTCACAGAACTGATTAGTAGATTAGGTTGGGAGTCTCTGGTAGATAGACGACACACGTTTCGTTTAAACTTATTGGAAAACATGCGTACTCCAACTTTCACTCATGAGTGTAGTGAAATACTTCTTCCACCAACCTATTTGAGTCGGAAGGACAGGAAAGATAAAATTAGAGAAATAAGGTGCCGGACTGATTCTTATATGAATTCTTTTTTCCCTCGTACCATTAGGGATTGGAATGCACAGCAAAGAGATTAGCTTTGGTGCTGAGCACCCTCTGCCACCCACAATTTTGTGAATTGCAGAGTATATATGTAGATATGTAGATGTAGATGTAGATGTAGATGTACGGCCCTAACACACTCATGTACGCGGGTTATTGCACAGCGTGAAGGATAGTGATGTCGAAATACATCGATGTATCGGAAACATCGATATTTATTATTCGATGCATCGAATCAATTCGATGCATCGCTTACTCTCGATGATTAACGATGCACCGACGTATTTCATTCGATACAACGAAAAAACGCACACGTTTTTCGACGCGATAGGATTAGTTTTAAAAGAAAAGAAAAGCAGGGAATTGTATTACTATAAGTTATTTCTGTTACCTACAAAACCACATTATATTTTTCCTTTTAACGTGGATAAAACAACAAAAAACCACAATTTACTTGAAATGTCTCGCCACTGTTGGGTTGAGCTCAATGATACGATGTTTGAATAGACGTGTCTGTATTGCGTATGGCCTTTGCCTGCTCTAGGAGCTCATAGAAAGTAAACAAAATATAATCGCCGACCGGTTAATTGGACCGAGCGTGGTGGTGTAACGGATAGCGTTCTGGCCTCGCATTCGGGAGGACGGTGGTTCGAATCCCCGTCCGGGCATCCAGATTTGGGTTTTCAATGGTTTCCCCAAATCACTCCAGGTGAGGGATGCTTCCTTCAAAAGGCCTTGGCCGAATTCCTCCCAATTCCTTGCCCCCATCCTTTCCCGTCTCTTAAGACCTAGTTGTTATAGGAGACGTTAAGCAGTTAAAAAAAAAAAAAAAAAAAAAAAAAAAAAAAAAAAAAAAAAAAAGGTTAATTGGAGTTGAACATGCAACTAAAGAAATATCTTGAGATAAATATTAAAACAGCAGTAAAATATTCCCTTTAGTGTAATGCATGCTTTCAAAACGCAAAGCAATTGTGACTGATGAACCCTAAATGACGGAAGTACATAAGCTCATCCTGAAAGAAATCAATGACGGATGGGTGCTATCGAACAAGTTTAGTCTTTAACTATCGCGACCTTATTGCACCCTTGGCTCAAATAACTACATTTGATGACTTGTGCAAATGTTATTTAAAAGATCAAAGATATGATGAAGAGGAAACTGACAAAAAACGAACAGAATCTGATTCAGATAGTTCGGACAAAACATTCCAAGATTTCAGTCTTGGAACTGATCATCACAAACTAGTTCATCAAAACTGGAAATCAAACAGGACCGTAGAAAGTGTTTTTGATGTGCTGTCTGTCTACTTGAGGACCGTGGTTGGCCAGCTTAGCGAAAATCCGTTTGTACTAAATGGCTTATTAATATTAAACTGTGGCAGCCAGCTTAGTACCGTCAGTAAGACTTCTTTCTAAATCTTTACAAGTTTTAAATGGACAATGTAAAGTGGATTAATAAAATATTATTTTTGCATATTTTAGAGAAGTAATATAGTGATTTCAAAATTCAAATTAAATTGGAATCCCCAATACTGCCTCTCTTTCAGTGTTTCCTCGTTTTCCTTGTATTCTATCTACCTACAGAGCGGGGCGGTGTAACGGTTAGCGTTCTCGCCTCGCATTCGGGAGGACGGCGGTTCGAATCCCCGTCCGGGCATCCAGATTTGGATTTTCCATGGTTTCCCCATATCACTCCAGGCAAATGCCGGGATGCTTCCTTCAAAAGGCCAAGGCCGAATTCCTTCCCATTCCTTGCCCCCCATCCTTTCCCGTCTCTAAAGACCTCGATGTTAAAAAGAGACTTTAAAGCAGTTACAAAAAAAAAAAAAAAAAAAAAAAAAAAAAAAAAAAAAACTAATCGGATTTCTAATTTAGAAATCCCAAACATTGAAAAACTGCCTTTATAAAAGACTAATTGGAAATATGATTCAACTTTATGTCTAATTTTTCTACTTTCCTATCGTTTGACTTATTTTTCTACCTTCTTAACCTTTATTAACCGATATTTTTTATTCGATGCATTGAAAACATCGATGTTTTTATTCGATGCAACTTGAAACATCGATGCTAAATTTCGATGCATCACATCGAAGAAACATCGATATATTTTCTCCATGAACATCCCTAGTGCAGGCCTTCGTACGGTATTTCCCTACTTCTGTGAGTGTAGGGGAGGGAGCTCCTCTATCACAGGAGAACTGCCTGCCTATTCAGACTTATAACGGCTAGAACCAGTCTATAATGAGAAAACCCAGGAGAACAATCGAATGTAACACACAATTAACGTTTTTTTTTTTTTTTTTTTTTTTTTTCTTTACATTTCATTCCTCCCAGCAGAAGGCTGGGAGGCGGGCTGCTGGAGAGTCATAGGGGACTCTTTTCAGCCGATCTACTACTACGGGGAGGGAAGGGGGGTGGAAGGTCGGCCGTGGCCTTGTAGGGAACCATCCCAGCATTCGCCTAAGTGTCTGAGGAAAACCACGGAAAACCTCAGACAGGATGGCCGAACCGAGTTTAACCCCGGTCCTCCCGAATGATAGGTAGGAGGCCATAATTGGCCTCCTCCCATCTCGGAGCACAATTAACGTTTGTTACACACATTTATATACTTAGCATAAACCATTTTAACTGCGAGAAACAAATTAGTTTCCGCGATTCATGCAGAAACAACTCTAATGCTGCGTTTACCCTCTCGACTCGCGTCTCGTCGAAATGTTCATGCACGAGCGCTAACATTAATTGCCGTTTACACTCTCCCTAGAATTCATTAATGGATAACGTGTAAATCAGAATAACAATAGTACATATAAATTAAGAAGTTATATTTTTGCTGTATAAAATATTAGTCACAGAGTAGTAGGTTTATTGTAGTGTTTTTATGTTTTATTAAACAGTTTTACACTTTGAAGAGAAGTATGGAAAAGATGTTCCAAAATTGGAACAGAACTCTGGAGATTCTTTGAAATTCTTAAGAATGTCACAAGCTGTCTTTGAACGTCCTTTGAGAAAAATTATACCTTTAACATCAAAACAAACAGTAGATTCAGGATACTAATTCGAGTAAAATTTCGATTAGCCAAAACTGTATGGTTTTTAGCTACTCGAGTATTCTCTATTTGTTAAATATTTCAGACGCAGCTATAACATTAATTGGATATGAAGTTTGTAAAACTATTCATACTCTCTTAAGGGATGAAATGAAGGAGGAAAATAAAAAGTGAACTAATTTTTTTGTTGGTGTTATTAAATTTATTTTTAGTTTACTAAAAGATAATCGCATGTATTATTTAGTCTTCAAGTAAACTAAATTTTCTTACATTTATTAATATTATTATCTGAATTAATAATAATACGACATAATACGTAACAGCAGGATTAATAAGAGTTTTGCAATCCGGCGTTCAAAGCTGTTAAAATGCTAAATCGATGTGATAAGCCTCAGTCACACGGGGCGATTTGCTACTAGCCTATCACACGGAGCTACTGGTTTGTGCGATTAGGTTGTGGCTAGCGAAGTGTTGTATCAACCTTATTAGTTAGTTATGATGTCGAATCACGTCGTA
The DNA here is from genome assembly GCA_031002005.1 of Vandiemenella viatica. Taxonomy (NCBI): domain Eukaryota; kingdom Metazoa; phylum Arthropoda; class Insecta; order Orthoptera; family Morabidae; genus Vandiemenella; species Vandiemenella viatica. The sequence goes on along the minus strand of JARYHS010009186.1, from coordinate 73,011,175 downwards.
TGCTTCTGAAACGATTGATTCGTTAGGCTAATGCAGAGTTGAGTAAGCATTTGTTAAATGAAATTAAAAATGGGGGATCCGATACTGAATTAGATGAAGATAAAAGGCGGGTATCTCTGCGTTTCTTCTGAGAGAACTAGCTTCAGAGGCTCCACTAACCTACAGAAATATTTAGCGGCTAACTGAAGGAAAGTTTGATAAATTACTTGAAGTGGTTATTCCTCAACTTATGAATAAGATAATTGTTTAAAAAATAAATACCTCCTTCAAAAAAAAGCACACTAAAAATTCTAAAATAACTTTGTGCCTTGCTTAGAAGAAAGTAAATCTAAATTAACAATATTTAACATTACTGTTATTGAAATTTTTATATTAATTCGTTAATTTTGGAGTCGGTGCCAGCTTTCACATCGCGAAGAATGAATTACTGAACTTTATTTGGTGTTCGAGGAGAAACGGGGAGTACGAAAAAAAAAAAATCCGAATATTTTATGTAGTGAGACAGATATTGTTATTGCGGGATACAGTTTAGGGAAACAAATTAGACACAATTTTAATCTGTGGCTCGGCCTCGTTGGTCTTCCAGGCATATCTCTGGCGCTACAGTGTCAGTTGGCAGGCTGCATCATGTAGTATACCCTTTACAGTTAGTATAATATCGGCATATCATTCGTATGTTGCAGTTTTGTTGAAAAATGTTATTATAATTAATTGTAGGTAAGTAGTAACATGATTTTCTATGTATTATTACTATTCATTATTGTTTTTATCTTTTTATTTTCCTTGCTTTGGCTGGCACCAACTCCAAAAATAACTAATTAATATAAAAAGTTCAATAACAATAATCTTAATTTAGATTTACTTTCTTCTAAGCAAGGTATAAAGTTATTTTAAAATTTTAGTGTGCTTTTCTTAAAGGCGGTTTTTATTTTTTTAAAACAATTATTTTATTTCTAAATTTTTAATAGTATTATAGTTTGTTGTGTATTTTAAATTGGCCGCTATAGTTCTCATTCTGCGAACTTCCAGGTAGATCAGTGTTTATATACACCAACAAGGTCCAGAACGGAGTGAATTGGATGCTGTGTTAAGGAATTTCAGTTTAAATTTTGGTTCAGGCTGTGTTTCGACCTAATCATAACACCTGTTAAAGCTGCTACTGGATAATCGAAATATGTAACATCTTGGCATTAATACAGACCACATGCACAGATCTGTCTCTGGAACATATCTGTTTGTTCCGGCATCAAAAATAATATTCAGATATTTAATTTGTTTTCACAACATGAAAGCTTGGGATCCAAGTTGAAATCAGGGTACATGTTAAGACATTAGGACACATTTATTTTATGAATATTCGGCCATGACTTAAAAGTAGCTTAATTGATTTTTATGGGATTTAAAAATGTCGATTTTTGTAAAGAACATTGGAAATTAAAAGGGGTGGGGGTAAAGGGAATAGGGTTTGGATTTTGTATACCAAATATAGACTGTCTTTTCTGATTGATTTAAAGTATACTTGTGTAAATTTCTATTCATATCAGATAACAACTGTAGGTATCTATGGAAAAAACAATTAAAGGGTGTAGAGGTGAAGAGTGGTTTTTGTAAAGCTAGTGTAGACAGTATTTTTCTCTTGGTTTTAAAGTATACATGTGCAAAGTTCCATCCAAATAAGATAAAAACTGTAGCTTTGCGTAAAGAACGTTTGTAAAAATTAAATGGGGTAAGAGAGTGAGCGGTTGGGTTTTGTAAACAGAATGTAAACACTATGTTTATCCTTGTTTTTATGTATACATATGCAGTGTTACATCGAAATCTGATAAAAACTATGGGTATCTATAAAGAACATTGGAAATTAGGATGGGTCTGGGTAGAAGGGAAGAACCAAATTTAAACACAATTGTCCTGTATGTTTTAAAGTATACGTATGCAAATTTCTTCAGAATCGCATAGAAATTGTAGCTTTGTGTAGATTAAGGGGATGGAAAGGGGGAAAGGGGTTTGGCTTTTCTAAACCAAATTTAGACCGTATTTTTCTGTTTGTTTTGAAGTATACATGTGCATACTTCCTTCAAAATCATATAGAAAAGGTAGCTTTATATAAAGAACAGTGACAGTAATTGGAAGGGTGGAAAGGGGAATATTGTTTGCGTTTTTTTGTGAATGTAATGTGAACAGTATTTTTCTTTTGCTCTTTGTTTTAAAGTATACACTTGCGAATTTCCACCGAAATCAGATTAAAATGTGGGTTTATACACAAATTATGGGGTGTAAAAAGGGAGTTAGAGTAGTTTTGGATTTTTTTGTAAGAAGTCTTCTCCATAAAAAAAATACATACATGTGCCAACTTTCATAAAGATCGGTCAGATGATGTCGAATGTAGCTTTATAAAAAGAAAACTGACAAAAATCAAGGGGGTGGAAACGGGGAGAGGAGTTTAGTTTTGTAAACCAAAAGTTGACATTATTTTTCTCTTTGTTTAATAGTAAAAGTGTACTAAGTTCTACCTAAACTGGATGAATACTGTGGGTTTCTATAAAAAATTAAGCGGTTTAATGGGGAGAGGAGTTGGTTTTTGGATTTTTTTGGTCAGAAATCATCTTCGTGAAAAAAAACATATAAGTGCCAACTATCATGGTAATTTGTCTAACGATGTCGACTGTAGCTTTTTATAAAGAACATTGACAAAAATTAAGGAAGTGGAAGGAGGGAGAGGGTTTGGGCTTTGGCAAAGCAAATGTTGACAGGATTTTTCTCTTTATTTTAATGTATACAAGTGCAAAGATCAATCAAAATCAGATAAGAAATGTAGGTTTGGTTAAAATTAAGGGGTGTAAAGGGGGATAGAGGTTGTTTTTTTTGAAGGGGGGGGGGGGTCAGAAACCTTCTCAATGAAAAATTACATCTATATCTCAACTTTCGTGGTAATTGGTCAAACGGTGTCGGCTGAAGCATTCTATAAAGAACATTGACAACAACTAAGGGGGTGGAAGAAGGGAAAAGGATTGGGCTTTGGCAGACCAAATGTAGACAGGATTTTCTCTTTATTTTAAAGCATACATGTGCAAGGTTCAATCAAAATCAGATAAGAAATGTAGGTTTGTGAAAAATTATGGGGTGTAAAGGGGGAAAAGAGATGTTTTTTATTTTTATTTTTTATTTTTTTGGGTAAGAAACATTCTCCATAAAAAATCACATGTATTTTCCAACTTTAATGGATATCAGTTAAATGGTGTCGACTGTAGTTTTGTATAAGGAACATTGACAAAAATTAAGGGGGTAGATAGGGGGAGAGGGGTTCAGTTTTTTTTTTTTTTAACCAAAAGTTGACAGTATTTTTCACTTTATTTTTGACTATACATGTCCAAAGTTCCATCGAAAACGGATAAAAAATGTTGGTTTGTAAAACAATGAATTGGTGTAAAGGGTTATAAGAGGTATTTTCTCAATGAAATTCTTATGGGACCACTTCGGACGTATACCCTCTCCACTAAAAAAATTTCAACTAAATCAGTTCAAAATTGGCGAACATACATTTTAAAAAAATACAGACAAATTGAGAACCTCCTCCTTTTATTGAAATCGGTTAAAAAAATACACTGATAAGATGTGTGATTCCATTTAATACCAAACTAGAAATTATGTTACATGACAAGTGGTGATGCCTGAAGTCTTTAGAGGATTTATTTATTCACAGCTAAATTACTTTATGTATGTATCCTTATTGTTCTTAATTTTTTCTGAGATGTTCCTTAGATGGAATGATCAATCCAGTTTCATTAAATTCAATAAATAACCTCCTCGAACGATGTAGTTCTTATTAATTTATTTATTGTTATTGGAGTCCAACAGTCCTTCATATTCGAGATAAACGTAAAAGGACATAAGAAATCAACAATTTGGTTACATTTCCTTCCCGGTTCTCCCTATGAATAAAAAATTAAAAAAAACATGGAACAAGCTACAAAACGGTGAACGCTGCTTCTGACAACAGTAAAAAGACAAGCAATTGAGCTGTCAGACGAGGTGACAACAGCGCTGTGTAGAAGTGACTTGCTCACGTGACCACCACAATCTCATGCTACTTGCGATGAGAAATGAACATGTTCAAATCAAATCGCTGCTATTTTTGATAGATGCTAGTCGAGTCAGTAGCAGCGATTACCTTGTCACACGAAGCGATTAATCGCTGCTATTCAAGTAGCAGCGATAAAACTCGACCGAGGGTATAGTGAACATAATGTTATCGCGCCTTTAATTCGCACCAGAAAACGTAACAACTACGCACACAGCCACAATTCTCTGCCATTTCTTCAAAAGGCAGTGTTTTATGGGAGTTATTATTCTAGAATATTTTCTCCTATTAGCAAGGTTTTTCAGTTCTTCTGAGTTGGTTAGTCTTTGTGCAATAGTTTTTTAAACTCTATGGTGTTTTGTGTCCGTCCACTGAAATATCATACTGGCCGATGTTTTTGACCATTTGATTGTTTCACTTCTGGGAGCTATTGTAAAGTATATTTTGCCAGCAGCCTGAATCTATCAAGGAGTATAGGCAATGCAGTAGCATCGTGTAGGGCATCGGTCGGGACAACTACGCGAGCACACCAGTAGAGCTGCGCTGTGATTGGTGATTCTGCAGCTGCTTGCAAGCGACGTCCTGACTTTCTGGATCGGCTCGCCATGCCTAAGCGTCGAACCTCCACATTTCCGCAGAACATCGCTGTAATCGGGGAAGCCTCACATCTTCCCAAGGGAGCTACCGAGAGGGACCATGAGAACATCTCGCCAGAATACATCCCTATCGAGGTCTGGAGACGTCGTCTGGTTAACGGCAACCCTCGTAAGTGGACACTCTCCACCGTCGTCTACCTAGAAGACTACAAATTCGTCTGGGTTATAACTACAGACGACCTCTCAACTTTTGAGAAAGTTATGACAGTTCCTGAATACCACCAATACGCCAAGAAGATTCTCCCGCCTGGAGTAACCCCGGCCCGACCATGCATTCGAGCCATTACGTCTTCGAGAAATATACCGAACTCCTGAGGAAGAGGTTCAGAACCTTCGGCTTCGACCCGGCCGGTAACACCACCCTTAACATCGAGAAACCTGCTCCAACCAGGTCGACGCCACCGACAACACCCAAGGCTCAAGATCCATCAACGTCGACGCCACCGACATCATCACCGGAGAACAACACGACACCCGAAGCGATGGCGGTTGACAGTTATCCCGAAGTAGAAGAAACCACCGAGGTTCGGCAGGATGAAGAGGGAGCCGTCCTTCCGCTTGCCGTCTTCTATGAAGGCAACTACGCAAAACTGGCGACCCCCTTCTCCAGGGAGACAGACATCCACCTTCTCTGCTTCCCAGTTAAAGAGTGGCTGCCGTTTCCTACCACAGCACCCAACTCAACTCCGTCGTCCGCCACGCTCCTCAGTAACCTCGTCGGCCAACGAGACTGGTCGTCCACGGGCTTCCGGCTGATGTGCCTGAGGACATGGTAGACGCTGAGCTCAACAGCAGTGGATTCGTCGCCTCGGATGTATATCAAATGCGTCGCCTGGGCACCGAAGAACATCTACAGCAGTACATGTTCCAGCCTGCGGAGCGTGTACCGCGGGAGAAGAGGACGATGACTCTCCTCGGACACAAGGTCCAACTGGAAAACAAGAAGAGACCACCACTCACCCTGGTTCAGTACTTTCTCAGTCAGGGCCACGGTCACCTGGCTCGCGTCTGCATTGGGCGGAGCACTGTGTGAGATGTGCGGGCAGTCATAACGTGGCAGGTTGTAACATCCCGCGAGACGGGACTACAGCATGCTGCAACGGCAATCACCCAGCTTGCTACAGTGGCTGTCCGGTGAAGAAAGACCTGCACGCAGACAAACAAGCGACAAGTACCGACAAGCTGGCTTCTACACAGACGAAGCAGCTACCCAGTCGACGCAGACCTGAAGCCTCCGGAAAAGAGACGGCGACGAAGCAGTCTGTATTCAAGCAACCGCACCCACAACATATTGCGCAGACTGCAATCAACCCAACTCTGAAACCCTCTGAATCATCATGCAGGTACTATAGCAGCAATTTCTACTACTTACGCAAGTCGTAGCACACTACGACAAACTACCGAAAACGACACGCTCGAAGCAGATATGCAGAAGTAAGGACAATCTAATATGGTCTGGAAGGAGATGCGCATATGCACAAGAACTTCCCCACACTCTGGGGGCAATGCTAGTCCAGAAGATTTACTGTCAGGGTGACGCGAGCACACCGTTTACAATCTCGTGATCGTATTGTCTTCAGTCGACTCGTGCTTGCTCGCGCGAGAGTGTAAACGCGGTGTAAGGATTTACATGCAGCTCAGCGTTTCAGGAGTAAAACGAGGTATGTTTCATCTCGTACGACATAGCGAAGCTGTTAAATGAAGGAAACTGTCTGTCTATATGTTTACTTCATTACGTAAAAAAAAAACCGTCGAATCTTAATGCGGTTTAGGACTATATCCAAGACTAAGAAGGTTATGTCTGATTTTACGGAAAGCTCAGAAATAAATTAATAAGTGCCCAAAAATTAGTTTTCTCATATCGTTCCATGTGATTTATGTCAAAACTACGGGTCAGATTTTTATGATTTTCGATCAATGTATACATTCCTTGGTCGGTGGAGTAAAATAAGTTGTGTTTCATTTTCGTGTGACGCCGTAAAACTGAGAAATTGAGAAAATAAATTTCCGTAAATTATTTTTTATTTCATGTCGAAAGTGATTCACTGGTGGAATTTGAATGGAGTTCCTGTCAATGTAGCGCCAATGTGACCCATTTAAAGGCAGCTTGCTCGTACTTTTCGAATTCTGGATGTTTACGCAGATACGAATCAAGGGCATGGAATAATTCTGAATTAAAGAGATAGTATCCGAAATTGCAACTTATATTCAAATCTGGCTCACTCTGTGGTATCGACTCTACGTTAAACTGTAGGGCCCCATTACCTGGTTGGATTACCGCTTAGTTTAGATGGCTACGACTGCTGGTAAGAAATTCTGAAACTATAGTAAATTAATATTATTTAGTTACAGTCATACTAAAAAGCCAACATTGCCGATCAGCGCAGTCGTTGATAAAGGTTGTTGTTAGAAAAAGGCTTATCTGATTTAATAGAACTGATATACAGCTCTCGATGATGCTCTTCCTTATTCAGACCAAAAAAACATTATAATCAGCCGCTTAGCTAACACAGTCGTAAACACATTCGATTTCTCCTACAATTTAGAAATTCTTGGCATTGCTTGACTGTAAATTAGAAAGACAAATTGTCTGTGGGAGTATCTACAGTGAACGATCAGACTTCGTTTCTTAACCCTTTGTAAAAAAATAAAAAAACACAGACTCCGCTTCCTGTATTAATACAGTATCTCGTAGTATTCACACACTTTTGGCTCGTAACCCACTTTTTGATACAGCGATTCCATGACACCCCTCTTAAGTGAAGTTTTTAATTTTATTTATTAAATAAAAGATTTATAAAATCACTTTATTAAAAGATATTTTCAGTATTTGTGTATTGTACAGAGAGTAAATAAAAAATACATATTATGAAAAATATAATTAATTAGAGGGCTGAGTTCGATGTAATGACACTGATTTTTTCATGTTTGGTGCCTTATTTGTCAACAATAATCTTAAATCGCCCTGTTTCACTATTAACAATTTGTTTCTTTTCTTATCCAAAACGTTCTGACAACGGCAAATCTTCTTTTGGCTACATGTGATCATGGGAATTCAATTAAAAACTTCTTTGATGGAACCCTAAAAGTCTTCCCCCCCTCCCTCTCAAAAACAATTTTTCTTGGAGCAAAAAAGCTCACTATGATCTCTACAAGCCTACCGATGAGCACTACCACTCTCACTATAAACCACAGGTGTATATTGTTGTGGACAGTAGTCACATTGACAACTTGATCATTAGATTCCCAACTAACTGATGACCAGAAGAATTTCGTATGTGTGTAAGAGATCTGTGGATGCGGACAGGTTGGAAGAAGAAAGAAACAAGAGGAGCACTGCACGAAATCGACCGAGAAATTGATGACACAGGAAGAGAATTTATGAGAACTGGGACCGTAACGAAAGCCTGTTAAGGAATGCCCTGCATCACGTTGACGAGGTCCTGGCTGTCGTTCTTTCAAAGATACGGTCCGATTTCGCCGAAGAGGACGATATCTCGTGGACGGGTCAGTGCACACAGCTCTCCTTTAGGCGGTCATTATGCCCGCAATGGAATATTGCGGAAGGACAAGGTTTCTCCAGGTCTCAGGTACAGGTCAACGGCGCCACTAAACCAGACAGCAGTTGGAATGGAGACTCTTTCCACAATAATTACCAATTACGACATTTCTCTCCTTGCTTATGCACAATCTAATACTTGCCAAGTATATATTGCGTAGTACAGATAGTGAAACACCCAGAAAGGTACCAGAAAATGAAATGAAACTTGACAGGTGGAGAAGGAGTGTGATGTTTATTTCAGTGAGTACAAAATCGAGTCAGATTTACAAAGAACTTCGAGGTACGAGCCCACATGCTAGTATGTCATTGCAACCCATATGACTTGGATGTATGCACTGATTCGGTTAGGAAGGGTATCATAAAACCGTTTTAACGGGTGCTTGATAGTCTAGATACTGGCGCTGGGATGGATTTGACGTCCGAGCTATCCCCACACATGTTCTATCGGGGATGGATCTGGTGATCTTGCTGGCCACGGGAGAACCTCAACATCACGCGTACAGTTCATAGAGACACGTGGCGTGTGTGGACCACCATTTTTCTACACGATACAGTCGCATGTGAGGTAATACATGAGGACTCAGGATGTCCGTGACGTACAGTTGTGCCGTCAGAGTTCCCTAAATCACTACCTGAAGTCAAACTCGATGGCTCCCACATCATGACGTCAGGTGTAACACAGCTGTGCCTCTCCAACTCAATTGAAGATTGGGACCCTTCCTCAGAATGCCACCATACTCGTCGACATGGTCATCCGAAGTAGTACAGAATCGCAGAACCGAACGAATGACGTCTGATTGTGTTCAACGATGAATCGTAAGTCTGCACTACAGTTACTTCAATTACGTTTTGTTCCCATACTATTGTGGATTTGCATTTACATTCGTCAATATTGTTCATTCATCCATATTTATTTTTTCTTACGGTTTTACACCTCGTCTACGTCGAGGTCATTAGAGCCTGGAAAGGACTGTAAACATGGAACGGGATGAAAATCGGCCATGGTATTTTAAAGGAAGCATCTTGGCATTCACCTGGCGTGAAACCATGGAAAACCCTAATCTGGATAGCCCGGACGGGGATTCGAACCGGCGTCCTCCAGAATGAGCGGCCAGGGCATTACCGTTCACCCACACGCTCGGTGTCGATTTAATTTACAGGCAAATAAACATGTTCGCATTTGATTACAAATTTGTCTGTGTGGGTTTGGGTTTTTTTTTACAAATTTGTGGTGTTGCCAAAATTATTATCATCTTGCATCTTTAATAAGTTTTGAAATTAAATACTATACAACCACTGACGAAACCATTTTCGTCAAAACTGCAACTACACAACACCACGTACGTTAATACATTCATTGCAAACCTAACCTAAAGTTACTTCTAAAAAGTAATAAACCACGACTTTTTGTACATTTAATGTTATAAACTAGATTTTACAAATGAGTAATTTTTGCCGTAGAAATGCATTTGTCATAATTGTGCCAGAATTAGCTTAAAAAATCCAGAATGTTTTAGTATTTCACTATAATATTCACGTGGATCTGTTGGCTTAGGCACCGCACACTGGTTGGAGGAGGCACAACGGGACGGAACACGAGTCCAGGACCTCCCGTACCGGCCGTCCTGGTTGCAGATAATAGGCGGTTTGCCGCAACAATCAAAGCGAATGCCGGGATGGTCTCTAATCTAAGCCTCATAAACAACACATTTCAAACAAAAAGTAGTCTTAACACACGCTGAAAATAATTATTACAAATTCCACAGAGGATGGAAACTCTTCAATTTCTCTATTAGTACTTAATACGACCTGCCAGTAGGTATAAAATACTTAGCGTCAGTAACGGCATGGAGCCGTAAAACCACAACTCCAAATTTTACGATGCAAACCATGAATGACACCCATCGACGACAGCTGACCTCAAAACGTTGGGAAAAGGCGGTGAAGAAGAAGAAGATGATGATAATGGTATTCGCCTATAACCAAATAATGTTTTAAACTGCCAGTTGTACTAACAAGAATTCAAAAAGTAGTATGCATTCTGCTTTTTCTACGAAATACGTGACCGAGAGTGATGGGTGAGCTGTAACGCTCTGGCCTAGCATTCTGGATGACGTGTGTTCGAATCGCCTTGTGGTAATCCAAGAGAACATGACGAAGAATTTGATGCAACTCATCCAGAATTTGGTTTTCCAAGGTTTCCCCAAATCATTCCAGGCCATAGCTGAATTCCTTCCAGTTTTTTGCTCCCAGCCCTTCCCCGCCTCTAATGATCTTGAAATCGACGACACAGAAAAAAAACAAACTACATGAGTTCCAGCATGTTGGAAAACACTAATCATATCCAAGTGTTTACTCCTGATTTTGTCTTTTGTGTTTTCCTGGGAAATCGTAAAACAGTGTTCTTTGTTTATGTCTGGTAGGTCCTTTTACTGCCACTCAGACGGTTCGTTGTTTTAACCTTTTTACAGCCAACCAGTCATTGTTAATAATGTTTGAGGTTTTTGTAGCCAGTTTAAAGCCAACATTTCAGAATTTCAATTATTTTGCTGTCTGTACGGCCGACCTCTTTACAGTCGGTCATATAGGCGATAATTTGGATCCACATAAGCCACGTGGTCATACCGGTTAGTTTACCTACATAAAATATTAGACATATTGGCGTTGTTTTTAAAATGTGTAGATGGGCTCTTCACAGCCAACAATCCTAGTACTGTGTTTTTACCTTTTGCAGTTTTAATTTTACAGCCAGCCATTTATTTTGTTGTTTTAATGTTTATTTAAGCTCACTGGCCATTTACAGCCAACCAGTTACTGTTTGTAACTGTTTAAGTCTTTGTCACATCTTTAGAGCCATCGTTTAAGTATTTTACATCATTTAACTCTCTACGTGGTCGACCGCTTTACAGCCGGCCATACAAACAGTACTTCGTTTTATATTAATTCAAGTTACCATATTAGTTTGTTGCTTGGGCTATAATTACCACACCCCCGACGCGCCCTAAATCCCCCTCCCCCCAAAAAACAACGACAATCTTTACGTCTTTTTTATTATTTTTAGTAATTGCTTCACCATTTACCTGCCATATAGTCTAAACGAAAATGGAAAGGATGGGCACAGTGGTTTACTAAATCTGGAATGAAGTGACGAACACGAACCGTCAATGTATTACTGGTCATTATACGGGGGGGGGGGGGGGAATACAAGTAGCTTTAGACCTAAGACATGGAGGAAATAGTAATTGATGATAATTGACTTAACCATTTTAGTGAAAAGCGTCCGCTTGCCACCATAATTGAATGTCCCTAGTTTTGATCAGAGGACAGTGGAAACAAATGCAGGACTTATGTTTCAGTATTAATATCTCAAATAATTTACACAATCTAGGGAGTTCAAATTTCACCACTGTACGTAACTGTCTATCTTATCAAACAAAGAAACAGTGATGAATAAAAGTTCACATTTAACTGAAATATTAGAAGAGAATCACGTTACCAGTTGATAGCAGTTGAGGCCTGTTCCCGGAAGAAAGATAAAATAATTCATTTGTTGATACTCCGATGACCTAAATGTTCCCTTTCCCAGTTAGTAGTACACTCTCGTATTGGCATAAGAGTTAAGGAATAGGCTTATTAATTGAGTCGACCAACCACATTAACTGTTGAGGTATCATTATTTGATTTACTGGAACGTAGTCATAATAGTTTCAGATCATTGCCAATTAGAGCCTTTTTTTAAAAAACTAAAAAACTAATAAATAAAGCTCATTTGCGAGATAATTTAACGTGAGTTTAAAGTATGCGCTCGATTAATAGGTGTGATATCTCACCTTCCTTGGGAAATATTCCTGCATTTACAGCGAAGTGTTCCAGCCTCGAGACTGATCTTGATTAGAAGGTGGTAGAGAAATAAGAAGCAAGAAACAGAGGTGGTGTCTGGCGTTTATGTCTTGATTATTCACTGCGAGCAGCGTGACAAGTGAAGTGCCAACTGGCTACCGATGATCTGTCAAGACGATAACCTGCATCTGTGCGCCTGTAATCCTATAATACAGACGATTTAATCAAAGCAAGGATAGCCTGCCGACACTTAATACCTGGCAGGCTTTTTCAAATGATGCTGCTGGTGGCCCACGAAGACGCCTAATTCATTTTCCAGCGTCAGTTTCTTATCTTGATGTCGGTGTCAATAATATGTAACCTCAGCGCGGGAATAGAATGATTTTATCACAGTCGACTGTCCATTCCAGCAGACATTTGTGGAATTGAAAATGACTGCACCTCAAATACATATCTCACCATAATTTATCCTGCAGTATCTGCTCTTTTTATGTGTTGCTTTTAACTATATTTGATTCCCTTAACCTTTTACGCAAAAACCAGTTTCCGACGTTTAAAAATCTGACAATATTGTTCAGTCACGCTGAATTTGGACCTTTAATTTCTTACCTTATCTCACGTCATTCTGTACGTACGAACTGAGGTACTTTATCATTTCTATTCCATTTTTTTTTTATATATATCCCTTCAAGGGACAAACGGAGAGAAGTGTCAAAAACGTCAGATGGTGCAAAGATTATAGTAGTCCTATTTAGAACCCACACATTGAAAATCTTTATGGGTAATAAAACTTTGTTAAAGGTAACTTATGTAATTAAAACTTGTGAAATGTGACTATCAGAACAAATTTCATGTTATTAACACGTGATCCCCCCCCAATTCAATTCAAACATCAATACAGTCAACCTTCTGTACACCTATTTTGATAACTAAGTTAAGGTTAAGAAATTACGAGCAGAACTAGCCTTTATGCGTTTTGTTCTTTTTTAGTTTCTAATTGTTTTTGTCATTTTTCCTCTTGGTGTTATAACAAGTGTAAGAAGCGGGAGAGATTTAACTACCATTGGAAGGAAGTCTCTATCATAGATAGAACTCTCAGCATTGTAGAGTGATGATTCAAACACTGATGAAACCGTCAATTTTGCAGCTGCTTCAACCATACAGTTAGTTTATTGTTCTTTCCGTTCTTGGTCGTAATAGTGTACCACCCTCAGCTACACAAATGGGACAAGATGAATGGATCAGGCGCGGATTGATGAAGAAGCCAATAAAATAGAGTGAAACCAGAGTATTGGAGGAGAAATCTTGGAGAAACTGTCAAAAATGGTTGGGCAAACAGCAAATGATGATGGTGATATTATTACTAATAATGGTTGAATTGTTGTTATTTAGTCGAATTAGTTACCATCAGAACAAAGCAGAAGCTACGAATGCGAATTTACACGAGTTCATTAAAGTTACAGCATGCAACACAATGCACTTAACATGTAAAAGCTAAACATGTGAGACAAAGGAATGGTGATTATGAAATTATCAAGCCCAGTGAGTGAGCGGTAACATTCTGGATGACGTGGGTTTGAATCCCCGTCCGACCATCCAGATTTCAGTTTTCCGTGGTTTTCCAAAATCACTACAGATGATTCGAGGGTTTGGTTCCTTCAAAAGGCCATAGCCGAATGCCTTCCCCTTTCCTTGCTTCCTCCCCCCTCCCCCCAATTCCCCGGCGTAAAACCTAGTAGGAATCAGCGTCCAACCTGTTACACCCAGTTTAGTATGCCTCCTTTGGGACGGTCCAACCAATCTTTCGGTTGAGTGCCACGCTTAGCTTAAATAGCGCTGGATGTCTTCTTACGATAGCACTTCAAAGTGACAAGTATGAGGTCCATCCTAACATTTGCCGTGAGTTCTGGTGCTATAACTGACGGTTCACTGATAGATCAAAAGCAAGACATAACATATCACGAACCAACAAGTGGGGCGAGAGGGACCAATAATATTTACATGATATAATCGTACCCTCGACGAACTCTAAGCAAGGATACCCCAAATAATTAAGAAGAGAAAAAAATAGGATCCTCTTTACTTGTACGGGACTCCCAGAGAATATATATTTTCTGCGCATTTGAAGTGTGCTGTTTATTCCGAACAAGAGACCGAGAGTGGTGAGTGAGCGGTAACGCTCTGACCTCGCATTCGGAAGGACGCGGGTCCGAATCCACAGCCAGGCATTCAGATTTGTGTTATCCGTGCTTTTGTCACATCAGACGAATGCCTGGATGCTTCCTTCAAAAAGGCATTAGCCGAATTCCTTCCCGTTCGTGGCCCCCCAGCCTTTTCCCGCCTCTAATGACCTGAAAGATCTGAACTATAGGCTACGACGGACAGAAGGGCATACAGCGTAGCGACAGGAATAAGGCCTTGTTTGTTAGTATGGGTACGAATTTTTAAAAGGCCTAACAAGTAGTACAGAATAGTAAGCTAGGATTCTTGGAAAGTGACATCTGACATTTAATTATTATCAAATTTCTTTTACAAGCTAGAATTTTCAACCAAGAAGTATTTTAAATCATCAGGAGAGACATATTAGGCTTGAATCAAATTTTAGTTCCTGTGTATCGGGCATAACTATTAAGGTTTTCAGACAATTGGACGCTTGGATGGGCCACATCATGCGGCTCAAAAACTGAATCTTACATAAACACATTAATATGGAACACATTTGCTAAGAACTTACATCATTTGCAAACAGATGGCAATATTCTCTCTTCAATACGTGAGGTGGAACATAATAACACTGATGTCATATGCACGGAATGACAACCAGTGTTGGACACAAATAGTCGCACTGTACCAAACGTTTTGTCAGTCAGACGAACGAGAAGCAAATCACGATGGAAAGAAATGTCAGATTTCGCGAATTAAATCAAAATAGAGGTAGCATCTGTCCGTTTCAGAATGGAAACATTTCTTTCAATTCGGAGAAGTATACGTGTTATGTGAATGTAATTTTAGCGTATTTGATTTTGGGAAACGATAGCGATTATACGATTTAAATGAAATTTATTTCATGCATCAGGTAGTTTTTCAACATCTGCTAGCTGTTCGCCCTGTTGGTTCAAGTCGTTGCGGTTGAGTTGGGCTCTCAGTCCTGATGGTGGAAGAAATACAAAAGGAGTTTACTCCAGATTTCAGTCAAAATGGGACATTGACTGTTGCTGGAAACTTAATTTTTAAATATACAGGGTGTTACAAAAAGGTACGGCCAAACTTTCAGGAAACATTCCTCACACACAAACAAAGAAAATATGTTATGTGGACATGTGTCCGGAAACGCTTACTTTCCATGTTAGAGCTTATTTTAGTTTCGTTAGTATGTACTGTACTTCCTCGATTCACCGCTCGTATTGTGGACGGCTGTGATTAAAATACGCCATTCTCCAGGGCTGCATCAGCGCATCAGGGATTCCATGCGACGGAGGGTGGTGGATGCATGTATCCTCGCTAACGGAGGACATTTTGAACATTTCCTGTAACAAAGTGTTTGAAGTCACGCTGGTACGTTCTGTTGCTGTGTGTTTCCATTCCATGTTTAATGTGATTTGAAGAGAAGTAATAAAATGAGCTCTAACATGGAAAGTAAGCGTTTCCGGACACATGTCCACATAACACATTTTCATTTTTTGTGTGTGAGGAATGTTTCCTGAAAGTTTGGCCGTACCTTTTTGTAACACCCTGTATATATATATTCTTTTTTGCACACGTACATACAGAATGAGTGTATATGCTATATGCATAAGCAATTTTTCGATACATTATTAAGATCTAAGTTGTTAGTCATTAATGCATAAAGTCAGTATCATGAGTTTAAGTCGTTCCTTACAAAGGTTTTGCTTCTTTTTTAAAAAAAAAAAAAAAAACGCGGTATACAGTCCCTTTATTAAATTTCTTTCATATAAAGTAGTCTTGGTCTGGAAGCTCCATGGATAACATTTCTTGCAAACTTCAAAGTCCCTCTGCAGACAGAAATTTTGAGATACACTAGCGTGCTCGGTGGTTTGGATTTCACTGTTAGGTGGAGCCACACGACAAAGGCGAAACGGTTGTCATGTCGAAACGCGGTCACTAGAATTTAATTTAATTTTCACTGTGCCACATAATCACGTCTTATCCGTCACACTTAGCCATTGACTTTTAGAAACCCTCTACGTCACCGTACAGACAAGAGATGCTAATCCCGTTAGCACCGATTCTTTTTGTGACCTCGTTAAGCATTCAACATTCCAGAGAAGAGACCTCATTTACATACCACTCGCTGAGAAATATAGAGCGCATTCCTCTTCTTCCGTAAACCCTTTTACTCCGGTACTGTGCATCAAGGTCGACTTACGTAAGAGGTGAGAGAAAGGCCGCCACGAAACACAATACGCCCGTTCCGGTGCGAGAAGACGTCCTGCGACGCCGAAAGTGAAAGGCTAATAAGCCGCATGAAAAAGTTTTAAATTACTCGCGATAGAAGAACGAAAAGTAGGAGGGCCAAGTACAGCGACCAAGGAAAAAAATTTAATCGAGTGAACACTCGCTGCACTCGAAAGTCGTTAAGATTTTCACCTCATTGTTACATGCTTTGATTGGGATGATGCAGCTGAATTGAAGCCTTTTAGCTCTCAAGGGCAAAAACTACTTTCCCTAATTACAGGCATACCAAAATAGGAGTAAACAAATACCCTCATATTACACTTCCTACTGTAAACATACAATTATATGTAGACAGCAAGAGAAAGAAATTACCTCTTTGAGCGTTGACTTCTTGTGTGGTTGCATCCTAGCATTAAACTCCGGCCAAGTATGAAAACAGACTAGACTTACAGTGAAATAGATCGCCTCCAAAGTGGCAAACGCAAATTGTTAATAGTATGTGCTTCAATTGATAAGACCCACATCTCTAAGGTGAAAGTAAACTGTGCATAGCGAAATAACATCGCCAAAATCCCGAATTATACCTCCAGTACGCAATCTGCAGTGCACACTATATAAAATTGAGGTTTTTCTCGGGGTTATGTTTGGATAGAATTTTCTCGGGTAACTAGCTGAGTGAGATCGACGTTTCGGCGAACATATACTATACCACCATTGTCAAGTGATTTGACAATGGCGGCAGAGTCTATGTTCGCCGAAACATCGTGTTTCACGAGCGGACACATTCGGTTTGTTAACAGACAGAATTTTAATAATATAGGGCACACTGTTTTTCATCTTGGTGAAAACTGATCTTCTAGCACCTTGAAAGGAAGCATTTCGTCCGGGCATCCAAATTTGGGTTTTCCATGGTTTCCCAAATCACTCCAGGCAAATGCCGGGATGCTTCCTTCAAAAGCCCATGGCCGAATTCCTTCCCATTCCTTCCCACCGTCCTTTCCCGTCTCTAAAGACCTCGCTGTTAAAAGACGTTAAGCAGTTTAAAAAAAGGAAGCATTTCTCAAGTAGTATAACAAAATTTAGAGTTATTTTATTGGGTATTTTTAGCGTGTTTGCTTATTTGACCATTAGCCCAACGTGGGAGTTATTCAGCAGCCTAGTGGCAGAGTTTTAATTTCCCATGTCTTATGGGAGAAAAGAAGTGTCATCATCTATTTGTGAAATTTGTAACCTATGTTCCATATGAAAATTGTATTTATTGTTAATTAAACGTATAATTTATATACCGAGCGTGGTGGTGTAATTGTTAGCGTTCTGGCCTCGCATTCGGGAGGACGCCGGTTCGAATCCCCGTCCGGGCATCCAAATTTGGGTTTTCCATGGTTTCCCAAATCACTCCAGGAAGAGGCCGGGATGCTTCCTTCAAAAGGTCATGGCCGAATTCCTTCCCATTCCTTGCACCCCCCCCCCCCCCATCCTTTCTTGTCTCTAAAGACCGCGCTGTTAAGAGAAGTTAAGTATTTTTTTAAAAAAAAAGTATAATATATGAGGAGTAGATTTTTTTTCTTTCATTTTGGCTTTACGCCTCGTCGACGTCGAGGTCATTAGAGGCGGGAAAGGATGGGGGACAAGGAACGGGGAAGGAATACGGACATGCCCTTGTGTAAGAAGCATCCTGGCATTCGCCTGAATTTACTTGCGGAAACCATGGAAAACCAAAATCTTGATTGCCCGTACAGAGATTCAAACCCACGTCCTCCAGAATGCGAGCCCATAACATTAACCTGGAGATTGCGGACCGTCCCGGAATTCGATTAGGTGATTACAGTAAATCTCATAAAAACCGTAATCAGAACGACATGTACGCTGGTGCGGGATTTGAACCAGGACCCATTGTATCTCAGTAGTCTAGTACGCACACGGTGACTTTGATAGGTATGCTGACAAGTGACAGGTAATTATTTGTACAGCGCTCGGTTGATGACGTAACGCTATCTCCTGCCATAACGGACACAAGTTCAATCCCCAGACAGCCAATACAAGTTTTGGTTTTCCGTTGTTTCGCGAAATCACTGTACGGTTCATTAAAAATGCCATGGCCAAATTTATTCGTTTTCCTTACCTCCCCCCCCCCCCCCCATCATCTTCTGGTTCTAATGACCTCGATGTGAAAAAAAAAAAACAAATATTTGCTGTACATACAGCTGATGTCATTAAGTTAGGTTTAGGTTTATGGGTTCAAGCAGTATTATAGTCATTGAGTTGAAGGTTCAACGTTCAGCAACTCAGTGGTAATGAAATTATTGGTTTTATAGTTAATCTCATCTTTATTGATCTGACTGGAATTTTAACCAAATTGAACACAAGATACGAAGTAATGTATATAAATACTACTGCTTCAAAAGACAGTTGTGTTTCAGAGGTATGGGGGTTTGCAAGAAATCAATCATGGTTTGAAAATAAACTAACTTTATTGAATTGCTTTAATTATAAATGAAGCATATATTCGTAACATTAAGAGGCAGAATGAGATATTGCGAAAAAGTTTCTTGGTTAATCGTTTATATTTGTTGGAGTGTGTGTATGTGTTGGTGGAGTTGTTACTGAAGTCAAACAGCTGTCATGTATCGTTCCTTCTGCAATATTTCAATCCATGTAATTATGGAAATCGTTCTTAAATCACTATTACCAGAATCTCGTTATCTGTATTTGATTTAATTTAATTCCGCATTGTTAGTTTTTGAAGGCAAACGCGGAGACAATAAGCAATTACGTGTTGAATATTTCTTTTTAAAAATACAAATAGTTACTATTCCCACTGAGAACGTTATTTTATACCCAGTTCGTCCTACTTACAAAAAATGAAGCCGTTTATAGAGCGTCATACATGCACTCAAACATTGCTTCATAAAGTGAATTAAGAACATTCTTATCATCATTACGTTCTTTCCAATATCTCGTCTTGGTACATATGTTTTAGGTTTCACTTTACTATGATGTTCTCTCTCACAGCGTTCAAAAATAGGTGGGGAAAAATCAACAGGTTAACGTAACTATTGAAGACGTCTCAATTTTATCGCGGTGTTGTTCAAATTGTCGTACTGTGGACGCTCTCTGGATTTTCGTTCCTTTGTTCGCCTGGACGTTTCAATTTAGTTGTTGTTGTGCTGTTTAACCATTGTGCTGCGGCCGACGTCCACCTTGTCCTGCTCCTCCGAAAGACCCAAAGCCCGGTCCCCCTGGAAATTGCAAGCCATTGTCTGGCACTCCAAATGGTGGAGAGGGTCCAGGAACATCGGCTCTGTCACCTGCTCTCTGGAATTGGGCTCCACTATTAGCACCACCGAAGCCATTCTGCCTCGGAGGTGATCCTTGACGGCCAAAGTCTCGCGGTCCAGAGAGACTTGGGTCCGCTCCGTCGAAACTCCTAACCCCACCAGCTGGTGGCGACAGACTACCTAAAGACTGCAGCTGTTGATCGAATGCAGCCACTTGTTGCGGGGCTGCCGATCTAGGAGCTGCTGGGCGAACCTGCGAATAATGAATTCATGGAATTATCTCATAATTCATACTCAAGAGGCAATCAGAGGATGATCAAGCAAGCATTTCCCTTTCATTCACTGACACCACATGTAAAATTAACGGTAATGATCTCAAAACATTAACAAGTGCTCTCTTGCTCTTAGTTCCCGTAACAGAATCAATAAAATGTCTCCACCAGTCATCAAATTGTATTATTTGATTATTAATCCCAACGTTTCCGCACCATCCTGGGTTTATCTTCAGGGAAATGCCTGTTCAGACTCTCACTAATAGAATACCCATTTTCATTTATGCATGAAAGAAGTTAATCTGTATCAAATAATTGATTTCGAATGAATTTACACACAAGTGTTCAAAAAATAACAGATCCTGGGTAGGAAGAACAGCTTACACACTAGATATATTCCACCAGATGTTCTTGCTGCAAGTTAATCCCTTCTTCTTTACAGATTTAGACTGTCGGCCCTTGAACAGGTGGAATAACCAATATGAACCTTCCGATGGTATTTCAACCTTGCACCATATACAGAAGTCAAGTGGAAAAATGTATGGGCTTTAGGAAGCCAGAAGAATCACCAAATTTTTCTCACTGACAGAAAATCTTAGCTCAAGAGTGACATTCCACAATCTCAGCAGCCATGAAAGTCTACCAAACATCGACAAACTACATCTCGCAACGACTAACTATCCTGAATTGATTTCAATAGCTGGACCAACAAAATGTAGCGCTATGATTAAAAGGTTCAGGCATAAGGTATTAAGAAAGTATTAAGGAAGAATGGAGTGCTGGTAGGAATAAATTACACCAGTATGTTTGAAATAACACCCGTGAATAAGGGCCTTCGAAATGGGCAAAAACTTCAGTAGCTAGGTTTAACACGAAACTTGTACTCCAACTACACATAGCAACTACAGGTGATGAGGAATGATTGTCAACGTTCAACAGGCTAATTTAATTATTTATTATGCATATGTAGCACATGTTATTCCATACAATGAATTAAATACTAAAATGTTGAAATATTTTAGTAATAAATCAAGAGTGGAAATAACTTCAAACCCATTATCAACAGAGGGCATTGAGAATTATGTATATTAAACTACTAGGATAAAGCCGTTAACATGGGCAGCGTGAGTGGCTACTGAAAAACGTTTCGAGAGCATCCGGTAACGACCTTATAAGTTGTGATAAAAAAATACCTTTCTACATAGTAGAATGCAGCTCCACATTTCGTTTTTTCCCCCCTATTTCTTCCACAACAGGCAATGGGAGATAAACAAAATGCACACTGATTAAAGCAGACTGGCGGTGAGAAAATTAATGTCGCTTGTCTACGTGGTATCAATGTTTTTATTTCTGCCCTCTGTTATGAGGTTACTTGCGATTACTTCAGCACAGCCAGAAAAATTTACGGAAATTTTTATTATTATGAAAAAGTATTCAAGGAAAACAATTTCAAAAACGAATATGGATTATTTATTTGTTTGATATATTTCGTGATATCTTACGTTTCGTGTGAACTTTCTCTGAGATTTTAAATAAAATTTCCTGTTTCTTATCTCCTGTTAAAAAATTCTTGGGTGATGATGTGACGTGGTTCTAGTAACTGCTACAGAGAATAGACTGTAAGCATCAAATTTTCTTCTCCTTACCTGAATTTATGCATTTAATCATCGTAAGTATACAAATAATAACATTTAAATTTAAACGAAAGTCACATATATTTCTGCGTCCCTTTATAATGTTTTATTTCTGCCCTTTGTATTTGCATGCAGTTGCTTCCTCAACAGACAATTACCTTATAGCTGTCATCGCAATTACATCTGGTTTTTAACAATGTAACTGGAAATAAAATCAAATGCAATTATTTATTTGTAATTTCCTGGTTAGTCAAGCAGTGCTGTGGTCGCAGCTAGTGTAACTGACACTTCGGGCAGTATCGATGGTCGCCGAAAGTTTCCGAGCTATTCAGTATACATCCAGTCTCCAGGTTCAAGGCACTTTACTAAAGTGTATTACGATGTTGACTACACTATTTCAATTGGTTTCCGAAACGAGTAGTGTCGACGAGTGGTTGTGGAGCCCCACCTGTTGGTTGACGGAAGGCCTGCTGCCCGCTCCCGGCGATGGTGCGGGAGGGAAGACTGGTTCGCCCTCGTAGAGCACCTCGGCGTGGAAGCCGTTGGTGTCGGTGGCGACGTACTTGACGATCTGATTGCGTCCGTCGGGAAGTTGGACACTGTACTGGCCCTCGATGGACCCGCTGCCGTCGCTGTTCTCCTGCTGTCTGAACGCTGCGCCGGATTGCGAGTCGCTCACAGCGTACTGGAACTGGTACGGCTCGGGCTGGAACAGCATACACAAAAATCAGTCCTATGCAGTTTTGTGTGTGTGTGTGTGTGTGTGTGTGAGTGTGTGTGTGTGTGTGTGTCTGCCTTTCGGCGTGTTTGTGAAAGTCCCGCTACCGAGGTAGTTCTACTTTACGTGACACTCTGATTAGGATGAGGAAAGTTTTGGGGACTCTTATTATTACTCTTATTAGCAAGTTCTACAAATCTGTATCGAGGGTGTTCGAAATAGTTCTTTGAAATTGTCCATCGGGGTACTGAAAATAGTTCTTTAAAATTGTCCATCGGGGTACTGAAAAAAAAAAGATAAGAAAATTGAGTGTGAAGTAGTTACCGGCTCCTCGTTTGGAAATTCATATTACAGCTAATTTTACAATAAATATATAAAAATACTCGACAGTTTAGTAGTGTTAAGCTACCCGCCTTCAAGACCACATAAACACAGTTGTTATCCTCAATACTTTCCGTTAGGCTTATGTCTGTATTTTATCCAGTGTTGAAACGTCAATTCCTTCAATGTAGTCACATCCGCCAGAAACAAGATTGTGAGGGCATACACATTACTAGTTGTTACACGGGACCTCGTACGGGTAGACTTAGAATTTTATTGCTAGAACCGGATATAAAAAGTTGTATGTTACGTAAAATGTGTCCAAAAAACTCACGGAGTCGTTACAATACGACGGGAAAGCTGTCACCTTACCATTCTACCATTGAACCTATCTCATGAAGAGAACCAATTTGTAACATGTTTAAAAATAGCAATAAACTAGGGGGGATGAAGTTACCTATGGGAGACTACTGTCATAGTTCCTCTGGCGTGTTTTTATTTGTGGTTTAAAATTATTGCACTTTCTGGAGACATTTTAGATCAATACCTTGTTGTCCCATGCTAAGATAACTGCAACAAAAACAAAACCTGAGCGACCCATATAACATTAAAGAGACTTACCAAAATAATGCAATCCGCTTAATTGTCGCCGTTCAGTTAGTTTTCAAAATATCTCAGAAGGAGTATCGTATATCTTTATTAATTACACATGTATTTCCTTGTCAAATTTCATCAAGATGGGCTGAGGGGCGCTTGGTCATGAAAACTTAACAAACAGACAGAGTTACTTTCACAGTTTTAATATTAGCGTAAATAGTGTATATGGTAGGTGAGTTAATGAATCAGATTTGCAGGTGGCCATGCTTGCGAACTGACCGGACCAAAAGTCTCCGGCTGCGCCTGTCGACTGGAGCCTGCATTGTTGCTGATCTGCCTGCGTGGAGGCGGTGGTGGAGGCGGCTGAGGGGGAGATGTGGGGGCGGCGAGTGGCAGCGTGCCCTGGGGGACGCCCGCCGCTTGGCTGAAGAAGTCGGCGGACCTCCCTCCGGAACCCTGGCCGAAAGCGTCAGCGCTCCTTCTCCCAGCCCCGACACCTGCGAATACCGCCCCCGGAGGCAGCGGTCCAGGGAGCGGCGGCAACACGGCGCACGACAGCTGCACGCAGCACGCCGCCAACGCCACCTACGACAATCGCCACTGGTGCTATATACGAAGGGGTACCAAAAAAACACCCGGAATTATTTTTTAAAAGCTACATATTTTCAAATTTTTACAAAACAACCTTATCCCCATCAAAATACTCTCCATTATAACTAATACATTTGTCCCACCGGTGCTTCCACAGTTCGAAACATTTTCTGTTGCCATCTATAGAAATGGCTGACAGCTGCTCCCTCGTTTTTTACTTGACCTCTTCAATGTTTGTAAAATCGGTGTCCTTTCATGCCCTTTTCATGCGTGGAAGTAAGAAAAAGTAGAATGGAGCCAGGTCAGGCAAGTAAGGTGCGTGGGGCAGCGGAACCATGCCATTTAAACTGCCTAACAGAGACAGCTGTAGTGTGCGGGAGCATTGTCATGGTGGAAGAACCAGTCTCCTGTCTGCCACAAAGCGGGACTTTTTTGACGAAACAATGTGCGTAATCTTCTTAATACTTCCAAATAAAAGGTTATGTTTGTCGGTCTGACGTGGGGAACAAACTTCTGAAAGCATCAAAAAAACAAATGAGCATTGATTTGATGTTTGATTTGATGACATTTTTTGGACGGGGTGACAATGAAGTCTTCCATTTGCTTGACTGTTGCTTTGTTGCTTGGTTAACCATAGCACCATCATTCATCACCAGTAATGACCTTGACACAAAATCTGGATCAATTTCAAGCTGTTATTTCAAAGTACAACATGTTTCAACTCGACGTTATTCTTGATTGTCAGTCAGAGACCGAGGAACAAACTTGACAGCAACCCTTTTCATTCTCAAATCTTCGATTTAAATTCACTGAACCGAGCTGCAAGTTAACCCACTAATCTCTGACAGTTGATCAATTTTCTGTCGATGGTATGAGAGCATAAGCTCTCGAATTTTTTTAACATTTTCGCCGATTCGGGCAGTTGATGGACGTCCATAGCTTCTCTTTGTAAACTGTTTTCAACACTAAAACAGTTTCAGCAGCATTTTTACTGAGAAGAAAACAAAAATTTCGCAGCTGCACTTTGTTCACTTAAACTTGCCACCATCAAAACCTAAACAATAACAAAACAGCGCTGGCAAAAAATAATCACTGCAGATTAACAGAACAAGCCAGGTTGACAACACAGGTGGCACTGAACTGAAATGAGTTGCGCTTATAAACGCCTAGTGGCTGAAAAGCGTGC
Source organism: Vandiemenella viatica (assembly GCA_031002005.1). Taxonomy (NCBI): domain Eukaryota; kingdom Metazoa; phylum Arthropoda; class Insecta; order Orthoptera; family Morabidae; genus Vandiemenella; species Vandiemenella viatica. The sequence continues at coordinate 72,986,026 of JARYHS010009186.1, read as the reverse complement.
TACACAAGCTCCGCCCACGGCAATGCCATTCCGTTATTTTGGGTACCCCCTCATAGAACAGCTTAGGAAATGCAGATTATCAAAAAGTGTTTCATCCAAAGGCACCCGTAACGGTATCGTGCTTAAGACTATGTAAACCCACATAGTCACTGCACTCTTGTTACATAGGATAAACTCAAGTATGTTGCTAAGCTAAGTTGAAATTCCAGACAAATAGCGCTGCTTAACGCAGCATTAATGAGGATTATACCTTCAAGTTCTAAGACACCAAACATTTTCTTGAGTGAAGATTTTTTGGAATATCTTCATAACAGGAACTATTGCGCTTAAGCTAAGAGTGGTCCTCAACTTGACGGGTTGGTCTGACCCTCCCGAACGAGGCATACCAAGGCTGGTGTCTGAGATAAGGAGCACAGATCCTTTCCTCCTTACCTAAAAACCCTGCAATCCTACCGGGTAAAGGAGACCAACAGTTTCACACTAAACAGCGTGCTTTGCCGGAGCTGAAGGTCTGGCTTAGCGTCTTTGAAAATCCCCGCCAAGACAGGGATTCCAACCGAAGACCTTTCCATCTTCTGTCAGACGCTTTAACCATTGAACCATCACATCATTCCTATGAGGTTAGAACAGCTAATAATTTGGTCAATAGGGATAGTAGATACGGGTTTGTGCGCCTGATCCCCAGCACTTGATGTACTAAGAGAACATCTCGGAGAAACTGTTTTATCCCACATACACTATACCGTAACCAAAGTCATGAGATTCTTCTTGCTGTCAAGGTTCATAGTTAAGGAACTGATTCAATCTTGTTGTGATGTGGGATATCATACATAGTCAAATCATCTGATATTCGTTAAGGAAAATTCAACAGCAGGACCCTCAACAATGTAAGCTTTCTTTCTGAATGACTCACTCTAATCATATGTATTTCTTACGGGATAAATCTACCACAAAACTATAGGAAGATATAAGAATTGTTCCAACACTTTATCTGATGTGTTAAATGAGATTGAACCCGATGTCAATAAGAGAATGATGATGAAAAATATGCAGAAAAAAGTTGGCTCAGATAATTTCGGAATTAAATTACCAATCTCTCTAAGTCCTTTATAAGATAGGGTGAGCTACTATAAATCAATATTCCTCTGTTTGTGGATAACGCACAAGGGTCATAGAAGATTGTCCGCTAAATATTTCAGTTCTTATCGTCCTTCCTAATCATTCACACTCGACTGTAATGTGAATTATAAAGAAAGAATTGCATCGTGACCTCAAATAGCATCCCTGTATCTTTCGTGTAAGCTTATAAGTAATTTAAATCAAAAGAAACATACAGCTTCGCTCTAAACAAGCAATAATATAGCACTATCATGGTATTCATTGATAGTAAGAGATAACCACATTTTTTTGTCTCATATGAATGAAACTTCAAGTCAAAAATAAATGTATTACATAAGGTAACATTACATACTGGATAGAAATTTTGATTCTATCCGATTTTAGCAATGTAAAAGCAGTTTCTGAACATGCTAGGAAGCTCTATATTATGCAACTGCGGAAAGGAATTTTTTTTAAAAAAATTTGGCTTTTACAACTGGTCGATGTCGAGGTCATTAGTCACCGGAAGTCCATTTAGGACAAGACTGGAGAAAAGAAATCCTGATGGCTATAAATGGGATCGAATTTTCACTCTTCCGAATGAATGGTGTAAATGTGGAGCTTCTGTCTACACTTCTATAGCATTATGGAGATTGTATTATCAGATCGATTTTCAAGTGGTCACTTTCCGTCTTCCACTTCCGCCATCGAAGCTAATCTCAGAACAAGAATAATTGGCATAGGGATCCTATTAGACTGTTCGACTTAAAAAGGAAAAATAAGAAAGTCGTTGACTTTAATGGGTTTAAAATATACTATTAAAATTTGTGATCAGCTGCTCTCTAATGGTTAAACTGCGCATCCCACCAGATTTTAGTCATATCCACAGTTTTCTTAAAGTTTATCCCTAAACACGATAGTGTAATGTTGAAAATACTGTTCCCACAAAATTTCAGATTTTACTGAACTTTCTATAACGATACCATGAGTGTAATAACAGATCGGTCAGATACTTATAAACATTTTTAAGACCACCTCTACCCTCTGGCGAAATGGAATGATTGGTTTTTGCTTGATCTTTGAACAATATACAAAATTTTCAAAACTTAAGGTTTTTGGCTCGATATCACCGAGAAATATGTTAGTATGTCGGGTGAAAAGTATCCTACATTTTAAGTGGTGACATAACCTGACACTATGTATAGTTTTCGTAGACCGTTCTTATTTTATCTGGCTTAGTGCACGGAAAGACACATAGACAAAAATTCAAACTTCGATGGTTTTGGCCTCTCTCTCATCTGTGTTATACATTACAATTGTACGTATGTATGTTTGCTTGGCCAGCTAGGACCATATTAAGCCTTTGTTTGACTTGAACTTGCTGTGTATGTTTACAAATCAGTGTTAAAACTAGGATTGTTAGCCACGGAAGCGTTCTGGCGCACTTCACATTACACAGTAATCTGTGCCAGAAGTGAATGTCGGGTTAAGGGCTTATGCAAATTCTCCCCGATTTAGGATTCAAACCGGGAACCTTTCGATCTCCAGTCAGATGCCTTTACCACTGAGCCACCAGACATTGTAATTAGTCTTCTTGAAATAAATTTCACGTACAGACAAAGTTTTTCTATTATTTTATCATAGAGACTTCTTTAATAACAATCTTCCTGCAACATTTCTTAGCAATGTACGTAAGCGTAAGGTAGTCTACATGTTCAAATGTTTTTTAAAAAAAGTTGGTTAAATTGAAATTATTGTTTCAGGACATCACTTTTGTAACCGCCATGTTCCCTCCTGAAGATTCCTGTTTTAAGAACCTCATTATCTGTTACTAGCTTCATAGCTCATTAAAAATAATTTGTCGAACATATTCTGACAGTTAAATAACGCTTACAACCTTACAGACATTGTAATTAGTCTTCTTGAAATAAATTTCACGTACAGACAAAGTTTTCCTGTTATTTTATCATAGAGATTTCTTTAATAACAATCTTCCTGCAACATTTCTTAGCAATGTACGTAAGCGTAAGGTAGTCTACATGTTCAAATGTTTTTTTAAAAAAAAAGTTGGTTAAATTGAAATTATTGTTTCAGGACATCACTTTTGTAACCGCCATGTTCCCTCCAGATTCCTGTTTTAAGAGCCTCATTATCTATTACTAGCTTCATAGCTCATTAAAAATTATTTGTCGAACATATTCTGACAGTTAAATAACGCTTAAAACCTTAAAATGATGTAGGGTGTTGCATATTTCTTAGTTTTCTACAATATCTACATCTCTGGACAGAGAACATAAAATTATCTACATTGGAAGAATGTAAATAAACTAATAATTAATATGTTGATATAAACGAAATACATACTTTTCTTTTAATTTTCTCTCATTTCATCTCAGTGATTACATAATGCTTATAACCGTTATTTTGCAGAAACATGTCTGGCCGTTGTTAGTTTGAAGGCTAGAGCGTGACGTCGTCATTACGGTCACGACGATTCAGTGACAAAGTTTAGCCTTTTATTAGTAATAACAGTTGATTTATGAAGAATAAAAAAAACATTTAAGTATATAAGGCTCAATAAGATATTTTTTTACTACAAATAATACTTCTGAATTCACATCAGTGATTTACTGAAGTAGGTTTCCTGGTTCAAAGAAATGATATCCTACCAATAATACCTTTATATTTTGAATCTTGATAAAGGAATGCAACAATAGTGTCCAGTAACTGAAATTAGTTATTATAATGCGTTACTTTATAATACTTGGGTATTCATTTACGTTAGTTGTTAATTATACTATACCTTTACGCACAGCATCAGTATTTCTATACACTTTCTACCGGAGGGCAGACCAGAAGCGCACAGTGTTTCATTGGTAAGAACTGAATAAAAACTGAGTCAGAAGTAGAAATGTCTCGGGCTTATATAGCACCATTTTGGCCTCATCGACTGTTACAAAACGTTATAAGTAACAGCTTCGCGGGCATCGGAGCGTGAGTTGACAAAGCACCTCTCTGCGAAAAATATATCGACGGGTCGAGTCGACGGGGAGTTGAGCGTGAAGGGTCAAAGCATGATCGTCTCGACTCGCGATGGGTCGATAGCCATCTCGGTACCCGGAATGTCGACCTCGGAGGGGCTGGCGCAACTTGGGGAGGAGCTGCCGAAAGCAAAAGTCAAACAGACGACCTTACTCTGTACAACTTTGACGAGCCCCGCCAAAGACGTGGAGAGGAGCGCAAATTACTATCTTCGCGAACACAATGAGAGTTATGAGCCTGGTTTAGAGAGGAGCTCAGCTGTATAAAAACCACGCGCTCAGGAGGCTCCACAGGCAGTATCCGGTAAACAGTCTACAAGAGCGGTACGTGAAGAAAGCAGCACTACTATAGCCCGCGACATGAAAATAGATCGGTCAAGGTCACGCAGATCCGACTCTCCCCTCAGTCCGCATCATTCCCTTGTCACTAGGTTGAGCAGGCAAGATTGGAACATGAGTCCATATGTTCTTTTTTTTGCGAAGGCTTTATTTCGCTAGCTTCAGGCCTGCCTGGGTTGAGTTAACGGTGGGTGATATTCAGAAACAGAATCATACATGTAATCCTTTAATAGACAGAAGTAATATTCGCGAACATGCAGGCTGCCTGTACATTTTAAAACAAATTAAACTCATCGTAGCAGATTTTTTCAGGCATATCACCCATATCGAAGAGACATTGGAAAACATCAACTTCGCTCAATTAAAAGCACTGACGAGGAGGCATTCCTGAGAAGTCGTTTCAAAATATCATCGGTCCTTATGTTTGTTACATTATTTTCTACTTTATTATTTCTTAATATGTTTTCTCGTTTTATTCATATATGGTCCACTGTTTCCAATGACAATAGTAATTTTTAGACGATATGCAAATAGAGTTTCCATGGAGGACCGGAAACTGTTCTCCTCAGTCATAAGCGAACCGAGCAACCAGCAAACGTTGATAGCGGTGCTGCGCCCAATCATTCAGGCAAATAAATTGTGAAACAGACAAGTCGGATTGTTTGGAAATTCTGTGGGTGATGCCAGAATTAATTTCAATATGTTATTAAAACCTTTCTCGCTGGAAGTTTTTACGTGAACATACAGAACGGAAGATAGTCAGCAACAACTTTTAGGAACAATCAAGCTGTCCGTGTAACCATCTATTTTTTATTTTAAAAATAAACATACTTCCCTATTGTATGACTACAGTATATTCTGTACTAATCTTTTAACTTTTAGCAAGCCGCAAAAAATTTCTGCCATTTTGTATCTTTGATTCCATTGGTCCAAATCAAGACAGTAATTTCATTCCTAGCTTTCAAGAAAAATTGTTTTAATTTTTTAAAATTGTTACGTAAATGCTTGGAACTAAAAATCACATCACATTGTGTATTATTTTTTATTATTTTTCTACACTTATTACTAAAATTTTAAATTTTGGTGTTTTGTATCCCCGGGCGCTCTTACTCAAGGAATATGCTGAAGGCTAAGAACCCCCAATTCGAGATTTATATTCGAAATGCTGTATTCTTTGTCAGGAAGTGCCTGGCATGCCTGATGGTTGAGCGGTAACGTGCAGGTCTCGCTTAAGGGAGGACGCCCGTTCGATCGTGATTCCGGCGACCCAAGTTTCTCTTTTCCACTGTTTCACCAAATGACTGCAAGCTATGATAGTTCCCACATACAATCCACATCAGATTTACTGGCAGTTCGTTTCCTACAGACCTTCACTCGACCTAGCGAAAAGCGCCCAAAAATACGGAAAAAAATAAAAGCACTGTACGTATACTGTGCTTGATAGCTGGAATATAAGATCAAAAACAACAAGTCAAATGATCTGCATCAATGTTTACATTCGATGTTTAAGCGTTTCAAAAAAAAAATGTTTGATATTTCATACATAGAAGTGCCTGATCAAATACTTCATTTAATAGAGCACAGTAATATTCTATTATCATCTTGAAATAGGGCCTACATCAATGCTAGTGGCAGAGGATGCTTCACACCAACACTAATCCATAGTCTGTGCCTTTCAACCCTAATTATATGAAGAAAGAAATAATTCGTGAAGATGTCAGTACGGCATCTTATTTCCTGATTTTATCTATCCTATCAAGTACATTGGAGGAAGAAGTATTTCACTGCATTCGCAACTGACAAAAGTTGTTCCAATTTTACTCAGTAAACTATGGGGAAACTGCGTCAATTGACCAGATAATTCCAGCCAAATCTCCATTATCAGTTCTATGATACTTTCGTAAGGACTGAAGCAACCGATCACAAACTGCGTGGTCCTTCTGTTTACATTCTCGATAATATTAATCAGTCTCTTTCGATACGATTCCCGTATGTCACAATAGTTTTATAAGCCACTAGCTCGTACCCGCGACTTCGTACGCGTGGATTAAGATTTTTTTGCCAGAATTGAATATAGAAAGTTGTTGGTACCGAAGGATTGGTCCCAAAAAACACCTAGTAGACATAATATGACAGAAAAGCTATCACTATATCATTCTACCGTCGAACCTGTCTCTTAAAGAGAATCAATTTCCAACATATTTCTGTCACTATTCGATAAGGTCTCAAAATTTCGTGACTACAACTGTTAATAATACTGGAAAAAACGTCCTGTGCCATTCATACAGATTTTCTTGTCAAATTCCATCAATATCGATATAGCCATTTAGTTGTCAAAAAGTATCAAAAAGACAGAAACTTACTTCCGTATTTATAGTATTACTAGCTCGTACCCGCGACTTCGTACGCGTGGATTAAGAATTTTTTTGCTAGAATTTAATATAGAAAGTTGTTGGTAACGAAGGATTGGTCCCAAACAACACCGAGTCGGCATATTATGACAGGAAAGCTATCACTATATCACTCTACCGTCGAACCAGTCCCCTGAAGAGAATCAGTTTCCAACATATTTCTGTCACCATTCGATAATGTTTCAAAATTACGTGGTTACAACTATTAAACATACTGGAGAAAATGACCTATGCCCTTCATACCGATTTTCTTGTCAAATTCCATCAACATCAATATAGCCATTTGGTCGTCAAAACGTAACAAAAAGACAGAGACTTACTATTTATAGTATTATTACTGCGGTTCACACACACACACACACAAACACACACACACAAACACACACACACACAAACACACACACACACACACACTGACTGCGAACAACCCCTGAGGGATCATTATAACGTAAAAAAGTGTACACCTACAGCATTGCAAGACTACCTATGATTTGCCTCGCATTGCAACCCTAACTTTGTAATATCTACAATTTAACATTCAATCCGAATAAACGACGGCCCTGGCGTGACTCTGACGATCAAAAACATTTTTTAAAAATCTTAGCCTCCTTGGAGATTTGAACCGGAGACCACGACCCAAACGTTAGTAAGCCAGCGCTTTAGCCACTGAGCTACATGGCCGCTACACGGAAAAACAGTAGAGAAACCTCCATATCCAACGCGTCTGTCTATCGCCGTTCAGTAATATTTCGAAATTATGAGCCAACATGTATTATTTATACAGATAATTTTTCAACCAAATGTAGACAGTATTTTTCTCCTTGTTGCAAAGGATAAGTGTACAAAGTTTCATCGAAATTGGATGAAAACTGTGGATTTGTATGAAGAACAAACAAACTAACAAACAAACAAACATACATACATTCATCTTTATTTGTATAGATTACTGCGGTTCACACACACATACACTGACTGCGAACAACCCGTGAGGAATCATTATAACGTAAAAAAGTGTACACCTACAGCATTGCAAGACTACCTATAATTTGTTTCGCGTTGCACCCCTAATTTTGTAATATCTGCAGATTAACATTCAATCCGAATAACCGACGACCCAGGCGTGACTCTTACGATCGAAAACAATTTTTAAAAATCTTAGCCTCCACGGAGATTTCAACCGGAGTCCACGACCCAAACATTAGTAAGCCAGTGCTTCAGCCACTGAGCTACATGACCGCTACACGGAATAACGGTAGAGAGATCTCCATATCCAACGCGTCTGTCTATCGCCGTTCAGTAGTATTTCAAAATTATGAGACAGTATGTATTATTTATACAGATAATTTTTCAACAAAATGTAGACAGTATTTTTCTCCTTGTTTATAAGGATAAGTGTGCAAAGTTTCATCGAGATCGGATGAAAACTGTGGATTTGTGTGAAGAACAAACAAACATACATACATTCATTTTATATATATATATAGATATATATTTACTGTACAGATACGTTATAATTCTTCAAAATTAGACTTACGCATAGTAGTCTAGATATAGCGTTTGCAATTACAGTTATTATAAGCTGACCCCATTTCATGTTACTTTGTATAATTACACCTAGGTACTTAAAGGATACATTCCCAAGAAATGAACGTCTTAGTTTGTACCAATTTCCTAATACTGTAGTATCTTTTTGTTTGTAATGTGCGTTACCTTGCACTTACTGCAATTTAATTTAAGATTCCATTTGTCGCACTATGTTGAAGTAACGTCGAATCATATTGAATGTCTAAACGATAGTGTATTTTCATCATTCTAGTGAGTAGGCCTACTCATTACATTTAGGAAATGCAAGTCATAATCAAAACTATTAATCTTATGTTAAGTGTTTCTATTCTCTTAGTTTTGTTTTGATAATGGCATGAAAAAGAAACTAATTTTCTTACATTCTCAGGGTATTATTTGTGAGTCAAAAATAACATCACAAAACTCAGAATGTTTAGAAGCAACCCATTCACCAATACAGACACTCCTCTTCTATAAAGCTTTTTCACGGAACATAATTATTTTAGTTTCAATCACAATCCTCTGTAGTCACCAGTGTTCGATATGGCGTACTGAAACAGCAAGTTGAACTTCATTGGAGTAAATTTCTCTGGTCTGATACAGAACTATTACTGGAGTGTATCTCCATACATTACTTACAAATTTCGGATTTTTCGTAGAAAATACCTTTAGCAATAATAGCTTATCAATTACTCTGGCTGTTATCCCAGGATCTAATTTTTTTTAAGGACTTAATTAAGTTTTATGCTCGATTTCGTTTTTAATTTTTCAGTGGTTTGAAGTTTATTGTTCAGCCCTTGCCTCGATAAATTATTTCAGTCCCTGACGCCCTAACCTATGAATAGAAAAAATGGTACTCCCTTAAGTCTGAAATTAGGTGCTAATTTATGGTTGCTTTCCTATCTCATCTTTCATATAATAATCTTAATTATTCACTCACGCTACATTATCAACGCATACCTTTTTACTTCTCTTTTTATCCGCCTCTAATCTCTAAATGATTTGAACTTAGCTCCTTTACAGTATCAACTTAAAATAAAAGTCTACAAAAAAGATTCTTGGAACAGAGAAGTTTAGGTTTAATAAGAGGTGTGCCTAACTGGATAGCTAAGTATCACTTTTGTAGGGATCCTACACTACACTCATTATGAGTCACAGATCCAAAGACATTTACGTCGACTGGCAGATGTAGCGACAAAAATATTTTAAATTACTTCAGGGAAAAAAATTAAAAATCCGTTAAAACCTAAAAATCGTATTTCTTACCAGATTACAATCGTTCTATTTGCCAGTTTGAAGGAAAGTAAGGAAGAATCTACTATATAATTTCCTAAGCTAACTCACTCACTCACCTCGAAAGCTATTGGTTAGAGAACGGTGTCACGTGTCATCCTTCGCTCGCTAAATAAAAGCAACCAGAGAGATATCATTAGAAGAAATGCGACGTTACCAAATTAATTGCCATAATACATTTATTAAGTTTGCTTTTCTTAGCTTTTCATGGTTAAAAAAAATATCGATAAACTTCACAGCTGAAAAAATGTAGAACTGCCTTTCAATAACATGTTGCTAATAAAATCAATATAAAAACTTACGTTACTCGTAGTGTCTGCTGTAATCACGAATGCCAATTGTCGTTCGGGCCTAGGCTAAATTTCAATTTAATGAAAACTTTTGATAATGTTGTTGCTTGACCAAAGTTTGTACATTACTATTTATTTGTTTTTTTAATTATTTTACTGACCACTTTCGTTAATGGTCTTTGTTCAAGTTCGCTTTACGTCAGTTATTAAGTTGTTTAAAGATGACATTAGACCAAATATGTCACTGAATCGAGTATTCTGGTAGTTCATTTCTTAGGAGTTGCTCAACTGCTTAATAATATGAAATCTGTATTAAGGTCTCTGACCGTTACAGACACAAAGACGAAAGATTACATTATGAATGTCCATCCTCAATTGAAAAAAAGAACCCCAAAGAAAAAAAACAACAAAAAAAACAAAAAACACAAAAAAACAAAAAACACAAAAAAACAAAAACCACAAAAAAACCCAAAAAACACAACAAAAAAAAACACAAAACACACAAAAAAACAAGGTGATACTATCGTTGCAAACAAGAATTCTTAAAATTTTGCAGAGGTTCAAATACAAGTCAAGTTTGCATTTCAGCAAGTTCGAGTCTTTATAACAATTATGGTGTACGATAGCGCGATCGTCCCTGTTCGTGTTTAATAACTATGACTATTAATACTTCTGAGTTCTTCGTGCTAAAAAGATTTCATTCACCCAAAGGGTGAAAAACAGGTCAATTTCGTATTTGGTCAGATCAGGTCAACCTTTCTTAATGTTTGACACTAAAAACTGAAACTATTCTAGATTCGTGACGATAAGCAAAAAACAGTCAGGGGCTTACACTAGTATACAATAATGCAATGTCGAAATTTTAAACAAACCCTGAAATGACAACATGTTTGTAGGATATTAATCACACAGGGTCACCATTTTAGGTTAGTTTCTTAATACTGTACTTTAAGCTAGTTACATCATTTCTCATTGCAGGCTCTGACCGTAATTCCAAGTAGATGATACGTCCCAGAAATAATTAATGATCCGTTTTCCCTCACGAGGGTTATGTAAGTTGCTTAATTGAACTAATGCGGGAGCAGCAAACATTTCTTCATAAGTAGAGCAGGTAACCTCACACGGCCCGAAACATCTTTCCCTTCCTGCAGTCGGCGATCTAGATAAGCGAAATTACCATGGTTCTTCACACTTTCCCAGAAAATTTATCACTAATTCCAGCGACAGAGATCTCTTTATGTTTCCCCGTTCGTTACATTCAACAGTTTTGTTCCACTGTGATGCATGAAAGGGACTATTATTTTAATGTCAATTTTATTTCATCCAAAAGAAGTCATAGAGTGATGTAGCACAAGTCAGTATTTCAAATTTATCCTGTTCGTATTATTGATACGAAACTTTGGATGACTGGCTGGAATTTTTTTATTCTTGTTACTCAATCACGAATAATGGCTCTGCGGATTTGAATGAAATTTGGAACGCAGTTAGAACATAGTCTGCACTAGAACGTAAGATGCTTTTCATCCCGTAAAAGCAAATAATTCTGAAGTATGAAATGAAAAACTGTTCTTTAGGGAGCGTGCATAAACCACGTAGCTCCATTTTGGCCTCCTGTGAACCCCCCTCCCCCCCCCCCCCCGACGTAGCCCTAAGTGGCTTTTGCCTCTACCCCCCCCCCCCCACCCCCCCACTTAGCATGTAGCTTTTTCCCCCTTTGACCCCTGAAGACATTTTGTACTGTTTTCTCTTGTCAGACTATTGTAAATTACATATGGAGATAATTAACTGAGGGAAATAAATGTTCACATGCTGTTGCAAGTTCTATTCCTCATTTTAACTGTGAAAAAATGTTATGAAAGGAAAGCTACGTGGCCTGGCTCGGAGCCCCCCTCCTGCCACGTAGCCTAGCGTAGCCTTCCAGCCAACCCCCCCCCCCCCCCCTGGACCGAGCCATGTAGTTTGTGCACGGCCCCTTACCTTAATTTTTTTTAATGTCACGTTTCCTTTCTTTCAATAAGATCGCAGGGAGACGTCTTCAGTTGCCGACATGGGAACAGTATGACACCACAGGTACCTCCTCCTGATGGCGTTCATAGTTATGTGTTATAATTTATGAAAAACAGAAGTTTAAATGAAAAAAAAATTGAAAAATTCTGACTGTATTCCAGTAGAAAGTCAATCTGTTAGCAGTAACAAATTTATCGCGAGGGTTGAGTCGTCGTATCCCTGTGTGGAGGGCCCATGATTCGATCTCCGCTCGGAGAAATATTCTTTTTCTTTGTCTGTGTGCGTTTTTTATTGTTATTGTTCACCGTTTATACTGTTAAAAATTTATATTTACAACAATACGCGTAAATACATATTTGCTTTCCTCCGACGGCTGGACCCTCTGTGGAAAGGTAATGTCCACTAGTCTCCTAGGGCAGAGGGGCTTAGCCACCACTGCTTACCTGTTCACTGTTCGCAGCTTTAACCAGACAGAACAGTTACATCTTAACTGTGTTGTGTGAGGTGTCCACACTTCGTTTACCATCTTTTCGTACCTTACGGAAATTGTACACTGTCTTGTCCTTTAAGAGCGTCAATAAACTACATACCTCGGTGAAGAGTGGGGGGGGGGGGGAGAGATGTGATTTTGATGAAAAGCTACGCTGGGCTACGTGAGGAAAAAGGGGGGGGGGGGTGAGACGGAGTGAAGCTACGTAGTTTTTCAATTATTTTATTTGGCACAGTTAAAATAGGATACAGAATACACTACGGCAAGTGTAAACTTACCTGCGTATTAGATAGCTATATAATGACAGTGCAATGTGTTGTTGTGGCTTGAAGTTTTGCTTGGGTGACATGCCTGGCACGTTTGAATCAGCCTACGCGCCGAAAAACATTAGGTAAACGGTACCTACAGCAAAATTCGCTTTCAGAAGTCACGCAGGATTATCCCTGCCAGTGACAGTTCATATATATATAAATGTTTCGAATCGACCGCTTGTCACAGACTAACAAACTAATTCTAATTTTGTGAACTTAGATACATCTTTAATTCTGGTGTTCATTTATGTTTTGTGTGTGTAGTTTTTTTGTTTTTTTCCTCCAAAGTTTAATTATCATGTGAAACGGTGTTGTACAATAATGGATGTTTACGAAACATGTCCAAAGTATTTTGCATTGAGTTTCTGATTTCGAAAATGGTCTCGATGAACTAAGTAAATCGTTTAAACAGGACAAAGAACTATATCCCCCGGCAACGCAGAAAGAAAGATAACAGAAATGCAGCAAAAGAACGTTAAAAAGGTGTAACAACTCCCTTAGTTTTTTCAGCAGCAGGTATAATTTGTTGTATTTTATCAATTATCTAACAATGATGAATGGGGTGTATATAATGTTTCTTAGTAACACCTCAACAAGAAATGGATCCCCTTGATGTACCTGAGAAAGATGTTTTTCTAATAATTGACCATTTTCAGGAGTGTCCAATCTCACCATTCCATTCAGAATATTTATAGTTACAGAAGGTTTAAAGTCAATATCCGTCGTGTTCATTACATACCCGATAATTAAACGATAATCTGTTAAGTGAAAACAGCACAAAATGTCTCCTGGAGTTAATAAGGAAAAAACTACATTCTAGCCGGGGGGAGGAGGGGGGGAGGTTAACAAGAAACCACGTTACAGTACATGGAGAGAAGGAGGTTGAAAATAGGCCAAAATGGAATCATGTAGTTAATGGTCGTTCCCTTTACTGTGTGCCTATATTGTCACAATTAGTTTACTATCCGTGTCCGTAGACGACTCCCAATAGTTGTTGCTGCTGCCATCTAGCGTCGATCGGGCGAACAATCGACAGGTCGGTGCCAGCTATTTAAATGGTGAACGGACAGAAATGTAAAGCAATCATCATGGTGTATGAAAGAAGTTACTGAGCTGTACATGTCGCACTGTTACAAAAGCTCTTCGATTCTCCTTGATTGTTCAGTCGGTCCAGAAATGACAGTATTGGATAACTGATACTTAAGCTATAAATATTGCATACTTTTCCATCACATTACCGGTGATTTCACTATCTTTCAGTTATATCCTAATTTGATTTTGAATATTACTTAAAATATCATTGCAGTGAAAATGGCCAGTTCAAAAGACGAAGTTTCCGTTGTATCAACGATGCACTGAATAGTAGTTATTGTCTTAAGAAACTATATAGCAGTATAATTGAAGCTATCAATCGTGTTGAACATTGATTTGCAGACTCAAAGCATTATTATTTATCAAATTTTTAAGGAATCTCCATAGCATGGAAGACTTTTATCTATTTTTGTTTAAATGCAGGTAGTAGCATGACACGTTTTTAACCGTTAATTATCATCTGATATTTGTGAAATTTCACGTTTCACTGTATCACTCTCATGGTAAGTAAATTTTGGTTTTTATACGACCCCTAATTTAGTTTTGTCTAATTGCAGTCATAGTTTTGTGACTGGTTTAAACTTCAATTCTTTAATTTAAATTTAGTAAATGCCAGTTACATGCTGAGTTGTTATTTACAGAACACTCCAAAATCACAATATTGCTGATTTTTTGGTTCATCTGAAGTGAACAGCTAGGGATACATACATTTCAGAGAAAAAAAGAATGAGTTACCAACGCCATCGCTAAGAATAATAGCTCGCATTCGGGACGACGGTGGTTCGAATCCCCGTCCGGGCATCCAGATTTGGGTTTTCCATGGTTTCCCCAAATCACTCCAGGCAAATGCCGGGATGCTTCCTTCATAAGGCCATGGCCGAATTCCTTCCCATTCCTTGCCCCCATCCGTGCCCCCCATCGTTTCCCGTCTCTAAAGACCTCGATGTTAAAAAGAGACGTAAAGCAGTTAAAAAAAAGAATAATAGATTGAATTGGAGTGTCCCTTTATAGTAACTTCACTTCTGATATTGGTACTCATTTCTTCATTCGAAGCAAACACGATTATACCACGAAGTACAATGCTATGGCTAAATGGTAATTACTTCTGATGGTAGTTTAATGCAATATTGGAGTTACAGTGATATATGTCTAAATTTACTGTTACAAGTAATTTTATGCCAAAAGGAACAATATCTTACACCCTCTGTCGACTTTCAAAAGCTACCAAAAAAATTGCGGTCATGAGCCTAGCGCCAAGAAAACCACATCGTATTTAGCCTATAGGAAGATGGTATCCATACCGAAGCCATTTTTTCTGTCGAAATGATGCAACATAATATTGGTTGATTATAAAACAACATTACAATTTTGAATGACTATTTTTATAAAGCAAACAAAAATTGTGGTTATCACAAGATGCCCGGCAGGTGTGACACATCGAAATTGATAGTTATCAAAAGAATTTATAATTAAACTAGCCTTGAAGCCTGCCAAAAATGACGGGTTTAACAAAGGGTTCTGACTATTAATTTCTTTGCACTTACCTAAATAAATAGAAATGTTGTGTAATGCTCATAACCTTATTTTGTAATTTGTACATACTTCGGTTATAGTTTACACAGCGAGACAGCTGAAATTTCAACTGAATGAATGACGTCAGAATTAGAAAACCAATTAAATTAAAAATAAATTAAGAATACCAAGACATGCTACAGCGCGTGCTATTGGTTTTATTCCTGGTCCAGGACTCATTCAGAAACTAAATTCATCGTGAATTAGACTGTAAAAATGTATCAGTTGTCTGGTTCTAACTGCATTTTGACATAAGCACAACTTCTACTAACATTGTTGTTCAAAATTCTTAGATGCTATTACCCGCGTACCAAAAACATTCATTGTATTGAGATTTAAATTTGACCTTCTGGAAATATTTACATGTGTCGGATATAGTGACATCAGTAATAAAAGCAACTAATGATTATATATTAATTTAAACGCAGTACATACCTTTATTTCAGTGTTTCGACAAATAATTCCTTCCAGTATATTATAACAGTGGCTTTAAATATGTACATTGGATATAAAAATCTAGCCCGTTAAAAATGACGTGTTGAATGCAGTATTTTAGCATTTTGTTTCTTCACTGACTAAGTACAATTTTTGTCAAATAACTTTCATTAACTTCAAAATGACGTAATGTAGATATTTGTTATCTTACTGTAACACCGGTATCACTGTCCAGAGGGTATAAGAAAAATCTACATCGAACGAATTTTAATTAAGTTAAAGCAACTAATAATTAATATGTCGACTTCAATGGAATACGTACTTTTCTTTCAGTGTTCTGACAGTTAATTTATTCGCGGATGCATAGCCATATAACTGTTAAGTAAAAAACGCGCATAACCTCAGACTTTTCCGTTCGTTTTTTGTTGAATAGCGGAGGCGAAAGAGTGACGTCACGGTGTGACAGTTACAAGATGAAAAAACTTGCGTTTAATAAGTACAGATTAAAACAAAAAATATATATGGATTAAAATAAATAAAAACTTCATTAATAAAATAAATATATTTTAACTCATAATTAAACTCAATAATGCTGCCACTGATTTAATCTTTAAGCACTTCAGAAAATTTTCGTTTTAAAACAAAATGGAGCAAAGAGCGACCACGGAGAGGGGGCATAATAAAGCGTCATGCCGTTGGCCGTCATGGTATACGAGTTGGTTTTGCTTCAAATGGGGGCCAGCAGATGTTTCAAATCAAAAAGTTACACATTTGGTTGAAAAAGTACTTCAAAAACAACAGTGTAAAGTTGTAAATAAATTTCATAAATTTTCAATTCTACAGTCATGAAAAACCTGAACTATATCTATTCGTGTTTAGTTTTCTACTAAGTGTATTTTTGCACTACCACCACGGGCTTCCACCTCGTCGACGTCGAGGTCATTGGAGACTGGAGAGGATTGGAGACAAGGAACGGGAAGGAATTCGGCCATGGCGAAGAAATCACTCCAGTGTTCACCTGTGGTGATTTCGGAAATCATGGAAAACTGAAATCAGGGGGGCCGAATGGGGATTCGAACCCGCGTACTCCCGAATGCAAGGCCTAGCGTTACAACTCTTTCACCAGGCTCGTTCTACTGAGTGTGCAACTAATTTACAGTGGTTTATAATTTCTCATCTTAGACTCCCCCTAATGGCGATTGTATCGGCAAGCAAAGAAATATAAAGCTCCAAGAAAATCTAGAGATAATCATAGTCTATAAACGAAAATTAATTTCTTACAGCAGTTTTAACTTTCACTGAATATGATCTATTCTCGATTTCACCAAAGTTGTTTTAATTCGATTTAATTACGAGTTATGAATGAAAAGAGGGTTCAAAAAGTTAAAAATGTAGGTATATTTGTATAAATTGATAATATTAACAACAAAAACTAGTCTTCATTAAAGTGATCGTTGTTAATTTCTTTGTATAATATCAGTCGTTTACGTAATTTTGGTAGGTTTGTGAAAGCGAGCATATCTGAGAGACAGTACTGGTCAGTATGTTGTAGATTTTCAAATTGTAAGGGAAAGTTTCGGGTGTGTTTCTTTTGCATTACTTACTGCTTGTGATTCTGAACAGTCTTTCACGATTTTTTCCAGTGGTTGAGTCAATGTTAAATGGGTGAATCTAACTACCAATTTGAATTATGCATACAAAAACATAAGGAACAGATCAATTTATTAGAATAAAACGTCATGAGAGACACACTACAGGGACTAGATAATGTCATTTGTGTTCAGGGCAACAAAGTGAATCTTGAAAATAACTCTGGGATTGATAAATAAATTCTTAATAAGCCTACTGCCAATATTCTTGCGAAGGAATTTATCACTAGTCAACTAACCAAAGCAGACTGGAGTCGAATTTCACAACTAGCATCAACGAGTCAAGAAACTAAAATTTCATTTTCCCAACAACCAAATTCCCTTAAATTTGTATCTAGATACACGAATAAAAAAAACAATTACCTAAATCATTTACTGAAGTAGGAAATTCCTGTATGTAGGACTGCTTCTAGTTATAATAATTACTATTAAATGAAAGATTTCCCAGAAACTCTTCAAAACTAAGAAACTGAAGCAGTCAACATTTCGAATAGTAGATTTACAGCTCGTCGAGAACAAGGTTACTAAAACAAGGCGAAGATTGTGGGCGAGGAAAGGAAAAGGAAATTGGATCTTAATCTTTTGGAAACAAGCACCTCGGCATTAGCCTAGTGATTTCTAAAAATTGAAATATAAATGACCTCAACGCGAATTGAGCGCGCATTCTTCTGAATAACACACTTTATCGAATAATGGAGCAGGAAATATTGCATCTCTTTTTATCTTCTTTAAGATTCCAGAAATGTTATAGATCCAGAGATACATCTATTTTATCAATGGAAAAAATTTATATAACGAAAAAAGTTATGGACATCCTCTTATCATTAATTGTTTAAAAACTGATCTGCTACATGGATTGCCGAGAGTATATAACATTTAATGTACTAATATAAAAATGAGTGGTATTGTTAAAGTATATTTCCTTCTAGTCTGGCGATGCTATATTAGCATTTGGGATGTGTTCTAGGGAGAATTATACATCTATAATACCAATCGTAATTAAAAGTATTTCCAAATGCATGTAATAATAAGTAATAGCTATGTTGGCACTTTCTAAGGTAACTCATAGGCAAGGAATTCTTTTTAATATTTCGAGATATTGATTCATTACAGGAATCGCAATAGCCCACTATGCAGTTGTTGCTGAATTTCATTTTTTTTAAAACTGAATTTTATTTCATAAGATTAGCATTAAATTATTCAAATTCTCATCCTTGTCATATGTTTGAAATTAAATTTTTTTTTTCAAATGATGGAATGTTTTCGATTTGCAATATATAAAATCCACAATTAAACTAGTTTTGTTATTGATACTACTATACTAAAGCATAAAATTGTGACGCATATAATTGTAAAGCTGGCTTAAATTTTAAGCTACCTGTAGATTTAAAATCAAATGCGCAATGCATGCTTTTAATGGTTAGCAATTAAATTTTTCATCTGAAAACATTGTGATCCTTTGATTACAAGAGTGGTGGTGATAAAAAATATACTCTTTCTAAACAGTTCATTATGCATTTAAAATTCATTTTATTGTTTATACAGTCTATTTTTAATATCGAGAATTGTAAGGAGAATGGGAAAATATGCAACAAAACATCTGATCGATAATAATTTGAAAATTCCAGTTTTCTTGTTATTTATATATAAATACAAGAGAAAAGTGATTTTAAACAAATAATTTTATTGCTGGAGGTAAATGGTTTACAGAGTTTACATTGATGCATTAAAAGTGAGAAACAATTCACATTACATCAATTAGAATACATTAATTTATCAAGCGTAAATTGTAGACTGGAAGATAGACTACTCGTACTAAAGCTAAACGCTTTCTCGCGTCAGACATTACCCCAACCACACAGATAAAGTTCTGATTCTTCAATGATCATTCCATACTTTTACACTAAAAAGAATAATACTGACTTTTACGGAAGATCAAAGAAAAATCTCAGGTATACATTGATTTTATAAATCTACTGGTATGAAAGACTTGAGAAAGTAACACATTTAACAACTACATTACATAAATTCTACTCCCCCTACTTAGAAACCCGGTACTGACAGACTGGCTCCATTTGGGGAAAGAAGCTTGTAATACACCGACAAATTGTGTCGCATATGTTTAGACACCTTGTCAGAGAGCAATGAAATAAATATCATGTACCTTTATAATCGCTGGAATCAGTTTAAAATTCAGTGCACAGCACCCGAATAACAATCGTAGCTCAAGAGTTTATCTCTTGAAAGGTGGCAGGTAGGTTCCCGACGGCCGGCCCGCGCTGGGACTTCCTCCAAACCCTCCAGCACCAGAGCCACCGAAACCTCCCGGACCCTTTCCACCTCCGAAACCACCAGTACCACTGCTTCCAAGACCTCCAGGACCTCCACCTAAACCACCGCTGCCACCAAACCCGCCCGAACCTCCGGGACCTCCGAAACCTCCAGCTCCACCAGAACCACCGTGCCCTCCAGTAGTGCCTGCTCCGAAGCCTCCAGCACCGGAACTTCCACCGTAGCCTCCTGTACCTGCTCCGCCTCCTAATCCTCCGCCGAAACCTCCTGCACCTGCTCCTCCATAACCTCCAGCACCTGCTCCACCTCCTAGCCCTCCACCAAAGCCTCCTGCACCTGCTCCTCCATGACCTCCAGCACCTGCTCCGCCGCCGTAGCCTCCTGTACCTGCTCCGCCGCCTAATCCTCCGCCAAAGCCTCCTGCACCTGCACCTCCATGACCTCCAGCACCTGCTCCACCGCCGAAGCCTCCTGTACCTGCTCCACCTCCTAGCCCTCCGCCGAAACCTCCTGCACCTGCTCCTCCATATCCTCCAGCACCTGCTCCGCCGCCGTAGCCTCCTGTACCTGCTCCGCCTCCTAGCCCTCCGCCAAAGCCTCCTTTACCTGCTCCTCCATAACCTCCAGTACCTGCTCCGCCACCTGTTCCTCCATAACCTCCAGCACCTGCTCCTCCGAGCCCCGATCCTCCAGCACCTGCACCGCCATACCCTCCAGACCCGCCTCTACCCCCACTGCCGTACCGACCCGCCCCACCCTGACCATAAGCACCACCAGCTCCCCCGGCACCACCGCCGGTACTGGAGGGATACCTGGGCTCTCCCTGGTATTGCACGTCTGCGTTGAAGCCGGTGGCGTCGCTGGCGGCGTACTTCACCAGCTGGTTGCGACCGTCGGGAAGTTGCACTTGGTACTGACCCTGCACGCCTCCGCTACCATCACCCGCCTCCTGGCGACCGAAACTGGTGCCGGTGTACGCGTCGTTCACGGCGTACTGGAAGTTGTACGGTGTGGGCTGCAAACAAAGAGGAGTCACAGTAACTAACATACACAGTACTTATTTGGCAGCTCGTTAGTTACTACAACACTAACCACAATTGAGAGTAGTAAATAGTCATAATGAATAAAACTTTTACTGTTTATAATATATATAAGCGTTTCTTAAGCTTTTTCAAACCGAGGACCAGCAAATTTAAAAAAAATAATGCTGCGGACCACTAACTTACATGGGCCTTATTTTTTTTATCTATGTGTGTATTAATATCTGGGATATAATTTATTGTACCATTATAATATAATAATTATAAAAGCATCTTTAGAATTCCCACAGAAACACAGCTATGAAACTGGATAGAGAACTATTAAAAATTGGTTACATATTGGCCAGACTCTTAATATTTAGTTACCAAATGAATAATAATGGATGATACGCTATACCACCGACCCACATGCACAAAATAAAATTAAGGAAACTAAACCTAACACTTTTTATTTTTGTTTATTTCACCGCTCTTATGTTACCAATCCTACCATGTACCACTAGCCCTCACAGCTACTATAACACTCTCAGTAAACGGTTATTTACGGTTGGATAGGAATGCACCCTGTAAAGAAATATTTAAACAAGAAAATATTCTTACTATATATATATGGTTTTATTACTGATTAGATGCAATCCAAAATTTAATGACACTAATAGTGAAATTCATAAATATGACACTCGAATCAAAACTAATTTACATGTCAAAAGATATAACTCCAAGGCAGCAGATAAAAGTGCACTTGAAAAGGGAGCAGGACAATACAATAAGCTACCAACACATTTAAAGTCATTGACTAGTCCTTGCTAGATACTTGTGTACACAGGTGTATCGGCAATAAACAATAAACAATACTTAGACGAATGGCGCTCTCATTTTATGTCGACTGGAAATGAATAGACTATTGTAGAAACAATGCTTTCCTATTATCATTCATCATTTTGTCTCCTTATTGAACTATTCGTGACTTTTAAAAAGCTTGGCTTATAGCTTATACAGTACAAATACTGAATCTAGATGTTAATATTCAGCATGCGGACCATCTGAGCCATCTTCGCGGACCGCAGGTTGCGAAACACTGATACAATATATATCTAAAAGGTATTTTTGTGACGAGTCATCTTTCTCCCTTCATACTTAACCAAAATCGATAAATGTGGTATCATTATAAAGATTAAGTTCCTCTTTGGTAACATCATTAATTATTAAGAAAGGAATTTTTTTCGAAATTCAATCCGTAAATTGCAAAATTATGAACTATCAAGGTCACGAGTATGCTTTAGTTCAGAGTCGAGCTGCTAGGACTCGCTGGCGTCGATAAGGAATGATGATATTATCGCTAGGTGGCAGCACGACATAAACTCCGAGATACTGATAAACTGTGTATGTTTTCGAAATTTTTTGTTTCTGTTAGGGAAACATCTCATTATTTCTAATTATTTCGTAACACGTAGACATTGTATGCGTTTTGTAAGTATCTTTTCCAGTTGACAAATAAACAATTGCTACAAATGAGCCGGTTCTTTTTTTATATTACTACAAATAAAGAACCTGGTTGTATATTATTAGCGTCATTTTCTCATGAGCCACCTAGTTCTGCCATAAATATGTAGGCAGATTGCGTCGGTCTGTCCATGCATAGCGCAAAAACGACCAACAGATTTGTATGGAGGTTTTACCGTCTAAAAGGTTATGATCTAGCTTAAAATCTCATGACACTATGTGATCGATGAATGGAACAATGAAACAGATAGGCGCCAAAGATCACATTATAGTACAAATAAACACTCTTCCATTCGGATTATGTTGGTAATGTTTTTTGACTTGGTAACTTTGGTTATTTATCTCTTCAATTTTTCTGGAACATTAAACATCAGAATACACGTAAAACTTTAATCAAACCACTACATCAGTGATTAGCACTCCAATAAGCGTAAGAAAATTGTGGAATTTATTTTTCGATAAATGTTAAAAAGCGTTTATGCCTTGCTACTAGAAGAAAAAACAAACGGCAAACGATTTACTACACACACCAAGGTCCGTGGAGGTGAAGCAGCGGGAAAATGCTAGTATAGAATAAATAGATAGAAGCCTCGGTCAAATGCAAGAAGGGTGTAAGAGAAAATGCGCAAGATACAGTAGTTAATTGGGCGTTAGTGGAATATAAGGAATGGTGGAAAGAGAGAAGATGGTGAGAAATCTTGTGTTCCCGAGAGATACAGCCAGTGGCTGGAATCTGTTTGAGACAATCATGGTGTGTCATGATTTTTGTTCAACGGCCGATGAACCAGGCATATTTTCCTTGAATTGAACGAATTCTCTGCCCCAAAACTAATTATTTTTTTCAATATACTTCTAAATGGTTACTGGAAGTGTCTGTTGGGAAGAAAAGGGTGAGCGAAGTGTGTTGCTGGTTACATCAACGGTTTGCTATCTCTGAAGTTTAAAGTGGAAATGTGGACCTTAGTGTCAAAATATCATTGTGGGACTACCTTGGACCATGGTATAGTTTCAATTTTACAGCGGTGTTCAGAAAGACCGCAAGGAAGTTGATGGATTGCAGAAGTATTGAGGACGAAGGTGTGGGAGTGTGTTTCTGTCCATACTTCAACACGTAGGTAGTTCCGATTGTCATAAAAAACACGTTGGCAGTACCATCTTTTGTTTTATAAGTCATGCGTACTGATAAGTGGGTTTTTCATATCTTTTAAAGAAAAATACACTATAATATATCTAGCAAAATCAAGCATTTTCTGCCAACTTCTTATTCTTTAGTTTTAAAAAATGATTTCTTTAGCATATTGCTCACGGATAACAACAGTACTAAACATCAATACCGAGCAATGTGAGTGAGTGGTATCGCTCTGGCCTTGCATTCGGCAGGATGCAGGTTCGAACCCGTTCAACCATCCAGGTTTCGGTTAGACATGTTTCCCGAAATAACTCCAAGTAAATGCCGGGATGGTTCCTGCAAAGACTATGGCCAAATTCCTTCCCAATCCTTTACCCCTAGTCCTTTTCCGTTTCTAATGATGCTGACGTCAGCAAATTGTAAAGTCATAAAAAAATCACTAACTAAGAAAAGCATAAAAGAGTATTGAATTTAATGTGCTGATACTCGAAATTCGGTCTGGTTGCCTTTCACTAGTGAAATGGTAGAAGAATACTTTTTCGGCATAAAGAGCGGAATTTTAATGCAATTTGGAGGTCATCTAGTAATGTGGTCTTGTAAAGTAGATGACATCAAATGTTGGCAAAAGAACCAACCAATTCTGCAAAACAGGTGTAGGGTAGTTCTAGCAAGTATGAGTGGTAGCTTTTATCATAAGTTATAATACAGGATACTTTTGGTTAAGATTAGTAGCGTGTTTCCTATGAAATAGAATTCAAAGCCATTTTTTTTCCCCAGTCCGCGCATCAAACAAAAATAAATGGATGAATTTTAACAAAATTACGCATAGTGATAGCTTGTCTCATACAGAATATACTCTGTACCGATACATTGCATAGCTGCATATGAAAACATCAGAAAATCCACGTACCTCAAAACAGTGTATGAGTTTTAATAATATATAGCACGCTGATTATTTACGCACTTACTGATAATTTCCCATAGTAATCATCATAAACTCTTTGCGGTAAATAAAAACTTATTGGTTGATCTAAATATCCTTGTATTGATAAGCTCATTGCAATTAACTTGTTCCTCCAATTTACCAATGCAACTTTTAGGATTTCACATTAAACGGTGGTTGTGGCCGTCAGTTCGTTAAGATTTTATAATTAGTACAGTAGTTAAAACATACCCTCGAACTAAGTGGAAGGTATTTCTATTAAATCACCAAAGAAAATGCGCAGTTCTAATCAGACACATTAGATTTAATGCTTCGCTCCCTCAATCACGTCATTATACGTTTGTTTCTACATTAATTCGGTAACTTATTATGGCATGCGTATTCTAACAATAACAACTAATGCCACATAACATTTACCTCGCTCGCTTGGCGAGAGATTTTCACCACACACACGCTACTTTGGCCAACTGTTTCGCCAAAGATACTATTCAAGCATTCTTAAGACTAAAGGTACTCCGATCACTACAACACACTTCTATCTGTGGAAACCCGCGAAATACATTTATAAAAATCATTTAGAGTCGTTATAAGTAACGATTAGTTAAAACATCAATAATATCATAGTCATAATGATAATAATTAAACCAGTAGCAAAAAAACTGATTGGGGGGAGGGCGGTAACAATGTCACAGTATGTATAGTTCTCTTATTCTCATACATACTGCAGAAGTTCAATTACTTGCCAACAGAAAATCACATTACCCTTTTATACGCGGCGACGATGTGTTCAAATCGTAAAACTATAACAGCCTGCCTTTGCGATTCAATTAGGGATTTTACACCATATTTTATATACGAAAAAACATAGTAAATTGTTCGTGCAAGCAGCCAGGCCCGACCAGTTCTTATGCTGCTCACAGAGAATCTTTGTGGACCGTAGACTGGCAGTTTCAAGAAATAGTAGAAACAAATGATGTGTAAAAACATGACTAAAACATTTAGTGGCAACCCAAATTTAGAAAGAAAGCAGAAGATCCAAGATAGAGGTAAAAACATAGCTACTTCTTCGCTTTTTCCTTCTTCGATTTTTCCTACCAATCCAATATTTCAATGATAGGTTGTCTTTGAATTGACTGGGGAAAAAAATCTCAAATTAGACGTGGTTGAATTCGCGCGCATAGCTAGTCTTTGGTAAGGGATTCATTAATCAAAGTAAATTATTCATATAGAATTCCCGTACTCTATGTACCATTGTTTGGCTCCAATTATGAACTGGAAAAGCCAAACCGTACCAATCAAGAACAAGAAGGAATGACATGTCTCGTTCTGAATTCAAAGGATTTAATGGCTCAATCTAAGGAAATGACTGTATAGTTCTCTTAAACAAACTCACAGACAATTTACGGAATCAGTTTGGAAAATTTTCTCTTTATACTTAAGGATCAACGAACCATCCGCAGACTAAGTAATGTGCCTATACTAATATCTTGTAAATCAATGACAGTGATTTAATACAGATCTTAAATTTTACTTGTGCCAAAACACGCTAACTGTGCAAAAATTTGAATACCTGGTTTACAGATCCTTTGTTTGTTCGGTTGCCATTCTAAATATGAATGTTAGAATAATTATAAAAATAATATTGCTTAAAATTAAAAAGAGGAAAAAAAGATTTCTGAGTGCAAATTGTATTTGTGTTATTATTCTTTTTACTAAACAATTAAGACTATAACTATATCTTCGTTATTATGAAATCAGCCTACTATCCAGTGTAAATGATTTTGTAAAACTCGAAAGCTTTAGTGTGACAGGAAGTTTCTGTGAATGCATTTGGTTTTAACCTATTATTTTCTAACGATAAGCTATAAGACTCATTAGGATAGCTGCTTCATAGATTAGGTCAACTGAATGAATCAGCCTCCCTTACTCCCTACCATCCTAATAAGAATTCAGAAATAGGAAGTAGGTTTGAGCACATAAGAATAACTTTCGTTCTATTTTTCTCTAAACACAACGTGCTACATTATTTACATTTCTCTGGTTTCTTTTGGGTAAAAAATGAATTTATGACGCTTCTGATTACTCCAAATCGTTTTTCTTATGTTATCTAGATGTGGTGAATGCAATTAAACGTGACGAGCGAGAACTCAAAGCATTCTTGCAAGCCTGCGTAAGAAAATTAGTTTCTCACTGAACTGGCAATGGAGGTATTCATTATACGCTGTTTAAAAAAGTAACTTCATACTATGTCAACGGTAGTGAAAATTCAAACTCTATCCTTGCCAGTAAACATAGTTCACAGGCTACTTTTAGTAGGAATCTTCCAAAAACAGAAAAGGATGGTTTGAATGAATCCAACTTACCCTTCCTTGGTCTCCATCGCTGCCACCATATCCTCCTTGACCGCCACCATATCCTCCTTGCCCGCCTCCGTACCCTCCTTGGCCGCCTCCATACCCTCCTTGTCCGCCTCCGTAACCTCCTTGGCTGCCTCCGATTCCTCCCTGACCACCACCGATGCCTCCTTGACCTCCTCCTCCATAACCGCCTTGTCCACCACCATATCCACCTCCAGAGGAGCCGCCTCCAAATCCACCCCCGGGAGCCCCGCCTCCATGTCCACCTCCAGGAGCACCGCCACCGAATCCGCTGCCTCCGGAGCCAGGCC
This sequence comes from Vandiemenella viatica, assembly GCA_031002005.1. Taxonomy (NCBI): domain Eukaryota; kingdom Metazoa; phylum Arthropoda; class Insecta; order Orthoptera; family Morabidae; genus Vandiemenella; species Vandiemenella viatica. Next base: position 72,958,860 of record JARYHS010009186.1, on the reverse strand, counting down.
TACCAAAGCCGCCTCCAGAGCCACCGAAACCGCCGCCTCCGGACGGTGCGCCGTACGTGTAACCACCTCCTCCGCCTCCGGAGCTACCACCTCCGCCTCCAAGCAGACCGGCCAAGACGCTGTCAGAGACGAGCGCCGACACCAGGCAGACAATGCCCAGCAGCTGCAAAGTAGAAGAGGTAGCTGTAATTCAACGCACAGCGCCATGAAAAAACTCCACAGAAAAGTGTCATTAGCTCTCTTAACAAATTTCTGGCATGAATTTCCCACACCCGACAGTAAAATAAAATTATAGTTTTAGAAAAATAAAAACATGATTTCCGTAACAAAGGGAACTAAAAAGTTAAATTAATCTTTAAATTTATGTTCAATAGCAATAGATGTTCCGCAGTTCAGTGTAATTTAACTATTTGAATAAGCCAATGATAAGAATCAAATCATTGACAAAAAAATTAACTTTAATGTAAAAACGCGTGGGGTGCTAGATATTTGTTATCTTTTATTTATCGCTAGTTATTCGTAAAGGTTGAGTTATTATAAAAAGTAAGCGGACAGCACCCTACGCTTTTCTTTACACTTGGGAAATCCACAACTTAAAGGGCTCGAATTCCGCTGAAATTAAGAAACTGTAATCAGTGATAGCCTTGGTAATTGCATATAAATGGTCTTCATAGGAAGACATTAAGATCATCTAAAAGTTAAAAGGTTATGCAAACTACAGCAAAAGTCAGTAACGTATCAGTAGCGCGTTACAACCTGTGTTCTCATAAATGTGGATTTGCAGCGTGTCTTTGGCCTCAAAAACATTGACAATTTAGAATGCTTTTGAGATGTGGGCATATGGGAAGATACTGCAAATGTCGTGGATTGGATAAAAATCAGGCAATCTCCATTCAAAAATTACTGAATGCGAATAAGAGGCTGGCCTGCATAAGCCACTAGCATATCCTACAGTTATTCGGGTATATTTTTCGGTGACACGGAGATAATCTGGAAAAATCATCATCCAGCGAAAAGTGGAAAGTCAGTCATCACTTGGAATATGTCCAATGCGATGCCGGGAAGTAGAATATTGTAGCCGGTAAATTCAAACTATGCAGCGTGTCTTTTGATAGGTTACCAACTTTCAGCTCTGAAGGACGGATTACTGACGTCAAATATATGTACACATATATGTGTTGCTCGGGGAAAAGGCGGTATACAAATACAGTGTTAGAGTGGATCCGACCAGCAGTAAGAACATCAGACCGTTTGACTGGCATACCCAGGGTTTGGAGTTAACCGGCAAAGGATCACCCAAGATCGTTCGAACTGGAGAAGACTGTTCAAGTTCTACATGAGATCATAACTCTAAGATACCACATCATTTACTTGATTGAACTGGCTGATAATAATGAATATATTTGTGAGCGAATGGAGAGCTAAACAAAGAGGCTTCCAGTCTTTTGATTTTATGTCATTTCTTTAAAAACTGTTTTAATCAGCGAGAAAAATCAATAATTAAAAGTATTCAACTTAGTTGCAATAAAAGCAAGAACTTGATCAAGAAAACTTAGTTTCCATTATAAATTTTAGTTGCGGAATCCTAGATGAATCAAATGTTCTGTTATTGGATCTTTGTGACACTAATTATCTCGTATAAATACCGTAATGTTCCTTCTTTGAAAAAACTAAGATTCATACAGTTCCAAAAGAGTTCTCTGACCTAAGCAGTAATCTAATAAAAGTGTCTCCATAGAGTTTCCTTTTTACCTTTCCATTGAGGGAACATATTATTCAGTCTTCTTGTTTAGTTTAATACTATCGTTTATGTCACCCCAAGTTTTCCTTTAACTAGTGGTTGAGCACCAGTAAAATAGCACAGACCATAAAATTTCAGAACCACTAGTTTTCCTTAAACTAATGGTTGAGCACCAGTAAAGTAGCACAGACCATCAAATTTCAGAACCACAATTAGAATAAGTTCATGTGGCCTGGTACACAGATTAATGGCATTCATATAAATGAAATGATGAAAGTACACAAATTAAGATTATAGTACTAAATTCTTAATAACACGGAGTCTTATCCAACGGTACCTTCATGAGGGACATGCTGTGTTTCTGTTGCAGTCCCAACTGTAGTTCGCCGTGGAAGACCGTGGTACGAACTGATGACTGTGGGGTAGGTTGGTCCCCCTTATATACCCGGTCTGCGCAATCCGGTTTCCTGGATTTTACGAGACATAGCGGTGGGCGTGGAAACGTGAGGATTCGACCATCGGATGACCAGGAGGAGGCGAAAGGCGGCCGGAGCAGAGGTCGGCTCGGCTTGCCTCACAGCGCGAGCCGGCGAAAGTGATCTCACAGATCGCATCGGCAGAAAGAATCGTCTGTCTTACTAAACGGCCGACAATTACCGCAACGCTCGGCACAGTGGCGACTCTGTCCGTACAGTCAAGGATCCTCTGTCGGAGTCCTGCGTCCCTGACACGAGTCGGCGCAACTGTCAACACCTCCCGCGCTGTTGTTTGGACTCCAGCCCGCTTGTCCACTATACCAGAACCTGATCATTTCTCTGATAGCGTAGGGGCTAGAGTAGTGGTTCCGCGTGCTGAAGATCGCCGGTTCGAGTCCGGCAGATCGGGCATTGGTGTTTAAGCGTTGTATGTGAGTGTGTTTGTCTTGTCCGTCCTGTGGTGTGTCTAGAATTATTTCAAAGATAATTTATACAATGCAGAAACTGAAAACCCAGGATGAACTGAACTCATACTTGAGCTGGCTGTATGGCCTAAGAGAAGCCAAATGTCATTTAAAAAAAACTGTAGGTACTTCATTAAAAGTACTGAGATGGAAACCTCTCTATAGTGTGTTTGGATTCTTTTGAAGTACAGCCGTCGCTGGCCGTTTTCGTATCCAAAACTCTACAATCGACTTTTTTATCAATTTGTTGGAACATTACATGATTAAAATAACAGAATGTAGTGTACATTACAGAACATGTAAGTAACCTTTTCAAACTAATCGGCTAAAAACTGAGGTCAGATTTTATTGTGTAGAAGAAGTCATCGAGATAGGCTCTGAAATGGTGTCTGTATCTCACTGATATTTTTTCAAATTCCATAGCGTGAATTTAATGATCGATAAAGAATTTTCTAGGTCCTTGGATTCTTTTTCTGGTCATAGCAGTATTGTACTATAGCATTTCATAACATCCAAACCAGAGTATTATGGTTTTCTGGTGATAGTCTTTATATTTGGTCGTATTAGACGTCTGTACAGAACTCCAATTGTAGAAATTTGTAATAAAGTTCCCGTTTCATGCTTCGTCCAGGTCCATATGAATGCAACTTCTCCACAAGTAAAACGATGCATTAATGTATCAGCATTCCCACAGTGTATTACATTTGTCTGTTGATTTTAAATGGATTCGCAATAATCTGACATTTGTGGGTATAGTGTCGTCGACAACTTTGTACCATAGGGCTTGAATTTCGGGTGGTAGCACTTTAAAGAATATATTAGGCCACAAGTTTCTCCAATTTATATCTATGAATTTTGTTTCAATGATACTTTTGCGTCTTCCAGGTGTCAAAGTTGAGTATAGCTCTTTAGTCCTTACATGCAGTTTATCCTTTAGAACTGCTATGACGTGTTATCACATACTTTTCCTTGACCAATACTCTATGAACGACTAAACTGACAAGTATCATATTTTATTTTTTAACTAGAGACTTTGAGATTTGTGCTATTAATTCACAGATATACAGTCAAACATATATTGTTTGGGTAGAAAAGGCATAGGAGCAGCTCTTTTCCCCCATTTCTCAGATCTCTTCCTCTCCTTCAGATTTTGTGTTGTACGCAGTTGTTTTAAGCTCATTTGTGCATGTAATTTGCTTCTACCACCGCCACTAATTCGGAAGAATATTTGGTTTTGTGTGACCTATACGCATGGTTCAGTATTACTCACATAGCTTCCCTGGAGCTGTTTGAAACGGTGCTGCCTGACCGTGTGTATATAAACTATGTTCTCAAGTCCCTATTTGAATCTCAAAGTCGATTTGTTATAACATGTATAACATTTAAACACACAGTCTCTGCATATATAGAGCTAATCGTGCTAAATACTTCCACTGAAATAAAGCCTGCATTAAAAAATATTAAATTGATAGACTCAACTAGGGAACAATCAATTTAGAGCACAATTTTTTAGTTTCTCAGCATGTCGATGTCATACTTAAACATAAAGTAAGCTATCACTTATGTGACATAAGATATAACTATCTACAGTTTCACTGAAAGGTTGGTTTTTGTTTGGCGCGAGCACACACAAACAAAAATTTGAAAATTTACGTTTTCAACTACTGTATTATCAGGAACTATGTTATTGTTCTAGTTTAAAAAGTATCCTATACGTTAATTGATGACATAAACTATCCCAGTACCAAATTTTATAGAACTAAATTGGTTCTTACGAATACTCTCAAATATAAACAGAAATTTCAAAATTTGCTGTTATGTGAGTTTTGCTAATAATCTGAATAAAAGGCATCTTATATGTTATCCAAAGTTATAAGCTTTCACTACGAGCAGTTTCGTTAAAATCTACTGCTGAGACAGAAGCATATGACGGCTTTGGATACTGTGTAGTCGCGAACTCTCTAACTGATAGGGAAAAAAAGTATCATTTTTTCTTATTTTGTTACTGTCATATGGCCCTTTTTTGCGTAACACTTGGACAGGCTGACAAAAATCCTAATTTTATGGTTTTAACATTTCTTCATCAGTAGTGTACCTTACAATTACATATTTAAAAAAAAATTCAGGTTAATAGACAACTTTTCTATAATTTTATTACATAGTAATATACATTGTTTGGCCTACAACTAAAAATGTTTTGTTCATTATGGACTTTGTCACAGTCACGAAGAGGATCGTTGGTGAGTCCTCCAGTAGTTGTAAGGGAGAAGCTTCCTTGATGATCCAGGTTTCCTCCTTCACACCTTCAATCTTTGTGAACTTGTACTTACCGTTACCTTCTTCGTTGTCTTTCGGAAGTTCTTTCTAGAGTGGATCATTGACTTTATAGTTTCATGTACGCATAACTGATGTCTTGGATCGGTGTTACGCCCGTTTGAATTTTACAAGGAATGATACCACTCAGTTCGTACAAATTATAAAATATACGACTTGGGATTACTCCACATGTTTTGTTTGGTAACTCATCGATCCTACTGCCATGTGCGTCATTTGTCCATACGATGTAGGTAGTGACGACATACAATATGGTTGATGGATACGTAAACCCTGCTGATACGTTGGTGCCTTTCGGAATAAAAGGCCTGAATTTCCTAATACCTGGTTTCACCTTCTCCTTTCTTTAATCTTCAGATTTATACAACCAAAACACACTTTCAAAACAAGATTCATCACAATTCCCCACACACAGGTATAACAAACACACTGAATAAGAGATCTACCGAAAGTTACAGTTTGGTGTTGCAGTTCTGCGTTTATTGTCAACATTTAAAATCCAATAATACCAATGAATTTCCGACGAATCAAAGAATTTGTAACGCTGAATGCCGACTGTGATTCTTTGCGTTTGGCTGAAGGAACGCTCTCTCATTTTGGATTTGCTTTGCCGCGTATAGTAACATTCGTAAAGTATAACTCTGCAGACGTTCGTTGTAACCGCAATCAAAACTCTCATCAAGATCTGTCAGTTAGTGATGAGAGGTTATAGTTAAGTTGTGTCTGACTGAAGATGATATAAACAAATGTCAACACAACGTTGACGTATATTCGTCAAAAAGCCAAATGTAAATAATTAATCGTATGTGGTTGGAAATAGTGTCTCAACAGCAGGACAGTGATGTTCATGAAGCTGCGTACAAGCTGGCAACGCAACAAAACCGCCATAAGGATGACTGAGAGCGTCAACAAGGGAGTGTTCTCTTGACACATATTCACGTAATCCGTTCATACTACAACACAGGCGTAACCTTTTTTTAGAGCTTGCCAGGTAGTCGAAATTAGACCCTTAGAGTCGGCAGAGGAATGACAAGAAAATCACATATGATCTTTATAAATGAACCACCTCGCCATTAATCAGCCACAGAAAAGAAATCAACTTTTTCTTAAGTATTCACCTGTTTCGTTGAATGGAATTTATACACACTTACTATTCAGATTTTCGTTCAGTTTTTCTCAATGTATAGCCTATTTTCTTAGGAGTAAAATCATGTATTTTAATAAGAAAAAAACTGTCAGCAAATTCTATTTGTCTTATAATATCCATTTTATTGCCTTTTCTTGTAGCTTTAAAAATAAGTTGCTTCTCCAAGTTGAAATGTTTACCGGGTTTGGAGATACGAATTTTCAATTAACCATATGATATCGTTTTAGCTATACATTCGTGCGGACGAGGGTTCAAACGCCATTCCGGCCATCCTGATTTTAGTTTTCCATGTATTTCCGTAGTCACTCCAGGCGAATACCGGGATGGGTCCTTTAAAAGGCCATGGGTGAATTCCTTCCCCGTTCCTTAACCCCTTAGGCTAACTCCTGCAGCAGCCCGCCTCCTGGGCGAGGTCGTTTAATTTGTAATTATGTTGCGGTTGTAGAAAAACATTACTAATTATTCCTAAGGCTTCCGCGGCCATCTATGTTCATGGTTAATAGATTTTCGGGGTATGCTGCTTTGTTTATTTCATAATTATTTAATTATGTTTATGAAACAATCAATCAAACAATTAATCAAAAACGTTATAAGCCCACGTCCGCGGATGAGTATATAAAGGCGCCAGACCTTTTTTTCAGCTCGCTATGTATTTATTATGATTCCAATTAATCGCCATTTCTGAGCGTCATGACCACACTCAATTTCTCACACCTTATGGACGTTGGCTGTGTTAACTGCAAATAAGCTTATCCAATGGTCTAAGCTAGTAAAGTTGTTATATGACCTGACTTCATCTCGAATCATGGTGATTTTCCAAGTAAGAGATGGAGAGAACTTTTGGATCTCCATTCGATTTATTTTAGTGCTAAAATCTAGCAATCAGCTCTTCAACAAGAGCATTTTATACGAAATTGATGGAAATGTGGTAGAATATACTTCAATCGGCACTGTCGATGACCAACATGATGATGCAGAATTCTTAAACTCTCTCAACATAGCCGCACTCCCGGCGCATCGAATCACAATTAATGTTCTGATCACTCTTCTTCGAAAGTTCTATGGAATTGTGAAATGGAAACCAATCGAAAAAATTTTAAGTAATTTGATCAGTTGTAAATTTTTTCCTTTCCCATTATCAGCATGAAAATCTCCATATTTTTTTGACATAAAAGATCCAAATAATACTTAAAAAAGAAAATTCGTGAAGATTTTTGATTTTTACCACAAAGCATGTTATCTGTGAGAAACTTATCGTTATTTTTCATAGTTCCGTGTTTCCGGTAAAGCTTGAAGAATCAACCCTTAACCAAATCATTGGCTTAAGAGAGCTGTTTATGCAATAATCGCCCAGTGAACGAAATGGTGGGTAAGTTTCAATAAAGTCACTACCGTGACTGACAGCTATTAGAAAGACATTGATGCAAAGTTTCTAGTGTCTACTTGACAAATTATTTAACATCAATTTTAACATACAAAATGGTTCGGAAAATTGAAAGTAAAAAGTAGAACCGAAAAATCATTATTTGGTATTTCTGTAAGGAATTTTGGAATTTTATGTAACTCTATTGTTTTACCAGTTATCGTATACAGAAAAATCTGTCTTACAGATTCAATCAACATCATGCAACTCCAAAAACAAAATCTGTTTAAATTTTTAAAAAATTTTACATTTTGTGTGTACAATCGTAGACACATACACTGATCTGCCAGAACATTATGACCACCTACGTAATAGCCGCCTTTGGCATGGATAACAGCGGCGACGCGTCTTGGTATGGAAGCAATGAGGCCTTGGTGGGTCGCTGGAGGGAGTTGGCACCACATCTGCACACACAAGTCACCTAATTCCCGAAAATTCCGGAGAGAGCTCTGACGCTATGTTCAATCACATCCCAGTTGTGTTCGATCGGGCTCAGATCTGTTGAGTTAGGGGGCCAGAACATCAATTTCAACTCGCCACTGCGTTCCTCGAACCACTCCATCACACTACACACCTTGTAACATGGCGCATTATCTTGTTGAAAAATGCCACTTCCATTGGGAAACATGGAGTTCATAAAGGAGTGTACGTGTACAATACTTACTGGCCGTCATGGTGCCTTACACGAGCTCCACTGGATCCATGGATGCCCACGCGAATATTCCCCAGAGGATAATTGATCCCCCGTCAACTTGTCTCCGTCCCGCAGTACAGGTGTCAAGAAACTGTTCCCCGGGAAAAACTACGGATATGCACCCTCCTATCGGCATGATAAAGAAGGTATCGGGATTCATCAGACTATGCAACGCTCTGCCACTGCGCCAACCATAGTCCAGTGACTATGGTCACGTGCCCATTCCAGTCATAGTTGCCGATGTTGTGGTGTTAATATTGGCACATGAATGGATCGTCGGCTGCGGTCTGTTCGGTGCGCTGTGTGTTCAGACTCACTTGTACTCTGCCCAACATTAAAGTCTGATATTAGTTCCGCCACAGCTCACCGCCTTTCCTGTTTTACCAGTCTGCCCAGACTACGACGTCCGACATCTGTAATGAGGGGTGGCCGCCTAACCGCTCGACTTTTTGACATGGTTTCACTTTGGTTTCGCCACTTGTTGAAGACACTCGCCACAGCACTCCTCGAACTCCCGACAAGTGTTGTGCACTTTCCGAAATGCTCGTGCCGAGCCTCCCTCCGAGCCATCACAATCTGCGCTTGGTCAAACTCAAATTCTAAACACCGATAGTACGCTCACTGATACTACATGCAACGTGCGTGTGTCTGACTAGCAGTCATTCCTCGTCAGGTGATACTGCTATCACCTGGAAGGGTTTATATCGATAGTAGGTAGTCATAATGTTCTGGATGATCAGTATACATGACGGTAATGTTTAATATATTCATCACCATCAGTATCCGTCAATTCAATCACGAAATGATGTGGCGTCTTCTAGTTATGTAAGAATCCAGACAGAACTTGACCCATCGTCTCCAAATAGAACGGTTTTTGATAACCTTATAGATTCCAATCCTACACCGATTTTACCCAACTTTCCTTCGAGCCACATACTGGACTTACATCAAGGTGGCCGTCGTCTGCAAGATATCTGTGACATTTGTAACTGATCTGATCTCGGTTGCTCTCTTTTTTAGTGAAACTCAACATTGACTTTCTATATCTCTTTGTATATACGAGGTGTAAGTAGAAAACATTTCTGAACACGCTATGAAGTAAACCAAACCTGCAAGCTCATTCTCCCCTCTCCTTGAATTTTGTGTTAATGGAGGTAGAAACCTTGAGGATTACTGAATTACCGAAGCATCCTTGACCTCTATAAAATAATTGTGAAATAAGCAGCATGCAGCAACAGATTCTCAGTTACTAATTGCCTACTGCAGAAAGACTCTTAGTTGCATCAACAATAGGGCATGCCAATTGAAAATGCTTTTATCACGACTTTGCTGATAGGGATATTAGTGTCGCATTTGCCATAATCTCACTGCGAAACATTTTTGTGAATGTCATAAAAGTTGAAATACCCTCGAACAAAAATTTTTTTATTTAAATGAATAAAAGCTGCCTCTTTACAGCGCTAATTATTATACAGTCATATGAGATATACAATTATCATCAACGCTTAGTTCATAAATTCCCCCAAGCAAATATGCTAGAAAAACTTGATTCCAATGAAAAGAATCTCAGCGCAATTAAAAAAATTTATTTAAAAATTGGTTTATTTCGCTTTCTTTGCTGTTGAGAAGCAATCCATTCTATTTTCTGAGAAATCTCCAGTATTGTAAAAGAAATAATATTTTGTCATATATTTACGTCTGCTAAATTCCATTCTCATACTTACATCAGTGTTACAGAAGACAGTTTCAAGTATTAGCACTTACACTCTTCTATAGCTCGTTTGTTAATAACAATAAGAATATTGAGACTTATTTATAATTTGGAACTTAATAATGTTGTGTAAATAATATTCTGTGTAATGGTACAGAAGACTGTTCTTAGTATTAGTAACGGAAAGCAAATAATTTAGTAGATTTAATACTTACCTGTAAGATTCTAACGTAACGTATCAGAGATTATTATCAGAAAAGTATACGATATCAAAAAAGAAATATAAGTGCGTAATGAATTGAATTTTCGCTGTTACCAATGTCTATCCCTTCTCCAGTCATTTTTACGACGCAAAAATAAATTAAAAAAAGAGAAATAAGGCGGACCGAGATGTGAACATTTGTCTATTGCATGTAATCGTAGGCTTTGTCTATTGAAACCACTTTGAAATAATCATACAGAGACGTTGACTTTCCGCGATAACGTTTACGTGTTTAAGAAACATACAGAAGCTTAAAGAAGCAGCAGAAAGATATATATTACATCCAATTAACCGATTTAGGTAGTTACATTAACGATAAGAAGATAAAAATCGTAGAAGCGACGTAACAGGAGATAAAAGTTTGTGAACAGTTTTCAAACGAGTTATACAAGGGAGAAAAAAGACGCAGGAAGTTATGAAAATAAAATAAAGTGAAAAATTTATTATGGCTACATAACGACACTAACTTGAAAGCATTATCAAAAATATGTTGTAAGTATCGAATAAAAATAAAACTAAAATAACCATTATTATTACGTATTAGGAAGAAATTGAAGCTAGCTATTTTTGTATACATACAAAAACAAAAATAAACCAGCCAAACCTACTAAATGAAAAATTACTTTTCATGTTAATCAGCTAAAGCAATAGTCATTTACACGTTTAAATATATAATGATACCTAATTCGGCAAACATAGGATAACAACATGAGGAAGCGCGTCAAAGAGTTAAAGCAACAGTATTTTAAAAACCGTATTCTTCACTGTTCACGTTAAACTAATAGATATATCGTCTCAACTGCTTATATTTATATCTTAATTTTATACTATTTATTAACTCCGATGGATCTTTCACTAAGTGGGAACTCAACAACTTTTGCATTTTGTCGAAATGTTTGCTTCGAAATCTTTCATTGCATGAAAAAAAAAGACTATTTAATACTTCGTTTGATCATTTATTCCAGTTATTGTTGAGTGTCGGTTTATGATTATACTTATAATTTTTCTCCTAATATCTATACCAGTTTCATTTTCAACGTATGCGTTATACAAACCAAATACTCTCTTCAACTTCCTCCAGTCTATTAATAATTCCCAATCCAGCAAGTTTATCGTATAATACTGACGATGCTCTACTATAATTTCCGGAAGCAAATTTAGCTACCCATCTTTGCACTCTCTTCAGCTCTTGTATATTGGAAACATAATATGGATTCTATACTAACCAACCATAGTCAAGAAAGGGCTTGTTCACGAGGTTATTCTTAACTAACTCCTTCCACCTTATCCTTTGTGTCCCTCTGGATCTCTTTCCTCCTACAGGCATCCCCCATGCTTTCTTGATTGGCTCTTCTTCACCTTATAGCAAGACGAAAGGTATGCGTCATCTCCTACAAGGTTTTGTTTCCCATTTCTAGCGCTTCGCTGGCACATCACTTCGTCACCTAGTTAACAGATGCAAGACTTTTAATCTTCTCCGCGAAGTTTCCTTCACTTGTAGCAATTGATATCCCTTCTGCAAGAAACTTCATTTCCATTGAACAATTATACAAGATTTATATTTTGCTTTTAGCTTCATTCGATGCTTGTGTCTCCAAATAGATACCCTGTTCATCTTCATTTACGCCACCTTTTCCAAATATTAGGGATTGGCTGCCTTGATGAGTTTCCCCGTTCTTTTCCTTTTTACTGTGTCCTCATCTTTCAGCCCTTTGTTCACGAGGTTATTCTTAACTAGCTCCTTCCACCTTATCCTTTGTCTCCCTCTGGATCTCTTTCCTCCCACAGGCAACCCCCATGCTTTCTTGATTGGCTCTTCCTCACCTTATATCAAGATGAACTCCTACAAATTTAAAATAATTATTATGATTTTCGTTTCACGAAGTATAAGATATAAATGGAATTTCATTTTATCGAGCTGGGAGAAGGAGTGCGCATACAGCTAAAGGCGCGTTCCCTTGGCGCGTGGTTATGGACGCCTTTCATCTTTACCGCATATGCTAGCAGGTACGGCGCGCCTCGACCCACCCCCAGGCGGTAAAAGATGAAAGGCGCGTACTACCACACCACGCGCCGTGGAAATGCAGCTTAAGAGAGATCCGTTACATTTGGGCGACAGTTTGAGGCGACTACCAGAAGCCAGACTCTAACAGGTCGTCAGACAACAGCAAGAGCTTATCTTTAGCGAGACGAGAGTAATCTCTGTGAAGGATGGGTGGCCGTTCACTCTGGGTATTTTTCGGGATTTTGCAAGGCCAAAATGCTAGGATTTCGCTCGCGTCCTACCGAAAGATATCGGTGACACCCAAAAGATCTTAGCAAATAGCAAGCGAATGCTTTCGCCGGCAAGGAAGTGTGACTTTTCCGGAACCAATCGTCTGTGTGTATTTCCTCACGTGATTGGTAATTTCGTATAATTTTGTCTTTGAATGATACACTCCGAAAAAAAGGAGCACGGAATACGAGAGAGGAAGAAAGGAACCCTTTGTGAGCAAGGATTACTTAACACGAGAGGAGAGTACTGGAAAGATCGCTCTAGGCTATAGTACTGGTAACTCCACTCTGGAGGCTTGGTAGCCAAGTTCGATCGGGGCTACGACAGCACTCGGCATATGATTGCTGGGGGACGATTGGGCAGGGACGTGAAGGAGGGATGATAGCGCCCTCTTTGCTGCGCTTTCACGCCGCCGATGCAGCCAAGAAAGCCACGGTAATTATACGTCCAAGAAATAAATGTGTGTACTCTAATAAATCATTGAGGCAGTTCTGTAACGGCCAAATGAGTGAGAGTTTTGTGTCTCCGAATTTGAAAACACAGAGCTAGATGTACTTAAAAGCCGAGTGCGTTCTTTCTTTTTTTCTTTATTTTTTTACTTTGCATTGGAAGTCAGATTTCCATGTTTGGAAACTTTCAATCGCAATTCTTAGTGAGAACCAATAAATTCCCTGACGCCATGTAATTTTCATTAAATCTGAATGTATAATATTGCTGGTCGTCATTGTAAATTCAAGAATTGCTCTCGATATACCTAAAGCCGCGTTCCCACGACGTCTTATAACGAAGGTGGGACGGGACGGGACGGGACAGGACGGGACGGATACTCAACAACACGCCATGGGAACGGGGCCGCCTCTGCTAGCTGGGACGAGACGCAGCTACCCACTCTCTGTCGGTAAACATCACAGGTGTGTGTAGCGGTGCGCTGTTGCCATCGGTTTGCAGCACGGTGCGCACCCCTTCTTTTGCTGTAAAGTGCTCTGTGCCAAACGACATTAGGCAACGTGGTGGGGAGGTGGCGGCGAGGTAAGCGAGGGCTAACCTGTGGCGCGCGATCGTCCCTATACTTCGGCTAATCAGGTGCCGCCTCCGTTACAAGAGATCGTGGGAACGCAGCTTAAGAGAGATTTGATTCAGTCACATATGATACTTGTGAATATTTTTAAAGTTTAACTGTATCCATATATTGCAATTTCTCAGTTTCATGTCACAATAATTGTTTGTTTGCTATCTCACAACTGTGAGACGAAGTACTACGTTGAATTAATTTTGAACTGACAGATGTTAAGATTAAAGATAAATATACCTCTGTCTGTAAGCATTTACGAGTACTGAAGGGTCATTTTCAAATGTTTCCCGAAATTAATATCTATGTTTTTCAGAATATAGTGAAAGGTGATGATTTTTAAATTATGCCAGGTAAGCAATAAAATTTATTCCCCAATCGACCAACCCACTACAACTTCTTGACATGAGATGACCTACCATCTTAACCTTCCCTCTATGATGTCTTCACCAATATAGCCATTCTGTTCGTATTCTACCATAAATGTTCGCAGATCTATATCGTTTTAGTCATGCTCAAAAAAAAATTCTGACTGTAAACTAACAAAAGAATCATTCATTAGAATATTGTATAGCTATGGAGCCAAAGTTTTTTTTTAATTGATCTATGAAATAGAAAAAAAACTTTTTAAAACTCTATGTAGCGAAACATGGAAATTAGGAATACCGGAAAGAAGGAAAATTGAAGCATTTGAAATGTGGTGCTACAGAAGAATGCTGAAAATTAAGTGGACAGACAAAGTAACAAATGAACGAGTTTCGGAAATGATGGGCGAAGAAAGAAGTTTGTGGAAGAAGCTTACAGAAAGAAGAGACAGGTTGGTAGGTCATATTTTGAGACATGCTGGATTGGTTAATTTGCTGGTGGAGGGAACAGTCAAAGGTAAGAACTGTAGAGGAAGACAGAGATTAGTATATATGAAACAGATAATTGAGGATGTGGGTTGTAAGGGATACGTAGAGATGAAGAGGTTAGCACAAGATAGGAAGGGATGGAGGATTGCATCAAGCCAGTCGAAAGACTGATGACAGAAAAAAGAAATGGCACTCTTTATACATCCACTACTCTAAGCAACATAGGCCTACATCTTATCCACTTCAACTCATGAGAATCGCACCTTTGATGGCAGTATGAATACGCTTTGCTCATGTGTTATTATTCCAGCATCAGCAATCTCTGATCTCAAAAAGACGTTATCCTAATCCTTTCATAGTTCGAATAGATTCCTTGAGGCAATTCAGAAAGTAACCCTATCTGTTTAGGCTTGAGCCATGTCCAGTGCAATAGCACCTACTAATGGCGTCCATAGGTACAACCTCATCACAGATGCCTTACTTTTACCAAGTAAAGACTCCGTTTCAAATTTTATGCCTTTCGCGGCGTCGTTTATCTGCAGCAGATCGTGTGGAGGTAGGACCTGCGTCGGTTTCACCCTTGTTTATTTTTCGCCAGTTTTCTCTGCTCATTCTGTATACACTGTATAACCAGCATTTCAAACTGCGCTAATTCCATCACTCCCTACTATCAGTACCCCATCCCGCTTTATGAAATCTCTTCACAATGATCCTTGCAATGGCGTTTAAGACAGTAGGGGCGACTAAGTCGATTTCCCGAAAGAATTTAGTTTTTTGTGGTATATGCGAGCGCGCGCGCGCGCGCGCGTGTGTGTGTGTGTGTGCAGAGTTTTGTGAATTAACTTACTAATCATCAAATTTAAAATAACTCAAATTTTATTTCAGCTGTTTTGGGTTAGATATTTGTATCGGCTTTAATGTCGTTCAATAAATTGACCCTGAAATGAAACGTTTAATACGAGATAAAAATGAAAAATATTGTTGCTGATCCATTCCTGCTGGTCTTGATCAGTGCAAATAATTTTCGTAGCTAATGCACAAATGGAAGTTATCTTTTGATGTTTTTAGTCAAACACATGCTACAGTGAACGTATGTGATATATTAAATAATAAGCTTCATCTGTTCATTAAATTCATATTTTCTAATTTCATCTCAATTATTCGATCTAATAATGTATAATCTAGGAGATATCTGAACTATAATAGCTGATATATCGTATTGCCGAAGTTTGTACGAGTAATTCGAAACAGGTTCAGAATATATCATTTATTTGAATTGCATTAATTTAGTTATATTTAGTGAAGAAATAAAATCCTTAATTTATTAAAAACAGAAACCCATCGTTTATCGACATGCGAACGCCATTCATGAAACTCCATTTTCAATAACTCTCGCTTGTGGTGTTCGGCTTATACAGTGGTTTTGTAACTCATTACTTAGAGGACACACTGGTAAAAAGTTTCTAAAATAGCAGTAGTATGAGTTATGTTCGGAGGTCAGTAATTTGATGTTAAAACGAATATGACATGGTTTCAGTATAATTCTAACACTGGTTGAATTACCCAACATCTTCACCGGTAAAAAAATTCTGTTAATTAAAAACAACACTATTCGAAACCATTTGCTATTCGACGTTCCGGTGCCAATGGAACAAGTAACAGTGGAAACATGGGTATGAATATGCTATCTCTTATTTTTTCATGCATTGCTTGGCGTGCAAACATCACGCAATTTTACAATAAACCAAAAGAATTTTACCATTCATTGTCATCAAATTTATGAATTTATGACATAGGAACACTTATAAAATGCAGTAATAGGTTACATTAATTATTAAACAGAGAATTTCATGATAGTTAAAACCTGGTCTAATTATTTGAAACGTTCACGGGAAAAGGAAAGCCAAGATGCTTCTCCCTAGATATTATTACATCTCTTGGCTTAAACTTTAGATCTTCGACGATCACATTTCATCTGCTGTCAGATCTCAAGATACATTGCTGTACCTTCTTCAGGAAACCAGAAACAATAAACTCGTGGCAGCAAGCGATTTATTACATTTCGTGACCGAACAGTAAAAAATAATTATTTCTGTGATGAAAGCAGTGTCGTAATAAAACAAATGCAGAAGCCTCTAGCGGGTAAAAGGATCGCTTCAGAAACGTGTCTGTGAAACTATTACGTATTGATTCATAACGGCCGTCGCATGGTGCACAGTTGCCCGTTGTCTCTCGGCAGATAACAACATTCCGAAATGTCTTTTCCGCGAAGCAAGTAAGTGTTACGGCAGAGTCGAGGTCGTTGCGAGATTAATACGCCCTGTCATGGCTGCCGCCGATTTCACATTGTTCTGCGCGAATCCGAAATACACGCGCATCCGGCGTCAGGCGGATTCTTCTCTTGAAGTTGCCTCGCTTACAAGGCCATTACTTCAGCATTAAAAGGTCCAGCGACTCGACAAAAATTTTACTACACTGCGCTCCTTCCGTTATGTGGGACGGTAGCTCCTAGTTCTAAACCAATTACAGTCGGAACTATCCTTACCAATGAAACAGGTAGAAGCAATTTATTTTAAATGCGGTTGACTTCACTTCAGAAATGTATTATTATTTGCTTCTGAGAGAAGGACGTTTCCAAAGCATACACGTGAGGAGGCTGGGTTTTTATAAATTTATCTCGCACGCAGTAACTGCTTCAATACATACATTTCTTTTGCTGTTTAATTAATAATTATTTATACCGGTATAGAAAGCAGCGTTTGCCGAACTGAAGTGAAAACTACGGGGTTGTCATATTATTCAGCTAAATACGTAAATGCTAACGATATTTGCGTCTACAGAAGATATAAGGGATTTAAAATGAAAATGGAAATTTGACTGAGTGTACAATTAGAATTTGTGTTTCAGCATATCGATATCTATAAAATAAAATCTATATCTATAAAACGAAAACCGGGTATATTTGTACCAGAAAAACTGAAAAACTACTGCGCAGATTTCGATATGGTTTGCACCGTTTTAAAGATTAGAATCTCAATTGAATTGTTTGGTATGTCAACGCCGGAGCGGTATATGAAAATCTGAATGTACAGCCTGAAACAAAACAAACAAAAAAAATTAACAAAAAAATTAAATACGATCCACACATCATTCATCGTAAAAAATAATAGCCACATTATCGCATGTAACTTTTATTTTCTTAAGCTTTGGTTTTTAGTCTTTAAACCCAATACAAGGCTGTATCGAATGCGAACAGAAAACTACGTAAGCGGAAAATATTAAATTTTAATAATATAATGAAAAAAACCTCTAGATATCTTCTTTGTTTCTTAAAGTTACGATCTGAGGCCGCAATGCTACAATCTCTGATGTTTGGAAGTGAATTAAAATCGCTGTTAATAGTAAGTAATGCATATCTGGTGGCTTTGAACATGAAATTTAATACCGAGTGAGGTGGGTGATGGGTAACGTTCTGGCCTCGCATTCGGGAGGACGCCGGTTTGAATCCCCGTCCGGGCATCCAGATTTGGGTTTTCCATGGTTTCCCCAGATCACTCCAGGTGAATGCCGGGATGCTTCCTTCAAAAATGCCATGGCCGAATTACTTCCCGTTCCTTGTAACCCATCCCGCCTCTAATGACCACGCTGTCGACGAGGCGTAAAGCTCAAGGGAAAAAAAATGAAATTGAACTGTTAGTGTTGACTTTTTTTTGTAATTTATTGATGAGCGATTCTGTCTTTACCACATTTCCTGAAAAAAATCATTGTTTGTATTGCTGCACGAATCGCTGTGGTTATTATGATGAAACTTAGTACAAATTTTCCTCATATCATGGCTAAAATTATTGCAGGTAAAAATAACCCCACCCCCATCTCTTTTCTGTTACATCGGCGGTTAACCGTTTAAATACGTATAGAAAAATGGAGCGACTGACATGAAATTTAATTCACAAGTGCTAAAACTGACCTCTTTTATGAGCTTCAATATTTACTGTGTGTGCAAAATCAACCTACAGTATATCATACCGGGCAACGCCGGGAACTCTGCTAGTTAATTTTAAAAATAACAAGCAAACAAGTGCTAATTCAATTACCTACTAACTTAAAATAACATACCTTCCTAATATTTAAGAAGCAATAAATTTGCTGAGGAATTGTATACCCACTAAAAGTTTTCGGTTTTAAATTCAGCTTGATGCAATTTGTAATCTACGTCCAAGATGCCTAAATTAAATATACATTTATATTTGTAAAAAAAGGTTCCTTCCGTTTCAGCAATGTAAAAACTGCACTAAATAGAGATAAACAAACATAATTGTGAAGTTAAAGTAACAGCATCAGTCAATTAAACATTAATTAAAATGAAATAAATAAATATAACAACTTGACAACTAGGTGATACTTTCATATCTTTCGCGCAGATATGAACGACGTTATTTCAGCTCTATTCCTATTTAAAAAATAATAATAAAACAGAGATAATTAGATGAATAAGAGAATTGCCACCGGAGCGTGTGCTCCATCGCAATTAAGTTAGTAATAATAATCATTGTAATTTAATTTTTGACGCATAATTCCATATTTATCTCTTTCTTGCTTGTTTCCAGTTCATATGTTGTTTGCATTTAACTTCGGATTTTCTTGGGGAAATTTCTTTCTAAGGAATACACACATCCTGAAGATGAGTTTACTTTCTCATAAACTTTTTGTCAGCGGCAGATATTTCACTCTGCACACGTCAGTTTATAAGGAATTGATATATTGTCTGTTGCTTCTCGTCATTAACTCAAGCATTATTTTTCTACAGTTTAAGTTCATCCATGATTAAACCGGGTAATTGTTTGTAGTTTATTTCATTATTTTTATTATTATAAGGTCCATTTAAAAGAAATAGGTATTGCGCAGAGTTTAAAAGTAACAAGAAATTAGTTTTTAGGTTCAAAGGTCATGACCGCGAAACCTGAAGTGGGGAAATACGAACCTGACTTTTATTTGATTAATAAGGTTCCCTCTAAAAATTCTGAAAAATTTCCTATAAGATTTAAGAGAATTAGAATATTAAATATGGACAGATACTAACGGATTATTGGCCCTCTCTGACAGAATAAATAAATTAATAACTTAAGAAGAAATATTTTAGCATGGATAAGTTATTAGAAGAGTTCTTATGTATTTGTAAATCCACGGTAAAATGTTTAAGTGAGCATTGTTTTCTGCATTTGCTTCGCAGAGGGAAGCATCAACAATACGTTCCCTGCGATAACATCAGGTCAAAGGACTGAACTGGCATCTCCTGGTAATCGTTGTGGAGGAGTCTGGTTGTTTGAGCCAAGATACGTATCTAAACTGAAGATACCAAACCTTTGAGTCACGTACAGCTTGCATTGTGTGGTTTTTAGCGATCTTTTCAGATTTCTAGATCCAAATACCTCGTTGTACCATGCTGGTTGAGACAGGTATTTCGACTGCAACTAAGTTTGACATTCCTTGGCATCGAAAAGTTCTAGAAATATATTTCTTATCAAGGATGCTATACGTGAAGATTTTAACATCACCAAAGCTTGGATCCAGGAGTGGACTGTACACCAAAATAACAACTTACCTTGCACTACACAAAAGCCACCAGGTTTAGATTTACCTCGTAAAACTTGGTCCATACTCAACAGAATTAGAACTCGTCACGGCAGATTCGCACACTCTCTGTTTATATATATACTAGCTGACCCGGCAATGCTTCACTATTGCTGGACTTGAGTAGCCACATAGACTAAATGAAAAAATCCATATATCTATAAATGAGAAAATGAGAAAGTTCGGATGTGTGTTTGGATGTACGTTGGCAATCAATAACTCAACATATTTAAATGAAATTTGGCATGAAGTCAGTTAATTGCGTGCGAAGTGCAATAGGATAGATTTTATCCCGCAAAAACGCATAGTTCTTTTAGAAATTGCCATTAATATCAATTCTCAAACAACAAAGAGTTTCCTACTTCGTAGACAGCCGTGCAACGTTTACTCTTAGCTTTTTACATAAATCGTAAACACTGCTTTTCAGAAATAATAGTGAAAACCTTACATATGCAAGTTTGTGTTTAGTTTAAAAGCCATAAAACCGATGTACTTGACAAACAATAGTTTGGAAGCAGGAATTATAAATATGTACTTAACCTTAAATTAAAAAAAGTAGGTACTGTTGTTAAGTTCGTTAAGAGATTTTTTCATTTGCGTACATAAAATAGTATGACATCTCAAATATTGCACCATAATTTCGATCGTAATATACTAAATGTGGAAAATCAGAGCTTGGAAAAAAACAACGTAAAATGCTATGATTAAACCAGCACGAAAGTCGATTTACTAAAAGTGCAAAATGCCGGTGCTCCAAATGTCGTATTTATAAAAATGTTACGGATTCCATTCTATCTCGGTTTAATTTATTTCCTGTGTGTCTTCTTTTTTTCCACTACACATTCTCTGTAATATTACAAATTATTAACTAACCCTTTTTTGTTCAAAATTTTTCTATAAATCAGTACAAATAGTAGACTATGATTTAGGAAACAGTGCTTTTTAGTTACTGTTCAATTTCTACAAATACCTAATAAATCCGGTTCAAGTTTACGTCGCGATACACGACGATGCTAACTTAGGATAAAATAATTGTTTCAATGCGCGTGTGGTTGAGGTTTTGAATTTGTAGCGCCAATATTAGCGGAGATTGTGGTTACATTGATATTCAGCCTGGACCATAATGAAAACTGAATTTTTTGTCACAGCCAATGGCATGAGAAATTTAGTTATCAGTTATTTAAGCAAATATCATAAGCACTATGTCACGTTGTGACGTTATGTATCGCCACGTAAACTACTCCAGTAAATCCTTCACTTAAAACGAATGCATTCAATGGCCTAACGTAGAGACTTAATGTTTCATGAAGCAATATTGCAAGTCGTTTACAACGCGATACACCTCATTTACACGGAGCTTATGAAAGCTGCTTATTTATTACTAATAATAACTAAATGACTTCTGCCTTATACTGTAACAAAAACATTCTGGTCCAGGAAGCATTTCAACCTAACCACTAACTCTGCTAACATTGCCGCTACAAAATCAAACGTTATGAACACACCTAAACACATTAAATGCATTGGAACTGGATTTCGAATAGTAACAGAATTTTCTATATCAAGATTCCTAATTAGTGTAGCATAAATTACTATCACAATTAATTTCATAATACGCCTTACTACATCACGAGCAGTAACAGTCACTTTATCGGGATGTACGCTTAACCAGCAATATTAACAAAAATTGTCTTAGAGTTGTAGAGAATTATGAACTTTCCGTTGTACACTGTAATTTACAAGCATTTTAGTATAAATTTTTTAATTACGTAACTGCAATAATGAATGTAGTTTCATATGTATTCAGGATTTATTTTCCTGCGATCTGAAATAACAATTTACATTACTAATGTATTAATGCCCGAGTTATAGAAGCTTTGTTTTCTAGCGGTACTTTGTTGAAATGCAGCCTGGACCAAAATGAGAACTGAAACATTATTAATAGCTTAAGCTTCTTTCACGAGCACCATTTTAGTGACGTCATGTATCGCTTTATAATGATATTGTATCAAAAGATATATAATAAGCTTGGATGATTTAGCAAAACACACGGCATTGCTCGAAGTAAATTTTTGAAATTTATAAATGTAATTTTCAGATACTCAGCGCAAATCAAAATATACATTTTTAGTTTCACAATTTTTTAACGAGATCAACGTCCTTGGGCCACTTAGGTACTTATTTGCTCTTTGAATGTTAGTAAATTTTTTGGATGTTTAGTCGCTTCCATCATATTTTGACGTTTTGAGTTTCCATTAATTAAAACTATATTAATTTTTATTCGCAAGTCCTGAAATTAGTAATTTTAAGAGATGCTGGGTAAACGAAATTCAAATCTTTCAATGAAATGTAAGAAAACTACGGCTGTGAAAAAAGCCAAAACCCAGGAACAAATCCTCTAGCAGAGCTGCACAGCAGTCACAAGTTGGGCGACAACACCAAAATGAACACTTGGTGTCTGGAAGATCACACCGGGAAAATCGCGAGCTCGGTGCTAAGAGCAAGCGGATTGGCAATCGATCTCAAAAGCTTTTGAAACATCGAAGCAAACAAAAAGACAGCAATAACAATACGCCACATATTTGGCATTGCAACGAGTTGCTGAAACACCCGAACAAACGCGAGCTCATTTCTTATGTTTTCCCGAGGATTCAACTAAATATTATCAGTGACGAAAACTGGTTATGTGAGAGGACAATACTTGCCCCGAAAAATGATTCTGGAGCAAAAAAATATATATGTATATCAGAGGAAATAGTCGGGGAAGTGACAACACACTCTTCCATCGATACAGTAATGTTAACTGACGACGCAGCTACCTACCCCGTCGAGTTTTCAAATTCCTTCGAGTTATCTGGGCTATCGTCCCATAAACTCGAGCTTAAGGTTGGCACTCGAGTTCTCCTGATGCGTAATCTCGACCCGCCCCTCCCCTCAAGGTATTGCAATGGCACCAGATTACACATCACAGAACTAGGAAGAAACATTGTGAAGGCGACAATTCTTACCGGTGCATCTAAAGGGGAAGCCGTTATAATTCCGCGTATCCCAATTATTCCCAGTAATATTCCCTTTGAATTCAAATCATTACAGTTCCCATTAAAAATTTCATTTTCAATGACAATTAATAAATCGCAAGGTCAAGCGTTGAAATTGGTGGGAATACACACGGATACTCACTGCTTTTCCTTTGGTCAACTATATGTTGCCTGCTCGCGGGTATCGAGTGCAAAAAATTTACATGTTTTTCAGAAAATAACAAGTCCTACAATATATATACCGATGTATTAAACTGAAAATACTACTAACATACAGAATATTTTTATTGTTTTAAAAGTTTGATGAAGTTGTTTGGAACAAATACATTTTTGTTATTTTATTGCAGTATTTATTACTACTATCACCAATAAAAATAGCTCTAAAATTAATTGTATGGTCGTATTGACCTGGTGGCAAGGCTTCATTACGTCTACGCAATCAGCCCCTTTCGTAGCCGCTTAACCTAACGCAGTAATCCTACTGGGCATAGAGGACCTACAGTTCAACGTGAAATCAGAACCACGTGAGCATTCTGGCGCACTTCACATCACACAACAACCTGTGCCAGAGGTGAAGCTCGAGCTAAGGACCTATGAAAATCCTCTGTGAGACTGGGATTCAAGCTGGGGACTTTTCCATGTCCAGTTGGACGCCCTAACCACTGAGCGACCAACCTCTCAACAAAATCTTATATTACAACACTCTTCCACGCGGACGAAGTCGCGGGTAACTGCTAGTATTTAATATAAATTTTAAACTGCTGTTTCATTCATTTTCAGTTGGAAAGGGTGGGAGAGGATGCGCTTTGGAAAACATATGTAGGCAGTATTTTTCTGTTTGTTTTAAAGTGTAAGCGTACAAATTCTTATCTAAATCGGATAAAAAATGTGCTTTGCCTAAATTATGGGGTGAAAACGTAATGGGGTTTGAAAGGGGGAGAGGGGATGAATATTCGGAAACCATACGTAGGCAATACTTTTCTGTTTGTTTTAAAGTATAAGTGTACAAATTCTTATCTAAATCGGGTAAAAAATGTGGTTTGCCTAAATTATAGGGTAAAAACGTAATGGGGTTGGAAAGGGGGAGAGGGGATGAATATTCGGAAACCATACGTAGGCAGTATTTTTCTGTTTGTTTTAAAGTATAAGTGCACAAATTCCTATCTAAATCGGATAAAAAAATGTGGTTTTGCCTAAATTATGGGGTGTTATGGGGAATAGGGGGTGACTTTTTGGAAATTTTTTTCCACAGGAACCTTCGCAGACGCACACTCGAAAACTCTCCAAAGTTTCATTGCAATCTGATAAATTGTATAGGAATGCATAGAAGACGAACAAACCCACAAACCCACAAACATTGATTTTTATACATAAGATATAAATAGGTTTATTGAAACCTTACAACATTACAACATTTCTACATTACAAGATTAAAGTTTCATAATATTCTCTACGTTACAGAAACATCATATGAGTACTCTGTTCAAGTGGGGCAAGCAACCATCCCCCCTATGCGAATGCGGAGAGATTCAGACTATTGATCATATTATTGAAGAATGTCCGATAAGCTCTTACAGTGTTGATCGTGTGGACTTCCTGCTGGCAACTCAGGAATCGATAAACTATGTTAATAACCTAGATATATGTCTTCAATCTTGTAAAGTTGCAGTGTATATATTTTATTCAATGTTCTTAAAAGTGTCTAAATTGCCATGCGATAAATAAATAAATAAATTATCAAGAAGAGGCAAAATAAAATAAATTGAGTTCTGATGACTTTTGTGGAATTTTTTTCGAATTCATTAAGGTTAACGGTAGCATTAGATGTTGGTGTTTTGGAGAATGGTAATGACTGATCTGCAGGGTACAACTGTTGTAACGAAGTGTGGTGACATACCAGAAATAATTTAGATTCATAATTATTATAATAAACAGGTCATAATTTGTTAAGCGAACCTAAAAGGTGAATAATATCTACGAAACAATGTTTTTACTGTAAGGACACTATGATGCATCTCCAAAAGTTGTTATCCGTGTATCGATCAATATGTATCAGTTACCTGAAAGGCATGCACAAAACACTGGGCGATATATTTTGACAAAATATAAACCAAAGTAATAAAAAAAAATAATGAAATGTAGCAGAAATTATAGAAATAATGATACAGTAAATTTGAAACTACTAATGGCCGAACCAAGAACGACACTGGCAATGGAAGTCTTCTCAAAAAATATAGAAAAGTGATATTTTAATTTAAAGCATTAACCTAAGTCTTAGAAAAGACTTTCTAAAACTGAAAGTATGGAGCACAGGGCTTCATGTACGTGAAACTTGGACTAAAGTGATACCAGAAGGACGAAAAATGTAAGAACTTGAAATTTGATGTTGTATAAGGATATTTAAAATTAAGTGAACAGATAGAGTACAAAGTAAATGTTTTTTTGATATCTAAAGAAGTTTGGGGAATAGTTTTATCGAATGAGGATGCAGGATGGGATGCCATATTTAAATTTAGTTAATTTGTTTAGAATTATAGAGGAAGAAAGGGATTAGAATGCATGAATCAGATAACTGAGGATTTAGGTTGGAATGGGTATGTTGAGATGAGGAGATAAGCGTTACAGAAAAAGATGAATGATTGATCAAACCAGTTGAGAGAATGATTATAGAGCTCTGTAAATTATTAGTTTATTTTTTCATCTCCTGCAGCGCCACCGCGCTAAATGTGGTATTGTTACCTTCCGGTTAAATACTTTTGAGACCTTTTTTTTAGGTCTCACCCAAAGCCGGTTACACCCCCAATTATCGACTAAATACCCCTCTAAAATCGACTTTCCCGTCGGTTTTTTTTTTTTCCTTCTACAGACCAACAAAAATTTACAAAACCTCACGTAGGATTACCTTTGACCCTCCCCCCCTTGGTGAGATTTGGTGAAATTTTCGCCGGACCTCCCCCCCCCCCATTTCACTTCACCTAATTAACGGACGTCCCCTAAGCAAGAATTTATTTTCAGGTAAGGATTCAAACAATCAAAGCCAATTAAGCCTTAAATTTACCGTTTAATTTGGGCCTCTTATCGGTGTTTCACACCTCGTTTTGAATTGCTTGAAATCATTTTAATGTTATAATTGTCTGATTTTAGGCCAAAGTTTTTTATCACTGTTTTTAGAATAGTTTTTGCGTTGTATTTACAAGTTATATAGGAGAGAATAACTCCTTAACATCAGTCAAACATTGTTTGAAGTTGAATTTGTTCTTCTGTGTGCTAATTTCCCCAGGATTGGTTTAAGAGTTGCGTGCCGACCCTAAAAATAAATTTTTGATCTTTCATAATGAAAGAATAGTTTTTTTTATTCCTTTTGTTGATTTTAAAAGAGTTGTCCATGTGGCTGGTCGTCCGCAAAATATGGGTCTATTGACGGCAAATTTAGTCTTGGAACCGCTTGAGATTTTAACTACTGATTTTTTTTTTTTTAACTTTCGTGTAAAATGCTGTTCACATTATGGATTGTTCAACATCCATGAAAAATCTTAACTGCAACATACTTTTGTCATTGCCTACATATTATAAAAAATCGTGAGAAAACAATTACCTTCACCAAGCTATTTAATATTTTTTTGTCAGTTAAATAGATTTTCAGTCGATCTAAAGTATTTTTTAAAGTTGATTCTCTCACAGAACCTAGCAGAAAAAGTTAAAAAATCCGCAATAAATCAAGGTTATGTTGCCGTTGCGGACGCGCATGAGAGGTTGATACTTCATACTCTTAATTCAAAGCGTGAAAATCAAGCAACCATTTACCACAGGTTTCAAGCGATTAATTAAAATCCGATTTAGCAAAATGACGACCAGGCACTTAGGTCCACTTCAGAGTTTTTCCATGCCGCAATCGTATAACCCACCGCTTTTGCCGGTCTTTACCTTTGGAAGAAACATGATAACTAAGACATTTATTTTTCACTAAAGCGCCAAACATCCGTAGATGCAACGATTATCCGGCGTAATTCCGTTTTTAATAAGCCTTGTAGCGACGATAGTACTACATGTAAACACAGTGCTGGAGCGCAACCGGAAGTTGAGTTTACAACATTTCGCTAGCCATATTGAAGTTACAAAACTCTATAGGGGAAAATAATAATAAAATAAAAAACTTTTTATGTACCATGTTTTTATAACGGATTAAACAGTATAAAATAATTTCTCTAATCCTTATGATGGGTACAGCCACATACAAATTTCTAAATTGTCCTGAAAATTTATACTTGGATATTTTTATTGCTATTAAAACACTTGCAAGATTGGTGACGAAAAATATTGGGCGCATACAACAGATAATTGATGAATTAATAGCTATACTAACAATTTTATTGTAGCGCAAATAATGTGAACTGATAAGTAAGTTCTTTCATTGATAACTACTCTCTACACTTCTTATAGTTATGTGTTCCATGCGCCCAATGTTTTTCGTCACCAATCTTACCAGTATTTTAATAGCTATCAAAAATTTCTAAGTATAAATTTTCAGGTCAATTTAGAAGAAGTTAGAAATCTGGATGTGGTTTTATCCTTCATAAGGATTAGAGAAATTTTTTTATACTGTCAAGTAGCTCCTGTGTGGTGCATTAAAAAGCAAACATGCAGACAAACATTCCGAAATGTATGGTTTTGGCAAGTCTATATTTCAATTACTCGTCCGGAAATAAATATCATATACGGACACTATTTTCCAACAATGTTATTACATAGTAACGTTTCATTCTTAACGTTTTATTACAAAAGTAAAACAAACAAGTAACCACTCACATCAAGAAAATTAACGATTTAATCAGCACCAAAACAAGATAATTTTATATGTATCTTACTTTAAAATGATTAGTATATATATATATATATATATATATATATATATATATATATATATATATATTGTCATTTCATTCATCCCCCTTAATGGGGGAGCGGGCTGGCAGCACACATGTCGTGCTCTTCAGCCAAATGATAATATAGTTTACAATAGATTTTCGTAAAGGAATGTTTACACTTTTACAAAAATTATACAGTTGATTTGCATTAAGTTGTTACATGATCAAAGTTCTAGTTTTGTACAATATTTTGTTTGCTTTTCTTGCAGATTTGTGGCTAGTAGTAGGCGATTTTGATGTCATTCACAGAGTGGGGTAAATTTTTGTTCTCTTCTCTTGTTGAGGTATTGTAGGTGGTCGGTCTCTGTGCTGGGTTATATAAAGGATATTTTGGAGGTGCAGTGTTGGTGGGATCTGTTTGTAACAGGAGGGGAGATGAAGTGGTTCTTTAAGTAGGCGGTGAGTTATAGGATTTTTGTTTAGAAGGCTATTGATAGCATATTTTAGCCGGAGGGATTCTATGTGGATCAGTATGTGAGGAAAACGCATTCTGGTATAAAGCTGTTGGGTAGGAGAAGGTAGTCTTATTCGGTAGGCGATTCGGAGGGCGTGGCGTTCTATTATTTGGAGTCTATTGTAGAAGTGATCAGGGGCGGAGAGCCATGAGAGGTGACCATAAGTTAGGATGGGGCGAAGAAATGCTTTGTATGTATTTATGATGACCTGGCTATGTAGTCCCCAGGATGTTCCAGTAAGTAATTTTAAAAGGTTTAGGCGGGTTTGGGTTTTGGAGTTGATGGTTCTAAGATGAGGTGTCCATGTAAGATGTCGGTCGAGGGTGATTCCTAGGTATGTAACTGTGGGTTGTAGCTGGATGGGATGATTGTATATTGTTATGTTAAAATCAGCGAGCCTGTATCTTTCACTAGTTTTTCCAAAAATAATGGCTTGTGTTTTATTGGGATTAATTATTAGTCGCCAGCGGTTGCACCATTTGACGAAGCAGTCTAGTATGATCTGTAGGGCTTTCTCCGACTGTTGAAGGGTTTTATGAACGGCGAGGTAGGCGGTGTCATCGGCGTACTTAAGGATATATGTAGGTGGTGCGGGAATGGGTATATCGGTTATGTACATGATGTATAAGAGGGGCGACAGGACAGACCCTTGGGGACACCTTCGGTCATGGTGAAGATGCGGGAGAGAATGTTGTTTATGGAAACGAAAGAGGTACGGTTGGTGAGGAAGGAAGCTATTGTGCGAATGTAGGTGATAGGAAGGGTGAAGGTTTGCAATTTGAAAATGAGACCGCGTGCCATACTCGATCAAAAGCCTTTTCAATATCTAATAGTATAAGTATTGCTGATCTGTGGGTGTTGATGTGGGTGGTCAGAAGGTGCATAAGTCCGAGGAGTTGATCTTGGGTCGATAGGTTTGGACGGAAGCCACACTGGGCGGGGGATAGGAGAGAGTGTTGTGATAGATGTTTGTGGATACGTCATGATAATATGGTTTCAAATGTTTTGCTGAAGACGGAGGTGAGGCTGATGGGGCGGTATGAGTTCGGATCTGATGTGGGTTTGTTAGGTTTGGGGAACATAAGGATTTTTGAAGATTTCCATTTTGTGGGATAGAGTATAGTACGTTTGTATATAGATGAGCTAGAAGTTGATGGAAAGAGCGGGGTGCTTCTTTAATGTGGCAATAAGTGATAGAATTTGGGCCCGAGGCAATGATTAGTAAAGAGGAATCTGTTATATATTAAATGATGATTAAAACCGAATGAGAGTTTTGAACGGTGAAATAGGATTTTCTTCATTTAGGGGCATTTTTATTTTTAGAAATTTCCGTTTTTATTTGTTTGGTAACAGCAACTTATGAATAACCCTTATCGTTTTAATCATTAAAAAAAAAACTATATTATCTACGTTTGAAAACTCAAAATATCTGAAGCAACACTAGAAAACGTTCGAGGCATGCTATCCCTGCAATTTTTCCCTTGTGGATATGACATTCTACCAATATGTATCTAACAATTTTTTTGATGTTTACACTTGATTATGGTATGTAAATTTCTTAAAAAATTATTCTTCTACTTCTTTAAACTACTTACAGTGCCAATATTCAAATTTACGTTCAGTTTCACAAAATCGTTATATATGATTTTGTAACTGACTTTTCTAACTTCTTTCGTCCTTCTTGTGTTTCCGTGCCATCGATCTTCTTTGATACTTCTACCAGATTTTTCTTGTCAAAACCTTCCGGTTTAATCATTTTCCTATTGCTAAAGCTTATATTCTTTGTGTGTGTTTTTTTCAGGTGGGAGGATAAAAATGAGTTTGAATTTCCTTATGACAACTACATCGAGAAAAATCTATTTCATAATGAACCTATCCGGCAATGGGTTTGCCCCATTCATTGTTTTAAACTCCCAATTACTATTTAAGTTTTTTAATATCAGAAATACAAAGGGTGCATGTGCTCTGAATGATACAGAGTGTTGTATTATGGATAATTTATGGCGTTCAGTCCTCAAATTTCGTTGAGGATCGGTAATTCCACTGTACGTATCTGCAGCACCTGTTAGATATTGTAACAGCTATTCATCTTCAGCAGGATTGCCGCTTGTTCCGTCGGCCTTGATATCTGTTTTAAAAGGTGACGATGGGATTGGTCAAGGACGACACGCATGTTTCCGCTGACGAAAATTACAGTTTGCAATTGCACGATTCTGCAGGCTCTAGGAATTTCCGCAGATAAACGAATCTGGCATTCATATCCTGTTGACCCTTCAGTTTTGATGTATCAATTCGGCTGTGAATCAAATACGATGTTGGTCTGAAAACTTCTCGGCCTGAAACTCTACTCAAAATTATTGGAGTGCGTTTATGTTTCTTATAATTTTCAATTAACATATCATATTGCTGGGAAAGTATGACTACTGAGAAAGGTCGGGAAAAGTGGCCAGGCTAAGATTTGACGATGTTTTAAGGTAACTTGTAATATAAAGGCATCAAAATCAGATGTTGCAAAAGTTCAACTATCCTAGTACGTACCAGAATTTTTGAGTTACCTTTGCATTAATTTTAGTACTTAAAATAACCAGTTTTTCAAAAAGTATTCAACTGGCCACTTTGCCTACCATGTCGGGCAAAGTGGCCACTTACTGTAGCTGCAAAATCATAAATGACTGATTAAAAAGGCTCTAAATTTGAAAAACAGTGTAGGCTGCTTTATTTATATATTAAAAAAAACATATAACTTCATGATTAATTGACTTTCGGGTTATGCTGCGTTGTTTATTTACCATATAAATTGTAAATAATAGAAACTATAAAGAGCAAAAGGCACTTAAATTGCAATTTTAGAAAACGAAGGTATAGCTGTTTCGTTCAACTCAATCACAGAGTTTGTGAGCACAAAAGTAAAACATTTGGCACTGGATCCATCGTTCTTATGATCTTGAGCTGTAAAACTTTCTTTGCAGTACAGGCACTGTGTATATTCTTGATCATCTTCATCATCAAATAACATTGTTCTTTGGGTTAGATTCCCCGAGGTTTGTGGTTTTGTATCTAGCATTGGTTTCCTTCTTTTGGTTAGCTTTTGTAGCTTCAAGTGCATTTCTATATGAACTTGATGTGAACATCGGCAAAGAATCTTTGTTTCGGACTTTGCATTTGCTTTTTCCGGTTATTGTTGCACGATAATATCTTTTGGGCTCAAAGAAAAAGAAGTTTCCGGTCGTTGAAATATCACCACAAAACGGAAATAATTTAATTACTTTCGTTTTTTGATTATTATTAATATACTCAGTTCATCTTCACATGATAATAAAGCATCATCTATTCAAAGCATTGTATAATGTTAATAATCTCCAAGAAACAAAAACAATTTGTGCGCAGCAGACAGAGGCAACGGACAGCAACAGGTGGCCACTTTGCCCGCTTTAGTGCCATTAGGGGGCGTCCATTAATTACGTGAGGTCTTTTTCCGGAATTCCGGGACCGTTCCCCCCCCCATTTTCAGGTGAGAATTCATGAGATTTGGTCGGACCCCCCCCCCTTTCTGGTGAGATTTGGTCGGACCCTCCCCAGTAAAATGACGTGAGATTTTTACGGATAACTCCCCCCCCCCCTGCGAATGGACCTCAAAACGTTTGGAGACCTTTTTTTAGGTCTCATGCATCCAAGGGCGGTTACCCCCCTAAAATCGACCTTCGCATCTCTTTTAGTTCTATCATTCTTCAAGAATTCCAAAACCTCACGTGAGATTTCCATTGACCCTCCCCCCTCCCCCCTCCTCCTTGGTGAGGTTTCGTGAGATTTCGTTGTACCCCCCCCTATTTCACCTCACGTAATTAATGGACGATCCCTAATAGAAACGTCATTCAGTCTTAACAATGGGAAAAAACATTCATGATCAACAAAATATGAACTTACAGCAAAAGTATCACTCTTGCGAAAGAACTTCGTTCAGAAGCGGTAAGTCATCTGATTTCTTAGTAATAAATTCTTAAGCTGACCACTTACCAAACATCAGGCTCATCAAAAACCACAAATATTCTAATAACTTCGAAAGTTGATACGCTAACCGGATCGTATTACTCAAGGTTATAAAAGGCATTAGGTTGCTATTTATGATTTTTCCAACGTGATTGCACCGTCCCTTGAACCAAAAAACCTTCATGGCCACTTTGCACACCATGGCCACTTTGCACGGTTCTCCCCTACGTATATATGTACTGCCGCTTCAGCGATAGCAGAATATAACAACTAGTTATTATTGTCATCGAATTTTGTTGTTAGTTTTCCACACAAAGTGGCTGATAGTATCGGTATTTTGCAATTTCGATCAAAGGATGAACGACCATCTTGCGAGATAGGCCAAATTCGTTGAGGAGAAATCCCTTCATCAAAGTAACGGTTCCTTTTCCGCCACCTCATTTTAAGTCTCGTAGCCGCAATACAGATTTTTCGTAAGTACGGCACTTTTATAACGCTTTTGGATCCGGAACAGTCCTCAGAATGAAACGGACGCACTGATACACGGATGTTCCTGATCGTACATTACTTTCTGGTGCCTCTGAGCCATAGATCTTATACCTGGAAGTACATGGCGACATTCTGGATCCGTCAAAATCAGTTGATCATGATAGTCGTGATAGTTTCTTTGATTTCGTTTGTACTTCTCTACGACGGAGAAACATTTATATATTTCTTCTTAATTTTTCACAAAAGATAAATTATTAGCAGAATCATGACAGGTGTGTCTGTAATTGATTCTCGTCTTGATTTCTACCTTCAATTAACGACTCGTTCGGGGTTCGCTGGTGGTTCTGGCCACGCATTTCGGAAGACGCCGGTTCGAATCGCCGATCGGGCATCCAGATTTGGGTTTTCCATGGTGTCCCCAAATCATTCCAGGTGATTGCCGGGATGCTTCCATCAAAAGTCCATGGCCGAATTCCTTCCCTTTCCTTGTCCCCAGTCCCATCCCACCTCTAATGACCTCGACGTCGACGAGGCGTAAAGCCACAAGTAAAAAAAATTAAAAAATACTGCCGGCTCAACTATACTGTGACAACCCTTCATCTTTGCTCTGTCCACAGACACCGTATCAATCCACGTGAAGCGATGACGTCAAGGAAATGTTTTTAGAAACAATTTATCATTGTTTTACGTGACATTACAGGTTTTTTAACGTGTTGTGCGCTCCATATCTATCTTATAGAGCAGCGGTTCCCAACCTATGGGTCGCGACCCACTGGTGGGTGGCGGCGTGTGTTTGGTGGGTCGCGGAAAAATCGAGGTTTTTGTTCAGTCTGCCAGTAAAGGCCCCTGCCAGGCAGACCTCACACACAACGCGCCTGCACGCCGGGATACATATACGACTCCAAACAGGCGCAGAGACATCAAAACAAACCAGGAAAACAAATAGAATCATCTAGAAGCTAAGTGGGACTATTTCTTACAGAGGTCGCCGTACTACCACACAACGGAATTCCTGCGCCAGGCCGCCTATATAAGCGTAGCCGGCCGCTCCACCGCCAGTTCCGGCCTGACCGCGGAACCAGCTTCAACTACAGAAGACCACCGGAAGTTCGCGAGAAGTAGAAGCCGTCTCTCTCTACCCCGGATCAGGACCAGGCTAAATTTCTCGACGGTCATCCGCTAACTGTACCACATTTGTTATTGTTTACCAGTGTTTTGTGTACATAGTAATAAACCTCAAGGAACCATTAAGTGTAGTTCACTTCAGTGGCGACAAGGTTGGGATAAGAACTCTCGACCATCATGGCTACGCCAGCAGCACCTACGGAATGGCAACAGTTCCTCCAAGGACTTCTACATCAGTTCTTCGAATCTCAGAGACAACTGATTGCGGAAGTCAGGAATCTCCGCCAACCCACGGCCCCGCCTCCGTTCCCAGCATTCAACGACGACGTCGAAGAATGGGAGACCTACGAGAAGCGCATAAAACAACACTTCGCAATTCATCACATATCCAAAGAAGAAGACCAGCGTGCATATTTCCTTTCCTGGAACCAATCGAAGATGTATGTCTTGCTCACCAAACTTCAGCCACAAGACCCCGACACCCTCACCTTCACGACCATCTGTACGACACTGAATGCATACTACAGACGCCGGTACCATGTCGTCGCGGCCCGCGTCGAATTCTATCAATGCCGGAAGAAGCCCGATCAGACGTATCGCCAGTGGGCGGCCGAACTCCAAGGCCTTAGCAGAAAATGTAAGTTTCAAACTCGTTGTTCCCACGAATCCTACGCCGACGACATGGTGCGTGATCACATCATACAGGCTGCACCAGATGCCGCACTCCGGCATGACGCCCTCAAGTTAGAGGACCCATCCCTGGAGCAGGTCATCGAACTTGCCTACAAATTCGAAATATCTACGGCCGCAGATCGCCGCCTGGAGTCCTGGGCGGATGTGGCCGCAATCCGAACCGACGTAGGACACACAGGACGTCGCCGCCATCCAGAGCTCCCAGTCGCGCTCCTCCCGACACCACAACCGGGGACCGCTTCCTCAGAAGGACATCGAACCGGCCCGTTCCGGCAGGGGCACCAAGTCTCGGCAGCAGCAGCGGATCCCGCAGCGCCGACGCCGCAGCCCGCTCCGCCTACCCTCCTGCCCCGCCTGTTATTCAGCACATGAGAGGGAAAATTGTCCGGATCGTTGGGCTGAATGCTCACGTTGCGGCAAGGAAGGACACCTGGCGTCCGTCTGCCGCACCAACACCACCAATGCCAATCCCGGCTCTCGCCGCCCAGGGTCTTACCAAGACAGGTTGAGCGGCGCACCTATGGATATCAATCAGGTAGACACTTCCACAGCATCCAAACTTTTTATTGACGTTACGGTCAATGGCAAGCCCCTGCGCCTACAAGTCGACACAGGAGCAGCAGTCTCATTGCTTAATTATACTACTTATGTGCAAATTGGCTCGCCCCCCCTCTCGCCGGCCCCCAAGCGCCTCCTGACATACAACAAACAGGAAATAGCACTCCTGGGAATTCACAGCAAACGTCATGTATAAGTCTGTACATCGTTCAGTCCCCTTTTTAGTAGTTAACAGTTCTCTCACAGCAGACTTATTTGGACTGGACGCTTTCCGCTTATTCGGATTTTCAATTGAGGATAACATACACCTCGTATCTCAGCATGTTCCTTTTCCTGAAGTGGACGCCCTTTGCACCGAGTTTCAGGACCTGTTCTCACCAGGCGTCGGCTGTGCAAAGGACTTCGAAGCATCACTCCAACTCCGGCCGGACGT
The DNA here is from genome assembly GCA_031002005.1 of Vandiemenella viatica. Lineage (NCBI taxonomy): Eukaryota > Metazoa > Arthropoda > Insecta > Orthoptera > Morabidae > Vandiemenella > Vandiemenella viatica. The sequence continues at coordinate 72,923,076 of JARYHS010009186.1, read as the reverse complement.
ACGGCCTCGATACTTCCGGGCACGCCAGGTACCCGTAGCGCTTCAACAACCACTTCAGGAAGAACTTCAACGTCTCCAAGACGAAGGGATCCTCCAGCCGGTGCGGTTCAGCCCCTGGGCCACGCCGTTGGTCATAGTTCAGAAGCCAGGACGCCGCTTACGTCTCTGTGGTGACTTTAAGACCACCGTCAACCCGCATCTGCTGGTAGACGACTATCCACTTCCGAGACCGGACGACCTCTTCCGTAAACTAGCAGGAGGTACCTACTTTACAAAAATTGACCTGGCAGAAGCATACCTTCAAATCCCTTTGGATATCCAGTCCCGACAATACACAGTCATCAACACTCCCTCTGGCCTCTTCCAACTCAACCGGCTCATGTTCGGCTTGGCCAGTGCTCCAGCGATTTTTCAACGGTATCTCGAACAACTTCTCCAGGATATTCCGGGATGCATCAACTATCTCGACGACATAGTCGTCACGGGACCCTCCGCTGCCGAACACATGACCAACCTCCGCCTACTCTTCCTCCGCCTCCGTGCAGCAGGATTGAAATGCAACCTTTCCAAGTGTCAATTTTTTCAACAATCCATTTCCTACCTGGGTCACATCATCGCTCAGGAAGGCATCTCCCCAGCATTTTCCTATGTGGACGCTATTTCCAACTTACCTCGGCCTCAGGATCTACATCAGTTGAAATCTTTTTTAGGCAAGATTTCATACTACAGAAAATTTATACCCTCAGCAGCACAAGTGGCAGCACCCCTGTACCACCTCTGTCGCAAGAATGTCCCGTTCCGTTGGACCCCAGCTTGCGAGACCGCATTCCACACCCTTAAACAGCAGCTCAAGTCCGCAGCATGCCTCATGCCATACACTCCAAACCTCCCCTTGATACTTGCCACAGATGCATCCGATTACGGTGTGGGGGCAGTTCTGTCTCATAAATTACCAGATGGCACGGAACGCCCCGTAGCTACATCTCCAAAGCCCTATCGGCTGCTCAGCTTAAATATTCTCAAATCGAGAAAGAGGCGCTAGCTATTGTTTTTGCCTGCTCCAAATTCTATTCCCTTTTATATGGGATTTCTTTTCATCTCATTACCGACCACAAGCCACTCCTATCACTATTTGATCCGTCCACACGTCTGCCTACCAAAACATCCCACCGCATCCAGCGTTGGGCACTATTCCTGTCCCAGTTCAGATATACCATGCATTTCCGTACCACCTCCAGGCATGCCAATGCAGACGCCTTATCCAGACTACCGCAGGGACCAGACCTTGCCTTCGACAAGTCGGAACTTCTGGTGTTCCAGATCGACGATGACATACAAGAAGCACTGAAGACATTTCCAGTCACGGCCTCAAAAGTCGCGGCAGCCACAGGGGAGGACCCCCTCCTCCGTGTCATCCGACACCACATCCAACACGGGTGGCAAACACGTTCCCCTCCACGCCATCATCAAGACCTCAAGTTCTACTACTCCATCCGCCACCAGCTCTCAGTAGTAGAGGGAGTGCTCCTCCGCACAGAACCAAATTCCACCCCGAGGGTCGTCGTTCCGAGATCCCTACAACCGACAATCCTCCAAACTCTCCACCAAGGACACTGGGGAATTGCCCGCACCAAATCCCTTGCCAGACGCCATGTATTCTGGATCGGCCTTACCACGGATGTCACGAAGATGGTGCGGCGCTGTACCATCTGTGCCCAACAACTGCCCCCCCCCCCCTCAAAAGTTCCTTTCCTGGCCGGCACCGTCCGGACCCTGGGAACGCATTCACCTCGACTTCGCTGGCCCATTCCTAGGCCACCAGTGGCTCCTAGTGACGGATGCCTTTTCCCACTTCCCATATGTCGTCCGTTGCTCCACAATCACCACAGAGGTCACCATTTCAGCCCTCACGAAGATCTTTTCCATCGAAGGATTACCATACGCTATCGTCACAGATAACGGACCGCAATTTCGAAGTCGGGAATTCCTATCCTTCTGTACCGCCAACAATATCCAACACCTCCTCACCCCGCCCTTCCACCCCCAATCTAACGGGGAGGCGGAACGGCTAGTCAGAACATTCAAAACCCAAATGACCAAATACACCACAAGTCACAAACTCGAAGAGGCATTGACACTCTTCCTCAGTTCCTATCGAACCACTCCAGTGGGGGCCAAAAGCCCGGCGGAATTGCTGCATGGCCGCCAACCTCGCACTCTCCTCCATCTCCTCTTACCCCCGCCCAAAGTACAGGTACCTTCGGGCCCATTCCGTTTCACCCCGGGCTCCCTAGTCTGGGCCCGCGGGTTTGGCTCCCGGGCCGGTTGGCTTCCGGGGGTCATCCAGCGGCCCCGGGGCCGCCAACTGTTCGACGTCAGCCTGGATGGCCGGATAGTGCGACGCCATCGAAACCAACTACGTCCCCGCTACCCCACGGCACCGTCCTCTTCCACCACGGCACGGCCATCCACTTCTTCCTCTCCTTCCCTGCCACCTCCACCACTCCTGCCGTCTAACCGTTGCTCAGGGACAGTTACAGCGCCACCAACGACGCCACAACCTGTCGGTCGCTCCGACACCCTTCAGCCGCAGCCTCTCGACCACCTGCGGGGACCATCTTCAGCGCCCCCCGTACAGCCCCCGGCCATCGACGCCGACGAACCGATGCCGTTAGCTCCACAAGTACCTCCACCACAACCTGCACCACGACGCAGGTCGGCACGCATCGCCAGGGGAACAGCTCCGTACTCCCCTGGAGGTAGCCTTCATAGTCTGCTCCAGGGCGCCGCGGCAGACGACCTCGCAGACGTCGCAGACATCGCTTCCCCCCCCCCCCCCCGGGAGGGAGGTATGTTCAGTCTGCCAGTAAAGGCCCCTGCCAGGCAGACCTCACACACAACGCGCCTGCACGCCGGGATACATATACGACTCCAAACAGGCGCAGAGACATCAAAACAAACCAGGAAAACAAATAGAATCATCTAGAAGCTAAGTGGGACTATTTCTTACAGAGGTCGCCGTACTACCACACAACGGAATTCCTGCGCCAGGCCGCCTATATAAGCGTAGCCGGCCGCTCCACCGCCAGTTCCGGCCTGACCGCGGAACCAGCTTCAACTACAGAAGACCACCGGAAGTTCGCGAGAAGTAGAAGCCGTCTCTCTCTACCCCGGATCAGGACCAGGCTAAATTTCTCGACGGTCATCCGCTAACTGTACCACATTTGTTATTGTTTACCAGTGTTTTGTGTACATAGTAATAAACCTCAAGGAACCATTAAGTGTAGTCACTCAG